>JADFUC010001388.1:0-367030 GCA_019722365.1 Lithospermum erythrorhizon | reverse complement strand
ATCATTGTACTTCGTTCAGTTGCATATTTGCTATTTTTATCCTTGCCTGAGAGCAGCAAGTGTTCGTCATCGACTATGTATTAGGATGATAAAACATCTTGAATGGTGGACTGCATCAAAATATTTGCAAATTAGTGAATTGATTAAACCCGATATTCAGAATATATGGCGTGTCGAGTTCTTTCAAGAAGAAGAGCAACCAGTGCCAATACCCGTTCAACCAACAATAGAGCTAGATAATGATAATATTCTTGTGACAATGGGTTTATATGACGATGATGATGACGAAGTCCCATCATTATTTACAAATGAAGATGAGGAAGAAAGTAGGGGCGATGGCGAAAATTATTAGTGCACGTTATCTAATAATGTATTATGTACTCGTTTAACATTTATTTTCTAAACTGAGTTATTTGACATATGTATTATACAATTTGAGGTATATTGGTAGTAAGGAGTTTCATATGTACTTCGGGGAGTTTCGTTACGTTTACCAACGATTTAGTTGCAAGAATTCTTTGAGCTATGTCGATTGTGTGACGTTATAGAATTTAATTTATTAATTAAGATATGACATTTCTGTGACGTTATACTATTGTCATAAATATCTTAATTTTTGCATGACATTTCTGTGACGTTAAGGTATTTTCATAAAATATCTAATTACCTATAAATGTATGTGACATTTGAAATTATTGTTCACAAAATTTTTTGAATAGCGGAAAATATCTTTACACTTATAGAGGTTTTATGACGTTTGGCATGGCGGGAAATTCATAATTCAAAAAATCGATAATATATCTTACTCTACTCTATAAATATAACATAACAAAGCATTTTCTTCTCCTTGATTTCTTAAAGGTAATTTTCTTTTCTTTATTTCTTATGGTAATTTAGTTATTAATTTAATGTATTGATTTCATAGTTGTTTATGTCTTGATTTCATAGTTGATTTCTTATGTATTTAGTTAATGAGATATTTTATAGTTTGAAATAAAGAGTTGTTCATTTAAATAATTAATCTTCTTTATTATGAATGCTAATGTTCAATGTTTAAATAATTTTTTTTCATTTTGTTTGATTAATATATGTATGCTTATATTTTGAATATATATATATATATATATATATATATATATATATATATATATATTAATTTTTTATTATATTATATCAGTGACTTTTGTATGGCGTTTGTATTATTATATTTAATTAATTATTTATTAAATATTATCTGAGACATATTTGTGGCGAAATGATTTTTTGTGGTTATGACATTTCTATGGCGTTATGTATATTATATTTAATAAATTAATTATTTAATACTAATAGTATAGCGTTATTGTAGCGAAAACTTTTGGTGGTATGACATTCTTATGGCATTATGGTTATTATTATATATAATAAATTAATTATTTAATATTAACCGTGTGACGTTATTGTGGCGAAGACCTTTTTGGTATTATGACATTCTTATGGCGTTATTTTTATTATTATATATAATAAATTAATTATTTAATATTAAGTGTGTGACGTTAGTGTGGCGAAGATCTTTTTGGTGGTATGACATTTGTATGGCGTTATGGTTATTATTATATTTAATAAATTAATTATTTAATATTAAAGGTGTGACGTTATTGTTTCGAAGAGCTTTTTGGTGGTATGACGTTCTTATGGCATTATGGTTATTATTATATATAATAAATTAATTATTTAATATTAAGTGTATGACGTTAGTGTGGCGAAGTAATTTTTCGAATATGACTGATTAAGATTATTATTATATTTAATATATAAATTATTTAATATTAATAGTGTGACATTATTGTGGCGAAATTATTTTTGATTAATATTGTGTTCATTACTAATTAAGAGTAATTCATTAATAAGTGTGTTTAAATGTGTGACATTTTGCCACATGATACAAAATCTAATTATAGTAATATTAAGTCCATTTTCTTAATTAAGTGTGTTTTTAGGATGTGACGTTTTTTTGCCACATATGTTATAATTTAATTATGTGAATAATGCTTGCATTTTCCTTAATTAAGTGTGTTTAAATTAATTTTAACATGTGCATAGTGTCACGTTTATCTACCGTTTGCTTGGTCAAATTTCACGTTTCTATGATGGTTTTAGCGGGTTATTCCATTCTTTGGTGGCGTTTACAAATGTCACCTGATAAATCATACTACTTTCTTCGGCATGCGTGACGTTTTGATTTTAGTGTGGCCTTTGTTGAGTTGCGTTTCGATTTCGCCACAAAAGCGTCATAGTATCCTATCTGACGTTGTCGTTTTTGGCGTGGCATTGGCCAAATACGTAGTGGTGCTCATGTAGTCGAGGCTCACGACCTGTCGCCTCTGCATTTATACCTTTTCACCCCATCACAGTATGTATCGGTATGTGGTAATCACGGCAGGGGAATTTGTTGCCAGCAGGGGGTGTTAATAAAGTTGTACAAACTAAAAGGAGTTTATGAACCTCCGTACATTGACCTCTGATAAAAAATAAACTCTCAAAACTCTTGCATCTCAAAATAGTTTTCTCTTTGTTCGGTGGTTTTTTACAGGTCCTCGCAGAGAGGCTTTTTATATAGTGTAGGCACAAATAAGTTTATGGAAATAACTTCCATAAACAAAACTTCCATCTTGTAAAATAATCAATGCAATCGGTCTTCTTTCCTTTATTATTTTAGACGTGTGAATCTTCTAGCTTGATGCCCAAGCAATTCCTTTTTCCTTAACCAAATCGTATCTCACGAGATATTTTTTCATAAAAAGAAACAAAATCTTAACCCCGATTCCATACGCCCTCATTTATTCTTTATTTATTAGAGGCAGTTAGTCGATAATCACACGAAATATATGGCCCGAATTTTCATGTACTAATAAGTTGATTTGGCTTTAGATTTAACATAAGAGTGATAAAATTTTGAGTTAATATCACCATTAATAATTTTGTTCATTTTTTATCTTTGAAGCCAAAAGTTTTCCTCATCAATGAGGAGGAGGTCCAATTGAGATCTAAGATTATCTTCTTCCAAAGTATTATTCACAATGTGAGGATTATTTTGGAGATGAGTAAGTTTATTTTGAATGAGATTAAAAAGGTTTCCAACTCTATTTTTGTTTCAAGATTTAATATAATGTTTAACAGTTTTAAGCTTAACATTAAAGATTAGGCATTAGGACAAAGTAGAAGAAGAGAGGAGGGAAAAAGCAGTAGTGTTAGATTTATTCCATGCAGATAAGAGCGCGTCATTAAAATCCAAGAATAGAATATAAAAATTTCAAATTCAAATGGCCTTCGGATGAAATAGTTGAAAATTTGTAAGAAGATGATAAAGGGGACCGTGGTCGAAGACGTTGAATAGGTAAAGCGGAGATGAAGCGGGGAGGTAGAAAGTAGGTTTCATTCAAATTAGACATAATACATCAATTTCTCTTAATCTTAATTTTATTTCTCACCCCTAACCACGTGAAATGAAACCCAGAATATTTAAGGTCCTCCAGTCCCAAAGCATTAATAAAGTTAAGAAAAAACGAAGAACTCAAAAGAGAAATAGTAGGGGTGGGGAACTTATCCGAATTAGAAAGAACTTGATTGAAATCACCTTCCAGTAAAATTGGTTTATGAGCAAGAGGACTTAATAAATTTAAAAAGGGAATTCCAAGTATCTTCTCTTGATCCTAGTTTCGGATTACCATAGGTTCCCCCAAAGTAGCATGAAGAGTTATTTTTCAGTGAAAATTTCAATAAGAATAATATTTTAATTAGAAAAAATAAGATGAGTCTTAATATTAGACGATATACTTAGCAAAAGACCACCACTTTTACCAATAGCGTCGTAACCAAAGGAAAGGGAAATTTTTAGTACACTAGTAAAGATATTACGTGTGTTGCACGTGGATAATTATTAACGAAAAAAGTAGAAAATTTTTACAATAATTTATTTTTCATTGAATACTTCAAGTACTAAGGAAAAAAATTAACTCAATAGATTGACGTCCATTAAATATAAAATAATTAATTTCAAATAATATAAATTTAGAATTTTCATATTGTCTTTAATTTATTTCAAAATTTTAACACTATCATGTTTGTCATTATTTATTCACTTTATTATTTTTAGTCTAACTTTTATTATTTACAATATTTAAGTACTTTGCCTTATATATATCATTTTTAAATGCTTCCACCGTATATATTGAGATTTATTGTTATTTGTTTTTCTAATAAAATAATTCATATGTTTTTAAATAAACTGAACTTTATCAATGTCAAAAAATAGTTTACAAACCATTTCAAATATTACACTACAACGAAGAAGGTCTCAATAACCAATTGAACTTGTTTCTAATAATGAAAAATTTAATATTTGAATAATCTTGAATAAAATTAGTTGATATTTCATTGTCAAAGAGTAAATATGATTTAATGTAAAAGAAATCATTATCGCATTTATTTGTGAGAAATATGATATTAGGAATTTTAATGTCGATATATATATATTGAGTATATGAAAAATGCATTAGAAATTTAACTATAAGCTAAAGTCGAATATAGTCTAAATTTTCACTTCATACATGCATTCCATTTAGAATTTTGCAACTTCTCTATTTGTATAATGTAACTATGCAGTAAGATAATTTTATTAGATTTAATTATATATGATAATAGTAGTCGCGTTTTATCATTGTGTTAGATGACATTAAAAAATAAAAATAGTTGTAATTATTATATATTTTTATAGAACAATTCTTTCATTCAATAGTTATTAATAAATAATTATAAACGTCGATACATTTACTACTATCATATAAGATGAAAATTATGATAAAATACGATGATTAAATATATATATTTTTTAAAAAACATTAGTATCAATTTTATAGTACGATCGGATTACTTTTTGTGGATAATTTTTATTTTATTTTTTAGTAAATTTATTTCAAGTATAATTTTATTAGTAATATTATTAAATTATTAATATATTATTAAATACATATTCAAAAAATTATAAACTTAAATAATATATATCGATCGGGTATGTAATCTATTTTTAGTAAAATATTAGTAACATAATATTAACATCCAAAATTACATTATTTGAATAATAATCAATCAAATACAATTATACTTGATGAATAGATAATTAGTTTCAAAACATGAAAGATTTTTTAATTTAAACATTCCATTTCTTTCCTTAACTCAGAAAAGAAAAGAAATTTTTACATGACGCGTAATCCTTATTAAGCATATTACAGACATACCGATTGCCGTCAACTAATGGAAACATGTTATCTATAATGATAATATTAAGGAAATGATTTAGTATTCCCTTTTGTATATTTTACTTATGATTTTGTTACATAAGTTGGAAGAAAATTTGCTTTCTGGCTGACTATGTCAAACAATTTGGGATATTCAGTGTGCTTTAATTTTGTACATGGAGCCAGTGAAAATAATTTATTGAAAATCTTAATAATCGTAACGTATATGACTTTATCATTATTTGTTAATTAAAACTAAAATTACTAGTAATTAACAATTATTATGATCCAAAAGGACAATTAATAATAACAATAATAATAATAACAATAGTTCTACCAAAAGCATATAAAGATATGATATATATTAATTTGTCGGTTATGTAAATTGTATCGAATGTCAGCAAGGTGACATTATAATAATCGTTACTGAAGGTGGCGATTTGTAATCAGGATTAGAAGAAAGATATATATCAACTATGCAATTGAGATGTTAAGCAGAATCTGAAATATTCTTTAACAATTTGATATTAGATGCGACTAAATATATTGACAAATTGATCATCAATATAGTAGCATCGAATTATTCGTTTTTATATCGGTTAAATTGGTATGATTTAAAAAGTATAATTTAAATTTTAGTGAATTTCAATATATAAAATTCATATTTGTAGGGAATTAGATAACAATAATAATAATAATAATGTTTTACATAATAATAATAATAATAATTTTACACAAAATATGATTATTTATACCAATATAATATTATAACCTTAATAATAACAATAGGTCTACATAAAATATATTATTATTTAATACTTCTTCCGGTGACATTTACTTGTCATTCTAGTTTGAAAAAATTAGATATGTTTACTTGTCATTCTAGCATAGAAAATTAATATTTTACATTTTTAATGTTATTTTTTTTTACTACTTTTTGTTATTAAATTATCAACCAACCAATGATATAGTTTTAATTAATTGTCATTTTACATTTTCAATACACTTTTTGACTACTTTTCATTTTTATTCATTTGTGTGCATTACTTTAGGATGACAAGTAAATCTCACCGAATGGAGTAGTAGTTAATTCGAATAAAACTGCGGGTTATCGATTAAGAGGTGAAATTATGGTAAAAATATATTACTGTATAATTTTTAGATTTTTTTAGAATGGTAATTTATTAATTAATAGTATGAAAATGGAAAGAAAGCGAAAAGAAACAATACTTATTAAATGCTTTTATAAATTATTAGTGATATAGATATAGATATAGATTAAGATGGGTGTCGGCTTTATTTTTAGAAGAAAGGGTTTTACATAAAAAGATAATATCGGATAGTTCAGTGTTTGGAAGTTTGTTCATACAAATATTCATCTTCCTTGATGTGTACCCCACGATGGCATTGCTTAATTGATCCACCTGTTTCTTCACACTAAATTCTTAAATATGAGACCACCTTTACTATTGCACGTTTGAGCATATGAATTTTGCCTAATGTCCCTTCAATTTTATAATGTGACAACACCCTGGGGACTCTGGACCTACCATTTGCTTATTAAAGTTAAAATCAATTAGTAATCCTACTGTATTATATATTTGATTTGACATAATAGTATCTGCAAATTATTAGTCTACAAGTGGGTTTGGTTTAGACAATTTTATATGTAAAATGTGAATCATGATCAACTTCTTGTCTAATCAATTAAAGATCTAATATCTGGAGCCTTCTACTTGCAAAATGGCTTAGGGATCAATGCACTTGAAGGGGATGTCTGAAATGATTAAAGTGTAATAATTGAAAGATAGGTGGTACCATTCTTCTTCTTTTGTCAAACATAGGATATAAATTAAAATACCACATAAACTTTATAAATATGATCAAATACCATTTGGATGGGGCAGGCAAACTACTAATGGGGTTCTAACAAGGCAGGTTTATATATTTAAGATAACAAACCAATCAAACGAAGTTTTCTTTCAGTAAATATCTATAGTAATACAATCTTTCATAAATATTTATAGTAATACAATCTTTCATATTTTTCTAATATGATACACTCACATGTGAATTCTTAGTTTTATTAAAGGTCAATCTTTACAAAATACATTGAAAACATTTAAAATTGACATAAAATTTATGATTAAAATTAAAATAGGGGTTACTTTTTATAGAATAGAGTTACTTTTTATCATAAAAATCAAATGTACCTATGTTATAGGATTGATGAAACATAAAATATATTTCCTCAAATCGGTCAATTATGTAAAAACAAATTGCAATGTTATGCAACATAGAAGTACAGTACAAATCAATTTACAGATGAATAAAACTTATTTTAAACAAGACCGACATACAAAGCAAATAATTAAAAAGCCAACAAACAAAACAGTTAAATAAAGAAAATGGAAATATGAATCAGCCATGGACCTCCCCAGTTCCTGACTCCTTTTACAATGCCTATCATGATTTCATCTCCCTCTCTTCATTATCTATATTGGCCCCATTGATCTCTAATTGTCAACAAACATCAATTTGGCTACTCCAAACATGCAATTTGGCTCACATCTTTGCTTGACCTGTTGTATTTCATGTGACTCTTAACAAGTTGGCCAGCTGAAATGGCAGACATCAACGAAAGCTCTCCCGCTAGGACCGACCCCGCTACTATGGTAGCCAACAATCTGGAGTTAGTGCCCGGGGACTCTTTGTTTGCACCCTTCACACCAAGTAGGTTCAAGCATGCCGACTGTGATGCTAGTTGTGTCCCACCACCAATGGTGCCAACCTAAAAAACAAAGTTCTCGTTTTAAACTGAGAGAAACTCAGCCACTAGAAAACTCATATAGGATTATCAGGAAATAGTACTGTTTACAAGTTGAGAATGTGACAAGCTTGATTTGTTATATTAATAGGTAGGAAAATAAAATAGTTTTGGGAACTCTTAAAAGTCAAATGTGACAATTACAATGAGGATTGAGTAAAAATTATTTTTTATTTTAAGAATATCATATAGTGTTGAATACCCATTTCGTTGAAAATGTGGTGTGTGCCTCTCCATATGAATATGATCATCATCTAGTTCCATAAAGATATAAAGTTATGACATTTCTGCATTCACGTTACCTCAATGGACGGCATGGTCACAGAGACGTGAAGATCCTTTCCATCATTGACAGCCTCCATCATAGTGATGCAGTGAGAGCTTTCTACATTTTGGGCTGGATCTTGACCGGTAGCTAGGAAAATTGCAGAAACAATATTTGAAGCATGTGCATTGAAACCCCCCAGGGCACCAGCTAAAGCAGAACCAGTAAGGTTCTTTAGCATGTTAAGTTCTACAAGGGAAGATACTGAGGTTTTTAATACTTTCTGCACCACCTCTTCTGAAATGATTGCTTCACAAACAACTGACTTTCCTCGCCCTTCTATCCAATTGACTGCAGCTGGTTTCTTATCCGAACAAAAATTCCCTTAAAAATTGGACACATATATTGAATTAGAATGGATAAAAAATGGAAAACCAATGGCTCGAAAAGAGAAGCTTCAACCACAAGTACGAAACAAGAAATGGAAAGAAAAAGAAGATGATGTGCATGTAATAAATGGAATAATCACACACACAACAATTACGTTGATTAAATAAAGATTGAGAGTTGAGACATAATCAAAATTAATAAGGGTCTTTTATCTTAGAAACTTCAACCATAAAAGTCAACAAAAACTAACCAGAAATTCCAATAACATCCATGTCTGGGAAATCGGTTTGAAGGTAGTCCAAAACATTCTGAACACCTTTAGACACCATGTTCATTCCCATAGCATCACCTGTACTACAGCTAAACCTGATGTACAGATTTTTCCCAGCAATTGAGCATTGAATACTCTGAAGCCTACCAAATCTACTTGATCTGAAATCAGGCAAATCAGTTCAGTTAAACTATAGGTAACATTTTCATTCCAAATGCAAAACATAACATGAAGCTGCACTCAACCATCAATAAAAAGAACCCACTTTTACATGAAAGTCTACCAAAAATAGAATAAATTATTTGGACATATTTTGTAAACTCTTGAAGAAGATACCTAAGATATGACCCTTTAAGTAAACTCAATCAACAATCAATAAAAACACTCATGACAACATACACACAATTCTAAGCAATGGAGCAATGCAATATATAAGAAACAAATAAAGACATCAAAATCAATAACCAAAATCACATAAACGAGACCTTACTTGTTGAAAACAACAGCTAATGTATCAAAATTCAAAGGATCCTCCAAGAAAAACTTGAGCTCCGAGGCCCTTTTCGCAGTCAAGAACCGAACAACAGGGGCTCTAGTCATTGCATCTCTCAACAAAACACAAGTAGCACCTCCTGAAGCATAAATAGCCTTACAACCCCTATTAGTACTAGCAACCAAACACCCCTCCGTCGTCGCCATCGGAACCGTATACTCACATCCATTAAGCAACAAAGGCCCAACAACCCCAACAGGAATCTGAACATACCCAACAGGCATCTCACAACACTGTCCCAGAATTGAGTCATAATCAAACCCTGCAAGAGGCAACCCCTCCAAAGACTTCCCAGTCAACCTCTGCACAGCCTCACGCCTCACAAATGCAGCTTTATAGCAATCCCCAATCCTAGTAATAATTCATTAACAATATTACATTCAATTCAATTTAATTACTTTAACATTACAACTCAAAGAATATGCACAATCAACCCCCAAAATATTTTTTAAAACAAAAAAAAATCAGCCCTCTATCCAGACTAACAATCCCCAATCCTAGTAAAAATTCATCAACAATATTACAATCAATTCACTTTTTATCTTACAAATAATAATAATAATAACGGAAGATGCATGACCTTTAATTAATTTAGCATTAAAACTCATAAAATAAAAGCTCAATTAACTCCCCAAATATTAAAAAAAAACTACACATCTAATTATCATTAGAAGTACTCGATCCAAAACTCGATATTAGCTAGTGGTTCCAAAATATATATCAAATAATAACTTAAAAAATAGAGCTTTGTCATGGCAAATACAAATCATCATTACGAATAATATCCCGTCACTACGAATAATATCCCGTCGGTAAAATATGCCTCAAAACACTGAGTAAAATGCATAATTTACCTAGCTTCAAGCGAATAAGATGGTATTTGACCAGAAACAACATCCTTAACAAGCTCCTCCTCCTCACAATTCAACGCAACTACACTCCCTTGACTCATCCTCAAAATGGGTTTGGACGGAACACTTTTGTCAAGGCGGCGCCGCCTCTCTCTCGGCGGCGAATCAACAACAAAAGACTGAACAAAATCAATCCCAAAAAAACCCAACAAATAAATAAAGGAAGCGATCAAAGAAACAAGGCCAGCAAGCTCGGAAAAAGTCAAGACATGTAAAGGGGTAGAATTATGGATTTTTTCCCTCCAACGAATGAGTAAAAAATACGCAACGGAGAAAAAGAGAGTAAAGAATATTGTGTTGGTGAGGTAGAGAGGGAGGGGGAGAGCGTCGGAGGCTTTAGGGGAGGCGGAAGACGGCGGTGGACGGGAGGAAAAGGGAGGTCTACGGCGGCGAATGTCCATGATATGAGGGAGGGGGATATAGTAATAGAGGAAATTAATTCCGGCGGAGGAGAGAAAAACGGGGGGAAATGAGAGGAGAAGAGACAATGGAACCTCAAAACTACAAATTATATTTGGTTAGTACTACCTTTTTTGTTCCTCCAATCAATAATAAAATCCAATCATCATTTATTTTTTTTCGAATTTTTTTTCTTCCAAATATGTAAATAAGTAAGTACTCCATAATAAATGTATTGTGTCAAAATTTAATAAAATATTTTAATTAACGTTGTCCATTTTAAATATAAGTAAATTTTTATTCATCATTTGATTATAAATGTTGATTTTTTTTTTTTGGAAAATTAGTTTTAGATTGGATATATAAATAAGTAAGTAATAAATTAGTTTTAGATTAGATATAGAAATATTTTTAGTAAATTTTTAGATATAAGTTACTTCTATTCATCATTTGATTATAAATCATATTTACTCAGCTTGAAAAGAAAAAAATTCCTCCCGTTTCAATTTAATTGATCATCTAACTCAAAGCTATTTTATTAAAATAATAACTTGTTTTACTATTTTTAAAAAAATAAAAAAATATTAATCAATGAAGATAAGCTATTGATTAGAATATTGCTCTAGACTTTGGTTGGTATTTAGGGTACTTGTTGTCTGCATCCGACGCCCTTAATTGCCAGCACATTATTTATGTTGTTTGTGGAGATGCACCAATAGTCCAAAGTCCTTGTTCATTGTGACAAGGCTTAAAATCTTATTACTATAATTGTCCAATTGAATGTCCCACTATTATTACCGTATTGGTGCTACCAACATGTTCCTTTATATCCCTCTCAATTTCATTGTCATTGTGATTATTCTCAAAGATATTTATCTCATTTTTTGTCAATGGTTTGATGATGAACTTTGGGGATTTTTACTTCTCATTATTTGATATATAATTATTAGATGCGTAATGCCAAACAACTTTTGTTGGCTTGGATTACAAGGGTCACCAGGCAAGTGTTATGGTTTTTGCTTGAAATGTGAAACCGTCCGGATGAATCTAGCCGATTGAATCCTGTTTGAGAATGTGTTGGAATGAATGATTTTCTAGTGTTTTAATGTCCTTCGTATTTTGCGATATACTTTGACAACGTCCTATGAAATATGATATTCATACTTTGAGAACGTCCTATGAAGTCTGGTATTCCTTCAGAACGTAAAAGGACTGGTTTTTCTGTCAGAAATATTCTCACCCTCAACTTAATATTGAATTGATAATGTTTATGATATAAGTTTAGAGAGCATACTCTTCTGTTTTTTATAAAAAGTGGTTACATATGAATGTAGATTAAGGGAATTGATTGATGTTATTATTATGGTCAATCTTCAAGTAATATTCTATTAATGACTTCTCCAAAAAGTGTACAAATTGGGAAAAAAAGTCTTTGTACGGACTTAAAAAATTCAAGAATCTAGTTTGAGCATTGAAAAAGTGGGATACATTGAGGGCCAAGCTGGTCCTATTATCATTAATCACTAACATATACTACCTCTTTCTTTTTTAGTTATTTTTTCAACTTTCGCATTACCCACTAAGAAACGAAAAAAGAATAAAAAAAGATATCAAAATATGTAACGAGAATTAAATCGAAATTATATCATTTGGCCATTGACAATTTAATAACAAAGTTAATAAAAAAGACATTAAAAAGTTGTAAAGCTACAATTTTCTATACTAAAGATACAAAGAATTTAAAAACAAAAAATTAACCTGTAAAGACAAATATATAGGAACTGAAAGGGGAAAGTGATAAAAGCGCCGAATAAGCACAAGGCTTTCTTCTTATTTTCACATTATTTAATTACTGGTACTAAATTATCCTTCTCTAAAAAATCTAAAAGCTGTAGCCTAATAGAATAATTGTTACTCCCTCCGCTTTTTTTTATTTATATATATCGGTATTTAAACTTTGACTATCAATTATTCTTAAACTATATGTTAAAAAATTATAAGAAAATAATATTATGAAACTATTTTCAAAGACGAATATACGGAGTAATAATATAACTTTCATATTTATTAAAATAATTAGTAAATGAAAAGAATTAATTCACAAAGTTTTAAACTCTCTATATACGAAAACGCCAAATAAAAAATCCGGAGCAGAAGATTAAGTATTCATCATACTTTATACTTGCACATATGTAAGATTATAAATTGGATGGCATCATCATCACATACGTAGCTTCGCGATTTATACATCACATACATTCGACATATATATACTTTATAATTATCGTATCCTACTCTTTAATTAATTTTGCTTATACTACATGTTTAACGCTTCAAAAAAGATGCATTGAATAACACAATTAATTTTGGCCAATTTTGTACGATATTTTCTCGTGATTCAATCTACAAGAATACGCCTCATAATATATATATTATTAATTTATTACTCCTTTCATCAATATGATTTTATCATCATATGTCATCTTCAATCTTTAATAATTGGTTAACTAATAATATATTTTATGTAGTACTATTGTTATTATTATTATTATAATAATAATAAGGTTAGTTAAATAATCATATATTATTATTATTATTTATTATAATGTATAACTATTGTTATCGTATTATTAAATAATCTATGCTTTGAGTAGAATTTATTATTATTATTATTATTATTATTATTGTTATTTAATTTCATGGAGATATGAATTTTATATATCGATCCACAACAATTTAAATTATACTTTTAAATCATGCTACCAATTTAATTGTGACATAAAAGCAAATAATACTCCGGATGATACTATATTGATGATCAATTCATCAATATATTTAGTCAGAGGACATCAAATTGTTAAATTAATATTTGTATCTCTATGGACATCTCAATTTCGTATAATATCTCTATGGACATCATATTTTATTGTAATTTTTATATTATATTTAAAGAGTTATTTGTAATCAAAGTATCCCTTCAAAAAATAAAATATTAATTAGAAAAAAATTCAAATGAGTGTAAGTTTTTTACGCTTTAACGATTTCGAATTAAACATAAAAACGACGTTTTGAAAAATCGATTTCATTCCCAGCTACCGAAGTTTGACCGCCATCAACTCCGATAATCGGGGAAATACCAACGATTATGTAACCATTAAAAACGACTTTTATTTAACACATCATAAATAAAATGAATAACTCTCGCCCATCGGGGTGAACTAACCAACAATACCAATAAATCAAGAGTAATAATATAAGTACAATATCAAACTTGTTTACAACACGGACAACAATAATTATTTCATACAAATGTAAAACTCCAAGAAGATAAAGATGAATGGCTGGCGCCTTCAAGCCACCACTCTATCTTCGCGGTGACGTTAGCCTACCGGCTAACGATCTCGGTCATCCCGCAACAACCTGCAGTGACATAAAAACGCCCGCCCATGTGAAAATTGTGAGTCGCCTTAAAAAAGTCGGTTAAAGATAAATGCCAAGTGGCTAAGTTAGCCTACCTTATCATGCTACAAATAAGCATCAATCTAAATCTCTCACCTATTTCAGTACTATGTTTTTCCAAGTAGCTATATTTTATACGTTACTTAAATAATACCCTAAATCTTACTTAATGACTTCGTACTAACACCGATAAACCCACATGTAATTTCACCACGTAGACCCCACAAAGCTATACTCTTAACTGCTGGTAAAACTCCAACGGTAATCGATTCCCTTTATTATGTCCGTCATGACAATCGCGGTATCAATTCATTTACCGGGTCAAGTTAAACGTGATTACCGGAACTTAGTGTTCACCTTTAGTAATTGTGATATTACTAGTTCGGGTTCTCATGATACCTTTAAGGGGTTATGAGCGATTGCTAGATCTTTACTTTATTAATCGCTATAATAATAGTAATTGGTCAATTATTATTATTATACAACTTACTATTATCTCGAGCTCTAAGGTCACACACATATGACGTTGATTATATTTCATGTATGAAATTAAACTACATTTGCTAAATTGAGAGCTAACAGAATCAATCTATCATTCTTTGTAATCGGGGATTTTACCTATAATGTAAAATAGAAATTGATGAACCCGACCATCACCTACCAGTCAATCAATTAATTCATAGTTAGTTGAGCTCGTTAGTAACTTGTTAGTTACTATTAACAACTCGTTAAGATTTCGATTTTACTTAATCTGCTTAATTAAAATTTTAACTGGCCATTAACTATTCGGGTCAGCTTTTTAGGTTCGACATATATAATCAAACCCACAGGTTTATGCTTCTATTTCACAAAACAAAAGAAAAACAAAGCCTCCATCCATAGGTCGGTAATACTACTGCGGAAGAATTGAAAATTTTCCTGATTTTTCATCCAAATCAACCTTAATGCTCTGAAAGAAACACAAACGTAGGGATTCAACCTCTCCTCGCGCGTAAGAACCAACTGAGGCACCACATTCAAGTGCTCAAATTTTGGAATTCAAAGGAGGCTTCATGAAAGAATGCTTGGATAGCTTCCGCTCGTACCACCAAGTGCTCGTTATTCATAATTGTTAATTATGTGTTTTAGATTAAATTTATAATACTTTTAGACGATCCTGATGTATGAATTTGGTGTTTATCACAAATGAAATTCATACTAGATTCTAATGCTGGCCTCAGAGCCTACTAAAGTTTGATATACTTTATCTAATTTTGACAAGTGCTAGCTTAAGGCCAGAAGTTAATTGGGATTATTTCATGATTTATATATTCAATTGATGAATATATAATATGAAAAAAATCAACCCATTTTATATATATTTCACATGGCTGGAATCATCACTTCATGTATTGATTTTGATGATTTGAAGTTTATTTAATTATTTCATGAATTGAAAGGGATTAAAAATTGATTAATTTGTGAGATTTTTAATGGGAGGTAGAATCATTTTCATTTTACAAGTGAGGTTTAGGAAATTTTAGTACCACGAGATTAAAACTGTGTGTTTTGTAACCTGTGGTTCATGCCGTCAGGAATTGTTTGAATTTTTTAATTACTCCAAAAAAATTCGCTTTGAAATTGATTGTTTTTGGGTTTAATCTCCAAAAACTAGGAAGTGTTATAACCAACACTTGGACGTGTTCACAATCATATTGTTGATGTTCAAGAAAATCCTAGAATTTTTTTGGAATTTTTGAGAGCCTCCCAAATCATTTCTTTAGCAAAAAGTTGCAATTAATCCTGAAAAACCTGAAAAATTAAAATGAATTACCAAAAATGTCGCCGAATTCATGTGACCCTCCTGGCGCGGCCCGGGTGGCGAATTGACGCTCGGCCACCGGGTACGTAGCCCATCGAAGGTACGACGGGCACTGACGCGCGTAAGTTCCGGGTGGCCTGAGGTCGGGCGGTTTTGGTCGTTGAAGTTCGGTCGTCCGCTTTTAGAAAAACCCTAAATGTAATTTTGTAATTGGCTTTGGCCTTGGTACCTATTGCAATTATTAATTTCGGTTTTTAAATGTTAAATCATAAATTTTGTCATTGATAATTGAATATATATCTGAATGGCATAAAATTTTATTTATATTTCCCTTTCTTAATTATTTTCATTAATTGATAATTTTTGAAAATATATTTCTTACGGTGACTTTTAAATTTTGAATTTTGGAGTTAATTACTTGTAAGTAATTGTTCCATGATTTAAGTGGCTGATACCATTAAAATAATTATCATTAATCATGGAATATATTTAAATTCAAAATTTACATTAATTGATAATTAATTGTAAAGTAACGGGTAATTAATTAGTCAATTACGAACACATTTAATCTCAGTTTCATTTCTTAATATATATGACATTGCGCATTTATATGTTTTGCCCATATATATTGTTATGGAACGGAAAGGAGGTATTTAGGATACTTAATCTAGCTTACCTTTATTTATTTACGGTCGCTGCATCGAAAAATGTCAGAACGACTACCGAGTCGATTTCTTTTATTCCCTTTAGATTCATTTACCTGGGCTGCCCGCGGCCGGCCTAAGTCGCTAGAAAGAGTAGTACTGCATCGCCGCGCTAAGATCAAGATAAAGATATCCACAAAGACGCACTCTCGAGAACTTAAGTAAGTTTCATGAGTCAAGAATACAAGACTGACTCTATGTCAAGTATAGGACTTTATAAGCCAAGATTTCACCTAAGTGTCAATTTAACAGTTCTAGGTCATATCTATATCTCCTCAACGTGTGTTATTTATTTATTTCATGTCACAAGCATGTCGCTTAAATATGCCATTCATGGCTTTGGTCAAATAAAGTTAAATAACATTAATCTCACCAATTAAAATTTAAGCAACGTATCAAGCCAATTTTAAAGTCATAAATCTGGCTGCATTATCCTGGACACAACGCGACGGCAGTGTTGGCGCTTTGCACTTGTGATATGACAACGGATCATGTCAAGGATTTCCACTCAACGGCCAAGGGCTTTCGATGATCATTCCAAGTAATTTTTGGTTTAATCGGCATGCTGCTTAACCTGGGCTTTGTTCGAGATACAAAAGTCGAAAGTAAAGATTCTCAATAAGATGCTAACGACACAAAGAGTTATGTAGTTTTACATAATTGGTCGATAACCTACTATTATAACCGGATTCAAAATGCTGCGTTGTCATTGATTTAAGTATAAGAGATCTTGATACCTTGTACATTTTGTGAGATTTCAAGACGATTATATTTACAATTCATTTGTAAATACGTATGGATTGTTTTGAACTACATCAAGTTTATTTTAAGTCAGATATTATTTCCTAGTTATGTTTTTGGCACATTAAGTTTACCTATTTTATCTTCACTCACTATCAATAAACTAAATGCATGACTTTATAATGTGAAATAAAAATAAGTTAAAGCAACCTAATGACTCTGTCGACAAAGTGTTACAACGCGATCTTCTTCAACCATCAAGTAACGGCCAGATGCTAATGTAGGATAAAACTTTAAATACCACAAACATTTAAGACTTGATTCAATCGCAGTTGATCCTCTGCTGTACTAACTTTGGTTCAAGTGAATAAAAAGTTTCACGATAATACCTAAGGATAATTAATTTTGATTCAATCTAAAGGTGATTTACGTGCTTATGAAATACTCAAATATGTCATATTGTCTCTTAGCCACCAAACAAGTCTTAAATGATAAAATAGCTTTTGATCTCTTTATAACTCGATTGGAGAGAAAAACTATTGAATGATCTTGAATGTTGTGTATCTACATTTCAAGATACGTGATGGGTATTTAGTTTCTTTTTAATACGATTTAACATAGTTCATGAATCATGAGGGAAACAAAGCTATGGGTATGTAACCAAATAAGCAAAGTTATCTATTCGGCTCCTCACGGCACTCTTGTACAGCTGGAGCGAATATGAACTATAAGTTGAAGTTAATGATTCACTTCTATTATTTCTAACTTTAAAGCATGTAAAGAAGGATTTCAAGCAACATTTAGGGAATCGAAAAGCTATAGATTTGATTAAATCCTTTATCTCAAATAATTTTATTGGCCAAAGTCAGAATGTCTTGCCGCTATCGCGAGAACACTAGTTTTGACTACATGATTTAATCACGGATATGAGCCAAGTATAACAATATCGGAAGACAAGACATACAAAGAAAGTTATCGAGCTCAAGCAGAATGACAAAGCGACTACATTATAAGAGCAATACGCTAAATCCTCCAATAAAATATGGTCGATTCCTAAACTATTCTTTTGCAATTCTGTGTGAAAAAGAGAATGTCATGTTTGATTCTACACGCTTCCATACTGCAGTGATTCCGAATTTCATGGAAAACATTACTCTACTCTTCTTTAAAAGGAAGCCTCAACAACAAACCATTGAATAATACTTATGGATAACGAATTTAATCCAGACTCGAAAGGCTAATATTTGGTAAAAGATGAACTAAGCCTAATTCCTTTACTTTGTAATTTAGTGGGAGGTTCGCTAGTCTAAATTAAGTCTCATGTTTACATACAAGTTAATTGGAAGATCGAAATATTGAACGATACATCGTGAGTCGTGATAAGTGGTAATGGAAAGGACCATATGAATACTACTGCTCGAGTCAAGTATCATCGATATAAGTAGTATATCATCCGAAGAACGGTATATCATTCTATCTTAAAACGCATTAAGATACGTATCGAGGAATTGCGGTTTAATGAAGTTAAAACACAAATGGATTTAGATCTTTCAATTTCATATACTACATAGTTTCATTCTAACCTTAGATGTGTCATTAATTGAGCGATACAAGTAAAGTGATTGTGTTTAACGGGTCGGTACACAAAGAATGAAATAATTTTACATATTAAGGTCAAGTATACTTACCTTTTAAATTAATTTATTCATATTCAATCTGTGAGACAACTCTCAAGAGTTGTGTTTGATAAACAAACTTTGAAACGCTCGTATAAAGAGGTGCTAGTATTATGTCACCGTAGTGTATATAATTTAACTTAGATCCAAAGTCGAGCATGGTCATTTTGTACATAACCGTATGAAGCCGGTATTTATTTCCATCAATTATAGTGTTGCAATTTATTGTACATATAGAGTCTCTAATATGAAGCACAAATATTGGAAATAAATATGTGACTTGAACGCATCTCGCTGTCTCCGCAGAGATACCAATCCAAAGATTAGAATCCTTCTCGGCTTACCGCGAGTATCTCTCGATGCATTTAAAAAGCTAAATGCAATGATACAAAATGACAACATGAATAAATATTGACTCCAATAAATGACTTGATAATATTTAAATGAAATAAAGACGCTGAATACATCAAGTTGAGTATATAAATGAAATAAGATGTGGGTCTGAAGTAAGTTATCCAAAGAATGTTCCCAGCAATGATCATTTAATGGATACTTGACATTGTTATCAGAACTCCACATCTCAAGCGAGAATGTAAAAAGAAAGTTTCTATACTACTAGAATCTAAAGTTGTAAACTTAAGATCGAGTATAATCGGAGTTAAATTCTTCACTTTGGATACTGATGAAAATCAATAAGAATCAAGCATTACGGCTAACCTCGAAGTTCCTCTTAAAGGTTACTGAACAGAACTGCATAAATAAATTTCTATACACTAAATGTTGAAGAATCTTCCTACAACCTTAAAAGCGTAAGGTGAGCGATTAGATTCTTGTACATTTGCGAAGCCTGAAATTTAAGCATATATGCGACACGTGTTATGATCAAATACATTATATACAAGGAAGCCAGTATGACATTTTGCTTCTCCTTGTTAAGTTTGGGCATGTCATAAAGCTCGAGGTGATCGAAATCTATAATAGATTTAAATTCCTATAAATGCATGCATTCTCTTTATCGACAAGCGCAACTCTTCATTGTGGTGTCTAATCCCACTAGTAAAGAGCCTCATACACGAGAGTGGTCAAGTCTATTACATAGTACTACGATTCACCAGATGTCACACAGGTTGTCATGCATCACAACTACGACGTAGTAATGACAATTCATGATCGGGAATCACAAGTTTACTAAAAGCGCACCCGCTGGATTCGGAATACGCTTTGGTAGTAACTTTAAGAGAATAGTGTGTACTATAGTTACAATGGAATGGATCACTTAAGCTGATCTCTTCACTTGTAATCGAACGCGATAAGAAGATTATGGACATTTGTACCATATGAAAAGCTATTAGCCAAGAATTTGCTAATAGACCGAGTCTAAAAGTGCCTGGCGAGTAAACTAAAAGGAAATCTCGAACTCGGGTGATACAACTGACCTACCAACTGCTTTTGTTGGTAATGTTGTTAAAACAATATGCATTTAATAAGACAGTGTGTTTTAACACACTCTCGAGCCGCGCTTTTGTAAACCTACCCGATTTAAACCCCGAGAAACGGTTGAAACCCATTTCGATCATAGTCGCGCACGACCATGCCAGATAATCTTTAGTCATCAATGAAATTTCGTCGAGTAGCATCGGGCCGATTTAATGTAAAGACGCTTTTGTAAGTAGTATTGCAAAGGATGTGATTGTAATCACTATCCTCTTGCTTTTACATATCAAGTAAATGATCTAAGAAGTCATGCAAAGCCTTAAAGGATCCATGTGTATGGATTTAAGCACGCATCTCGGAGTCGGTATCCTTCCCCTCGTGATTCAACCAAGTTTGGTTTTCACGAAGTTTACGAAGGAACCGAACATGCAAAGTTCAAGTGGGGAGCTAGTTCATTCCTACTGAATAAGTTATAATCAATTAAACAAAAGTTCCTTTGTGTTTTTAATTGACAGTTAATTCAAACTACATGAATGCGTTGATTCATTCATATATAGTTACTTTCCAATATTTATTTCACATGCCGTTGAAAATATATAATATACATGTATTGTGATCCCTCGATGAGTGAAAAGTTAAATCCCTAGGTTAAATTCCTTGCTATGCTTTCTGCAGGGAACATGAATTTTATTACACCTCTTCAAGCCTAAACATGTGATGTACCTAAAAGCGCCTCTGGGCCGACGATAGTTAAAAAGGCGACAAGCATTATATGACTAACATGGTAGCTTTTTGAAAATGATCAAGATTGAT
Source organism: Lithospermum erythrorhizon (assembly GCA_019722365.1). Taxonomy (NCBI): domain Eukaryota; kingdom Viridiplantae; phylum Streptophyta; class Magnoliopsida; order Boraginales; family Boraginaceae; genus Lithospermum; species Lithospermum erythrorhizon. Next base: position 345,510 of record JADFUC010001388.1, on the reverse strand, counting down.
CACGTTTAGCCCGGCAGACTAGATCAATACTCGTGGCCGCCGGTCCGCGACTAGTGGAGTCGGGCATGACCGAAACGAATTCATAGAAGATAATGTGATATTCGTGTCCTATGATATTTGTTTAGAATTTTTAAGTTCGACAATCTTAGACCTACGATATATAACTATCTCGTGTTATGAGCCTGTAATTTGACTATGACCAAACGCTCCGCCTTTAAAATGACATTATAACGCATATGTTGGGTCACATAGTGAGTATAACGATAGATGTCAGCATATCGTAGGATTTATCCATCCTCGATATACAAGGAAGATCTCGTGCCCCTACACATAGTCAAGTAATCGACGGGGTTTAAGGGACCGCTAAACGCTATTCAGCCCATACCGAGTAAAGAAAGTTGTGGAAGCCATGACACTTCTTATGGTTAGCTCACATCAGATCGCGGATAAAGGAATCGTATGGTAATCGCCCGCGGCGTTGAGCGTTTGGAAATCAATGAGAATCGATTCCTTTTATTAATACGCCTCGTCATGACAATTGTGTATCAATTCATTTACCGGGTCGTTGGGAATGTGATTATCGAACTTAGTGTCACCTTAGTAATTGTATATTACTAGCTCGTTCGTACGATAATTTAAGTAAGTATGAGTTTATCAAGTAGATTCTACTATTAATCGTTATAATAATAGTAATTGGTCAATTATTATTATACAACTTTATTATCCGAGCTCTGTGGGCGTCACACATTATTATGTCGTGATGCTTTTTTCTGATTATATTTCATGATGAAATTAAACTCCATTTGCTAAATCGGAGTTAACAATCAATCTAATATTCTCACTGATTTCATACTTGATAATGTAAAAATAGAAATTGATGAACCCGACCACCAATTATCAATTGAATCACCCGATACAATGCTAAGAATTGTTAGCTACTATTAACAACTTGTTAGTATTTGATTTTTACTTTAACTATTAATTAAATCTCTGGAATGGCCATTAACTATTCTACGCTTTTTGTGCTTCGACATATATAATCAAACTCTATTGTGCCAACAAGTTTTTCATTTCATGAAATGAAAAAGAAAACAAAGCCTCCACTTCTCCATATGGTCGGTAATATCGGGCGGGAAGAATTGAAGAATTCTTCTCTTGAATTTTCATCCAAATCAACTCCATGTTCTAAAGAAACACAAACGTAGATTCAACCTCTCCCGCGCCAGAACCAACTGTAGGCACTATACTCAAGGCTCAAATTTGGAATTCAGCGAGGCCGCGGAAAGTTAACGTGTCGCATGTGCCTCCGCCGGCATCACCGTAGTGCGCTCGCTATTCATAATTGTTAATTGCGTGCTTTAGATTAAATTTTATATCATTTTGAGGATCCGGATGTACTAATTTGGTGTTTATCACAAATGAAATTCATACTAGATTCTAACACATAATCAATAATCACTCATCAACTGGGATACCATCCGGATTCAAATCCCTCGACGCACATGTCGCTAGAACTCCGTCAATCTACAACGCCCTTATACCGGCATAAAGTCGATACACACAACGCCTTATACCGAAGTATGTGTCGATAAACAACGCCTTATACCAACATATAAAGTCGATATTAATAACGCCTTATACCGACGTGATAAATCGATAAGGCCAACGCCTATACCTTAATGAGCAATTGATATACACAAACGCCTTATACCGACGTATAAAGCTGGAGCATATAATAACGCTCTAAAGCAGCCTACCTAACTCCATAACTACTTCCCAATTTAGGGTCAAGTATCCCTAATACTCAAGTCACCTCAGCATTACCTTATAACTCTAGCCATTCTCCTCACAACAAACTAACTACTTCAACACCCAACAATGGTAATGCAAATGCATAAAAACGGCTTCCCAATCACGCTTAATCATAAACGCCGGCCAAAGCATAAATACGTAAATGCCGATGTGCCAATCAATTCCGGGCCGTCTGCCAAGGCCGTTAAGTACAAAAAAGTGTAAATTTAAGTCGGGAGTTCAAGCCATCACTTAAATTTTAAATCTCGCCACAAGTAAACACAATCACATAATCATAACATGGATCACACAACGAACTACACATATTCATACTGCTGCGACATGTACACCATTCACACATAATTATATTACAAAAACATGTATACCATTCACACATAATTATATTACAAAAACATGTACACCATTCACACATAATTATATTACAAAAACATGTACACCATTCACACATAATTATATTACAAAAATATGTACACCATTTAAAGTAAGTACATAAGGTAATACACGTGAGATAAGTACTCACCTCTGCTAGCTATCATCAGCAAAAAGTCCTCACAAAGAACGCGACACGAACGTGCCCCCTCCCCACGGTCAAGGCCTAACAACACCCGTAGAAAGTGCTACTTAGGAATCAATACCAAAGCTGAATTACTTCTAGAATAAACATTACCAACTCTAATCGGAATGATTTCTAAACAACAATACGACGGTAAACTATCGAATTATTATCCCATCGACACAAACCAACCGATCCCCCCCGCTTAAAATTCCATCTTATTACTTTATCATTACAAATCAACTTATAAGTCTTTCTAGTTAATCAAGATAATCAACATCCTATACTCCAAAATATCAATTACAACTAATTTGGAAATTAACACTTTTTTAACCTAACTCTCTTTAATAAATTTTAAATCACCAATTTAACATCACAAATAACTGCCAATAAGGTCCCAATTAACTCCCTACACATTTAAAGTTTTATAAATATCACCCCAAAAAGTCAACTAAAACCTAGAAAGTCAACTCCTAATTCATAACATCCTCAAACGACATCTAAATCATGAATTCATCACTTATATACATCATAGCATCCATAACAAACCAAGCATCCATCATAAAATCAATTACGCAAAAAGTCAACTAAAGTCAACTATGTCAAAACCCAAGAAATATCCTAAAAGAGTTGAACTTCCTTACCTTTAACTCGAAGAGAACGACGAGGACAAAGATATTCTACCAACGATCTTCGAAGCTCGAAATGACAATCGAAGAGTAAACCAAGAAAATTTCAAGTAAGGGAATGGATATCTCGCCAAAGCTAAGCATTTGTGGAAGATATTTTTGTGTTTTGGTTTGATAAGCGACGAAGCATAACTTAGCCCTTAAGTCACTTAAAACCGCACAGAGTTCGTGTCTCGAAATCAATACGAATCGAGCTATCTAATCCATTCTTTAACGGTATCTAACTTAATCCCGAATCATCCCCGCTAATACTACTAAATTATAAATATAATACTCTATTTCAAATAGTCACAAAATAATATTATTATCGAAATTATTTATACTATCACCGTGTCCCGCCAACCGAAAGTTTTAATTTTTTTTTTTAACGAAGGTTAGTTACAGATTATATCGCTGCGAGACGTGACGCCTACTTTTACTGTTTTAAACATTCAAATCAATCTTTCCTAATTTTAGCTAAAATTGTTTCGTATATAATATGGTGCGAATAGGAAATGATCATTGTTGACTAGAATTCCTTAAGAAAATGTTGGTCTCGGAATTTGATATCAAGGACTTTAATACATTAAAATATTTTCTTGGAACAGAATTCGCAAGGTACAAAGAAAGTACTTTTTTTAATCAACGCAACGTAGACTCAAGCCATAGCTAAGCGATAACGCCTACCTCAAGCTATTGTTCCTTCATTGGAGGTAACTTATAGCTACAGCTCATGCTATATGATGTGAGATATTGTGGATTAGAAGGTTAATTGAAGATGAAGGTATCTCAATAACACACAAGCCAATGGAGAAAGCAAATGTTACATGATCGTAGAAAACATGTGGAAGCAAGTAGAATATGTATTCACAAAATGATTGTTTAAAAGACAATTCGATTTTTTTTAGTAGCAAGTAGTTGGCTATCAACAAAGTGAGACGCATACTGATGTAGAATTGGGTTGCTAGTATGGTAGATAGAAGGTCTACTTCAAGCTATTGTTCCTTGAAGGTAACTTAGAGCATGTACTTTAGTTTTCCTAAAAATTATCTAAAATACACTTTGAAATATCATTTTTTATTTTTGGACTTTACCTTTCATACATGTTTTTTTATTTGTATGATTATAGTGTAAAGTTAGCACCATGCTAATAAATGATTGTTTAGTAATTGCAAAAGACTAAAAATTATCCTACAAAAACTAATACCCCCATCCCATGTGCAAAGAAAGCCAAGAACAATAATTGACCATCCCTTTTGAATTCCACAAAAATCGCTCACAATAGAAAATAATCCCTAAAAATTAGTTTTTGCCTTATCAAATTCCCCAACCCTTTTGAATTCCACCAAACTCTCCCACAAATTCTGAAGATAAATTAAACACTAAACAAATCCCATCTCAAAAACCTTGAACAAACGAAAAAGACTCTTCAAATTGAACAAGAATGGACAAAGCGAAATAGGTAATCTCTTTTAGATTATGCCTGGGTTGGTGGCTTTTCTAGATTGCGCTGTCGCTAATTATTAATGTCTTTTATTACTATTTTTTCAAGAGGGAATTTTGAATAGATTTTGTAAAGAAAGTGAATGCATTCTCCTATTAAGATTTCATATGAATTAGTCAATAGGACGAAATTTGGTCTCGATTTATACTTACATGTTTTGACTCAAGTTTATCAGCCCAATATAGAAATTTTCTGACATATTTTGATATGTTTTAATATGTTAATTGAAGTTTATTAAGTCAACATGTAACGTAATTGATGTTTTGTTATGTTTATGTATGTCGCAAGTACGTTGCGAGCTTTTGGCTAAATCATTATTGTGCTATATTAACTGGCGATGATTTACTTACTTCTAAATCTACTAATTAAAGTTGGAAAAAACTTAAGATATAGACTTCTTGCTTGTGGGATGATATAACAAATTGATGATTATGTGAAGAAAATTTTCGATCGGTTGTCATAAAATGAGTTTTATGTGTACTGGCTTATTGATTTTTAATTTCGTACAATGTTGATAAATAATGATCATGAAAAATTATTATGTTCAATTTGAAATGATATAAAACCTATTTTTGTATATATCGACCAACTTCTTTGTTAATATACATTGTCTTTTTGAAAATGTCCTGCTATATATGTGTGCTTATTAGTTCCTTTATTTTATTTGGGTTGTCTTTGTCTTTCATCTGTTTTCATTGTATTATTTTTTTTTTTTACTATAGGGGATACCCATTACCTGTGATAACCATGGAATTGATGCACTTTTATAGGATACCATCAATGTCAATACCATGGTACTGACATGTTTATATTTTCTATGTAACATAAACAAATAATCACACGGAATCGTTGTGACCTTATCCACTGTCATTCAGTTTAGGATTCACACAGGATGAAAGCGATGTTGTTGAAAATGATGGCACGCATATAGAAGATGAGCAAGAAGATGTTAAGAAAAATGATAGAGGAAGGATAAGGATTAAAAGCAAGATTTGTAAGGTTGTTGCAATGGTTGCTCAAGCAAAATAGATGATCTTATGCAAGAGGAAAAGAGCGAAGATGTCGATGGTTGGTTTTTGGTGGGATTACGAGAAGATATAGTGGACATCGATAAGAATCAACTTTGTGAAAGGATTCTGAGATAGTGGAGACGGACGCGGGGGCCTCGGATAGGAGTTGTCTCCAAGCAAGGTGTTGAAAATAGCATGAATGATGTGCGCGAGTCACATCGCTGCCTCGGGATGATAATGCAGTAGACATATCTGATTGCCGATGATGCAATCGAGATTAAAGGTTATATCTAACTTCTTATTCTTCATATGAATGTCATTGTTGTAGATGGAGCGGTATTATAGTATTGTTAACTAATACGCCCTCTAAGAACCACTAGTAGCCAATTCTGACCACACACCCAGAAAACTTAATTTATATGAAATATTACATCTCTAAGCTATTTGTCCTATTTTTAGTATGAATGTGATTGTCGTAGACAAAAATGGTATTACTCCCCCTCTTAACTAATATGAACAACTAAAGAACATATGAAAGACAAATACAAAACCACACAGAATACTTAATTTATATGAAATATTATATATCTCATCTTGGTAGCTAGTATCAGTCATATGGATATCATTGTCATTTACAGGATGGTATTATACTACTGTTAACTAATACCACCCGTAAGGAACACATGGAATGACATATACAAATCTATATAGAAGACTTTACTTATATAAAAATAAGACATTGGTGTTGAGAGCTTATTGATCATTGTTATGATAGAAATCACATAGAAGTTTCATGTTTATGAAATATTACATAATATATGATAGCTCTGATCCTTGATCCCATTCGCCAGCAGGTATAATATTGTTAAGTAATACCATCACTAAGGAACACATGGAATGACAAAAATAAATCTACAAAATCATAAGATGAATTTACATGTAATCATAAGATGAATTTTATCGAGATCTACAAAATCATAATTGTCGTTGTCTGCCCACTCGTCAAGTCACGTAACCTTTGTAATCCAGTCCATCTTAAACTACCATTACTTTTTATCTATGATCGATCCATTATGTAAACTCTGCTTATAACGGCGTTCCTTTGAGACCATAGCGATACATTTCTCCTATTTCCTTGCTACATACCATATAAATGTAATGAATAATGATTTCAGACCTCATGATTCTTCCACCGTTACCCGGCCAAATCGTATGCAAAACCACGAGACTTGGCGTGAGCTGGCACGCGATATGCGTCATCGGCTAATATCAAAACCAAAGACTTCATGATTTCACGATATCGGGATTGTGCACAAAACTTGCAATGATATAACATATGTCATAAGCAAACTTGTCATTAAATGTCAACCCACAGATAGGATAGTGTCATCTTTGGGGTGTATTTGAATACAATTTATATCGTAATACCATTGACACGTGTTCGATGGTATGTTTTCATAGTCTCACAATACCATACGTAAGTCTACCGAGGTATATGTAATCATTTGATTGACACCAGTATCAAATACTCAATGCGATCTTAATATATACAACAACATTTAAAAATAAAACACGCTGAAGATGAGAAAATTGATTCTTAAAGCAATATAGAACATATGTCATGACAAATACATATTCATTAAAAGTCTGACCACAAAATAAGACTTGGTCTCGTACATGTGTTGAAAATCTGATGGTTCATCGCTGGTGGCAATAATTTAATGGACTATATCCATAATACCATTGATACCGTTGGCGTGTGTCGATGTCACGAGTGAAATAGGACTCGATTTGAGTGGGCGTGAAAAATCACCGATAGGTTAAATTCTTGATTAATGGTAATAACAATGTAAAAACTTTTTTGCTAGAAACATCAAAATGGTGTGAAACTATTCAGATCATTTTGAATAAAAATATAACTATACATTTCTCTTGATCCATTCTAATTATTATAAGCAGCAATTTCATTACAAACTATTTTGTTGATTCAAAACGAAATGGAAGAACTCAAAGTATAAAAAAAATTATGATTGTTGTTCTAACCCAAAACGAAAAAGTCAAAGATTATGGAACAAATCGGAAAATAAATTGAATAAAATGAAATAATTGAAATATAAATTTAAAATCAATACAAAAAATACGGAAGAATTTGTAAAGAGGAGAAAAATCTACTTCTAGTTGTTGGCATGAAGGCATGAAATCTGATAGCTGAAATTAGGAGGATTAAGCGTCTTTAGCTAAAAATAGAAATACCAAATATGTCCAATTTCAATTACTAGCATAGGATGAAAAACCAACACATATTTGTCCTATTTGATTCAGAAGTTAATAGTCTTTACCAATTTTTGAAGCCTCTAAGAAAATTCTTGAAGGTCACCTCAATGAATTGTTCATGAAAGGTATTGACTTAAGGCATCTTGCTTTAGTTTTCTAAGAATTAATCATCTTTGAATTATCATTTTTTATTTTAGACTTTACCTTTTCATACATGTTTTATTAGATTTTCTATTCTTACTTCTCTTTCATCATAAATAAGGAGAGTATAAATTTAGGAGGTAAAGATGGAGGTGAAAAATTTAATAGGGGCGCGACTTAGGGGAGGTGAAAAATCAATTTTTTTAATGATTTAGGACTCTATTTTAACTTTAGTGAATCGATCCATATATACCAAATTACATAGCGAAGTGAGAAACAAAGCATAATTTACTACTCGTGGGCTAAAGAGAACTTAGAACTCTGATTCTGACTCATCTTTATCTGTGGTATGTGATATCTTGTGAAGTAGAAGGTTAATTGAAGAAATGAAGGTATCTCAATAACACGAATCGTGGAGAGAAAGCAAATTTTTACGTGTCGTAGAAAATATGTGGAAGCATGTAGAATATATATTCACAAAATGATTTTTTAAAAGGCAGTTCGATTTTTTTAGTAGCAAGTTGGCTATGGAATTACATAGGTAGTATAAAAGCGTGAATCCGTGTGTAGTCACGTCGTCCAACGGTCCCCCACTCCCTTTTTCCTTTTTGGCGATACAGCTAGATTAAAAATTTATCTTGTGAAAATTTGAAAAGCATAATTAAATTTTGTGCAAATAACTCTCTAGATCAGCGCCATTTTCTATCATTTATTGATAATCGTTTTCATTAAGCTTTTTCTTTCTTTAGTTCGCATCTTATTCATTATTGAATTATGATTCATCATTAACAGCAGTTCTTCGTTTGATCTTTCTTTTTTTTATATGAAGAAAAAAGAAAATACTTAAAATACACTTTTTGATGTATTTGATTTTTTTATCTTATTCATTTATTGAGCTGCGATTACGTCATCCGTGGCTTGACTTCTTCGTTTGATTATTATTTTTTTGTTTTTTCACGAAGAAAAGCAAATAGTTAGGCTCATCTTTTGATGTATTTGATTTTTTTAAAAGCAGATAATTAGATCCATCTTTTTTTGTATTTGATTTATATATATATATATATATATATATATATATATATCACCTTCGATGTTAAATAAATAGTTAGGCCGCTGATGTATTATCTTTGTTGTCAGTATCGAATATTTCGTTGATAAACAATTTATTCTCTGAAAATCAGTTGAGATTAAGAATAGATGCAGGCATTATCACATTAAATACGTTTAGAAGTGTGCTACAACCTTGAGTATATTTTTAAACTATCTTGAGGGGAAGTATGGAAAGAATCAAATTATTTTAGGAAAACTCCTAGTCTAGAATATGCGTATTTAACTAGTTTTCTATTATCAGAACATTATGATAGTCATAAATAAAGCATTAAAACTAAACATAGTTAGATAAAATATATTAGAGTCCATGCTTCATCCTAAAACTAATTAGTGATATAGGAGTGATCCATAATCTTATTAACTCACCCGGAATATCTTAGTTTATCAATGTGGGACTGGACTCCTTAATACCCTCCCGCATATACGAGGTTTACACGTGACCTTTGAAGGAAATAAACGTACAATGATCAAAACAAATGGCTAGCAAATTTCCACCGAGCCTTGAATTACATACTAATGTTTTCCTAAATACAATACTTTGTAATATACACAAAGGTTGTATTAGTGGATAAGATAAAGCTAAAGATCTTTGATAGAAGTGAAGATATCTTGTTTGAGAGAGTTTCTAGAGAGTAAAACATAATGGAAGTTTTCGGGGTACACTATAACTAACCACCAACTCTCTATTTTAAGCACAAATTACTATCCATATGTTGTAAGTGATGTGTCAAGATGATGTTCACTCACATGTAATATGTTGTCATAACCATATAAGTCAACATGAAATCTTGGGTGTTATCAAAGCCAGGCATGATTACCTCTCCATTTCAAACTCTCATAAGCGGTAATGTGACCCAATCATTGCGGCATTGGCCTCGAATGCGACGATGCTACAACCAAGTTCGTTGAAGAAAATACCTCATGTGTTTATGACAATTCATTAAGGACGTTTCTGAACTTAGTTAATGGATTTTACGGACTTCAATTCTTTTGGCTTAACTTTCGTAACAAATCATATATTATACAACTTTTCCTTGGCATACTGACAACGTTGGTACCGTGATATAAATATTAAGATTTAGGTTCTATTCTAAAACTAATTGGTGCTAGAAGTGATCGAGAACGTTATTAATTAACCCATAAGGTCTTAGTTTATCAATATGGGAATTGGGTTCGCCGATAAAAAGAAAGAGTTGAGCAAAGGCTATATCGAATGACACATATTTCATGAGTTTAACAAGAAAAGTATAACCCAACACATAAATGATTAGAGATGTCATATTAATATAACTGATCCCAATCAATGGAGCAATGTTTGGTTTGGTTTGGTTTTTTTTAATTAGTGATCTGATTCATACATTTTAGGTAACTCTTCTATGTATAAATATGTTCTATTACAAAGAAATAAAGTATCAGTTTCTTGCCAACATTTCTCACTAAACCAGCCAGAAGTAGTAAAGCAAGAAGCCGGAGAGATCACTGCACATGGTGGCAATGTGCCTGTGGCTAGAAATAATAGCAATGTAGTACAACTAGGATAGCAGGAGAAAGAACAAAATACTATACTGGTAATAATTGAATATTACTGACTACTGATGCTTAACTGAATAATGATGAGTAACATGAGCTATTTCGTAACATTGAGGGGCATTTTGACAGAAAAACTGAGAGGGATGAAAGGAACATCATGTAATAACAAATCTTTTGTTCCTACCACAACATCAATGAATAAGGTTTGATAAATAAATCGACTTCGCATTTGTTTAATCGCACCTTGCTGAAGTTGAAATACTTCCTATTACAAGTCATATCTCAAATTCCATTTGCGGTTGCTGTCCACGTTAAATGTCCAGTTGTTCTCTCTAATCTGAATATAGGAGACTCCATTCATTGTCGAGGAGTTGTTTTTATTCATTGTCGAGGAGTTGCTCACTTTCTTTCGTGAAGACGGGACCTGGATCATCTGAGGAAGGGGAAAAAAGGATTGTGAAATAGATGCTCAAGGAATAAAACATCTTGCCAATAATAATTTGAAGCATATCAGGAGGAATCAAAGAAAGAAAAATAAAATTACCGTCTACCATGTATTTAACTAAACCCACTGACTTAAAGAGTAACTATATATTAGGAATTTAGGACATGGCTACATGACGGTAAAAAAAAATCAATCTACACAAGCATATGAAAGTTACCACCTGTTGCAGTTATTAACACTGGCCAAAGAATCAAGCAGAGTCACCATTACTTAAAAATAGTGTAACAAATTTCAAGAATGATCACAAAAAAATAATACTCTCAATGTTAGTGGTAGTCAAAGTTTGCAGACGGGGATGACAAAACTTCAAAGCATGATGATATATCCAAAACTGTTGGATATCCAAAAAAATAATACTCTCAATGTTAGTGGCAGTCACAGTTACAGAAAGTTGATTGTTATTAAAGCAAAGGATAATGATATATCCAAAACTGTTGGATATTAGATTATGAGGCCATGGACTATAGAGTCAACGCAACTGGCAAAAGACAAGTGTCCCTTTGGGAAAGAAACATGCGGCACAGCCACTGCCAAGTATTCTGAGAAGAGAGAAGGTTGCTATGAGCATTATCTCATCTCTATAAATAGGTCGTCGCTTCTTTCAGAGCAACGTAATGTGAAATTTTCTTTACTAAGACTTTCTCTCAAAATACCGTACTAACTTACACATTGGAGTGTCATCAGCCAGACATCGGCCTTTGACTTTGCAGGACGAAGATAAAGGACACAGAGCCATTCTGTATAACCAAGGGAGCACCAGAGGTACCAACTATTTACACCCGACAAACAAGAGTATTCCACCCATCAGAGACCTGGAGGAAGATCGTGCAGGCATTCTGCAAAATAATTCTGTCTGGACTGAAGCCCCTTAGAATTTACCTTGTCACACAATTCATAATACTCATACTCAGGAGTCAGGACTATATTGCAAATAAGTGTTATTAGCATGAATTGAAAACAGCCAGGGATTCATGACCTTGTATTAGTCATGTGTTCTCTCATGTCAAAATGATGTTTCAGTCATTGACCGAGATTCAAATATTGAAAGAGCATCAAGCAAAATATGTCACTCATATAAGGAGAAGCCCAATTATGAAATTTTTAATGACTCTCTAATCTCGTCATTCATTCAAACATTAAAGGTAGAGAACTGCACAACAGCCAAATCCCAATATAAAGATGACTGACTGAAACGGACACAAGAGAGGCGGCGTGTACAAGCTTAGCGAAACAGGAAACACACCTGGTCACTGATTTCATAACCAAGTTTTAGCCTTATGTCCTGATCTTTCTTAAAATCTCGAATGCTCCAACTGAACTCAGCTGCCCCTTTTGGCTTAATCTGCGAACGATTAACAAATTTCAGCCAAAAAATCCACAAAATTCAATCCCATACAAATTCTTAACTTTGGTTCATTTTTAGTATTTTTATTTGGTAGAGAAATATAAATTCTATGTCTGAATAAACAAAACCCAACCCAACCTTTTAACATCAGGAGAATATTGCAGAGATGAGTCAATACATTCCCTCAAATTGTCCTCGCAGCATTCAATTCAGATGCTACAAAAAAATGCAGATAACAAATTGTATAAAAAAAAAGTTGACCTGTTTGAATTCTTCGTCTGCTTCACAACTCCCCTTGATAACGAAGCTTTTCAACCCATCAACCGTAACAGGGTATGCCTTCTTTCCACGAGCAAAAAGCTGGAGCTTTTCTTGCTTATTGTATTTTGCTCCAACAGAAATCCCAGCATAATACTAGAATTCAAACAACAACAACATTCCAATGCCTTTAAAACTAGAATTCAAAAATTAAAAACAAACAACTGCATCTCAAAAAAATTGTCTGGTTTGATTTTTCAATTGTGACAATTAACAAACTTCATATCTTTAATTGACTCGTATAACTTGGATTTGAATCAAAATTACCATGGTAATAGTAAACTATATTAAAAACACTAGCCTACCATATATTTTCATCAAATATCATACTATCTCATTTCAATTTAACTTAGTTTTGACGTAGCAATAAAAAATACTCAAATTTAACCATAAATCAATCTTATTTAAATATTTCTACATTAACCTCAAACATAATAACACACAAATGTGTAGTGCATACTATCTAATTTTATGAATATTTTTAAATACAAAGTTCAACGAAACAATTATAACTTCAAAATTAGGTTGCCCTTTTGTTGAATAAAAACCTCCCACTTAAAAGCAAAATGTAGTGAATACACCATATATAAAAACATTCGAGTTCAAAGTGTCAAGAGTCCAAGGATCCATATAAACCACTTCTATGTTTTGACATATTTAACATGGATGGGTTGCTTCAATAAAAAGTATCAATCTCAAAATTCAAAACTTGACAATATTTCTGGGATAAAACGAGTACTAACTACTCACTCAATTTTTTTAGTGTCGTTTTAGACTAAATTTTTTATTTCAAAATAATTGTCATTCTAGTATAGAAAATTGTCATTTTACATTTTGAATGTATTTTTGGAATAATTTTTCTTGTTAAATTATGAAATAGCCAATGATATAATTTCAATTAATTATCAATGAACCTTTTTTTTCTTTCTTAATCTTTGTGCTATCAACCGGTTCCAAGCGATAGCAAAGTTCAAGATAAATTAGTTTAGAATTAATTATGTTTATTTTTTAGTTTTTGGTGTAAGACATATTAATAAATGACTGAATTCTATTTTTTGAGCCAAAAATGTATATAGTCAATAATAATAGTACACCATATCATTAAAATCGTGAGTGTGACAATTAAAAAAAACGGAGGGAGTAGGAAGTTGTTAAGCATTAAAAGTCATAAAAAAATGATGGGGTTAAAACCTGAGGAAAATAATGCCAAATCATAGCACAAAGGAAAGAAGGGGGAGCACCAATTGTGGTGTCCAGCTCAGCATGAAGCTGCAAATGGGTATTGAAATCGAGTGGATATTTGTGCTTTGCATGAAGCCTCAGGGACTTGGAATCTCCTCTGTATCGAAATGATGTCTCCATTTCACTTTCTTCGATATATTCTATCAAAACAACAATGTAATAACAGGGACACACCGAGAGTGTTGAGGGGTTTAAGAATGTATCCACTGGATATTTGGGCTGACTTGTTGTTTGACCTGTCAAATGCCTATTTGCCCCTCTTCCCCTTTTTTAAGTCAAAATCTACATTTAAGGTGTGTATAGTGTTACATGTTATTACATGTTTGTAGCTTTTGATTCAAGATTTTTATTTTGGAAATATCGTCTAATTTTAAATTTTGATTGTATTATTTTAAATTTTAAATTCGGATATATTTGTTTATGTCGTGCCATATTTGATGAAAATATAAGTAAGTGATGGTATTTTTTAACTTTTTTTATTATTAACTAGATAATTTTGATTAAATCAAGTTAATATGAAGTAATTCCTCAGTTTACATTTAGATAAATACAATAAAGATTTATTTTTTCTCTATAAATTGTTGTTTTGTTTATTAATGTAACTTTTTGTATTGAAATTTTTTTTGTCTCATAATAATATTCTTTTATATATTGGTTAATTGAATATAAGCTAAGAAGAATATAAAATAAGCATGAAATAATAAATGAAAGGAGAATATCTTTTATTGCTTGTGTATTATTGTGTTGTATCTCTGATCTGATGAGTCTTTTGTTATAAGAACTAGATATCTGATACGTATGGGCGTTCTTGGTAAAGAAGTAGTCTAATATCTTGGTAGACAATCTATCTCCTTTCTTGCTAGATAAGATAACTGATGGATAAATATCTATGGTTCTTCGCAGCTCACTTTGGATGTCACAATCAAGCAAGGAGGCTAATGCCTCGTTCATCTTAGAAAGAAGCCCGTGCAGTGATAAAAATCAAATAAAGGAAAAAGAGTCGTTATTGGCAATATACCTTTTCTGATGTTCTTTTCATTAAAGCCTTGCTCAGGAAAATCCGTTTGGGACCAAAACCTTGATTAAGGAAAAGAAATTGCAATGTATTAACTCATAAATGGAGTAGTAACAATCCTTTAACGTCGTTTAATTAGAGGCGTGATCACATGCTTGGATAGCTTTTAGAATAATGAGATAAGGGGGTAACAGTTAAAATATCTGCTTTGGATTATATAGAAATTGAATTGTTTGAAACATCGATTTAATTTTAAAGAAAATCGTGGGTAGGAAGAGCAATAATATATTTTGTTCTACCGCCTTTGATATCTCATTCATTTAACTATACAACACATCTGCAATTATGCGTCATAAAGATAAATGGGATACTTTCATATGACAAATCACCAGTAATATGGATGCAACTTTGGATCATATTCCTCAGCAAATACATTCACGACTTTAACTGCTTGCATTTGAAGGAATTTCTCTCGTAGTTTATCGTTTAACCAACTTTGGTTAAATAGTCACTAGGAAAAACCGTGTAGGACAAAAACCTAGTAAGATAAAATATTATATTCTCTTTAGATATGCTTGAATAATTATGCAAATTCATACGAGAAAAACCCGGTGGAAAAAAACTACATGAGAAGGAAAAAAGTCTAATCATGCCTCTACAAGAGTTCTTGTGCTAGCTTATTCATGATAATTTATTCAACTTAGAACTCTTCTAGAGTCTCCATAAGCTATAGTCGAGATCTTATATCTCGCTTGAATATTTTAGATAAATTCAATAGTAACTAATCTTGAAAATATAAAATCTATGACTTACACTAAATAATTCAAATGTCATACCACTTAATAGAAGTAAACAAATATATCATACAATCACATAAAAATATAATATAGAATTGACTAAACATGTATCATATACTATCAATGAGCTTGCACTACATGCGATCTTTGAATAAAATGATAATAAATAATGTCTAATAATGCGATTCGAACTTTAGAAGAGGGTTAAGTGGTTGGTGAAAAATTTCATGGCAATTCAGCTCTGTTGAAAAATAGCGGTTGAAATTTTATAGAGATTTAAAGGGACGATTGATATGGATTGGATTAGCAAATGTCACCAAATGGATCCAAGTCCGTCATATAGAAGATCAAATGGTATTTAATTCTGAGAATCAGTGGGCAGAATCGTGACAACATCGACGTCTTAAGGACTGACATTTAAGTATTTCTATAATACCCGTCATTTGCATTCATTTAAGGTAATGCTAAACTAAGAACTAACCCCCCTCACTTGTTTAAATCACGGAGAACATGGACAGAGGAGGCACCTGAGAATAACCACTCGTAGCGGTGGGGCATGTCCAACACACCAAATTACATCCGCCCCGGATCACACGAGACCCAAGCGAGCGATGCAAACCCGAAGGGATGGGGAACACGCTGTCGAGATAGATCCCAGGTCAACCTCGAGGCGTAGATGAGTCGAAGGCTAAATTTTCGAGGTCGTCCACCGAGAAGGCTTCGGAAAATGGCACTTGCTCGAGACCTCTCTTTTATAGTGGAGCATGCATCCACCGCGTTCAAGTATAAAATCGTCGTGTATTTAGTGATATTTTTAAAGAACGTAAAATGTTCCACCGTGTAAACACACGTTTGATGCGGAGTTCCGCCGGGTGCGTGACATGGATTTAGTTTTTTCTCTTTTATGAGTAGGCTTCATCACTTGTTTTTACTAATTTTTTCATAGATACATTCTCAATTTCATTTGACTAATTAAGAGTATCTAAGATTTCACCCCCTAAATTTATGAGGTAAATATCGAACATCATGTTCCATTAAATTTCCACTTAGTCTATAGAAATGTCATCATATTGATTCATCCGACTCTTATTAATTTTGATTGTGATAGTTACTCATCATATGAATCCCAATAAGTTTCCAACTCCCACACTATCTATAGAAGCGATAGATCTACAATTTATACGACCAAGGACTAGTCGATGAGATTTGAGCTTCTTTAATTTGTGACTTACTCATCATGTTTTTGTGGAAATGACCCTTACAATGTTGTGAAAAGTAAGACGTCTGCAATGAATACAATCAAACTAGGTTAACCATTATTAATTGGCTTAAGTCCGCCTGATTCAGCGCCCTTCTCCGCGCCTTTATCCATGATGACAAGTAGTATTAAAAATTGGAGGGAGTATTTTTTAAATATGTAAACAATAAACAAACAATGAAAATGAAATAGATTAAAGAAATAAGCAACTTGGCTTTTTAGAATAGGCTTAATTATTATATATTGATCCCCAGTATACTTGAATAGGTCAAATGTGAGAGAACATTTCAATGGTCACTTTGTCCCCTAAACTATTTTTTAGAGCTTTGTTTGGCACATGACTTATTTTCAGCTCGATTTGCTAGTCGGGATTCTTAACAAGGGGAAAATGGGATTTTCACAAATATTGGAACTTTGAGGCATAATTTTAAATAAAGAAAGAATTGAAAGACTTTATGGTATGCCCTCCAAAAAACCATATTTAATGTATGTGAAATTGAAAACGAATCACAATGGTATATTTGAGTTATATCAATAAGAATTCGAGAGTTGGTAGTCTAGATCGTCTATCCGTTATGGCATACTCTATTATACCCACATATGATTGGTCAACTTTTATGTATCAATTAATGATATGGATTTGAATTCATATCTTAATATTTTCATTTACAAAATTAAAATAGACTAAATTAAGTAATCATAATAAATTAAATTGCATTATTTACAAAATATAATAAATAAATTATCGAACACCAAACAATTACATAGTAATAACAAAATATTAATCTTTATATCATTCTACTTATTCTTCATCAAGATAATTAAACTCATGATACAATAATAATGTACACATAGAATGCATTTTGTTTAATCTGGCGAAAATTAAAAATTCAAGTGGCTAATGAATATTTTAGGCGAATTATATTGAATCTTAATCTGAAAATATTTAGGTGTTTGATAATTGTTCGAAAAACTTAGAATTAGTTGTAGTATTAACAGCACTACTACATTCGTTTTATATATCGTCATATATATTAAATAAATAATACTAATGAGATAAATAAATAACTTAAACATTATTAATATGAATTCTTATTATTATTAATATAGTATTTTATTTTAATAAACAACTCTGCTAATTTTTATTATTATTGTTATTATTATTATTATTATAATTTTTGTTTTTATTATTATTATAATTTTTTATTATTAATATTATCATTATAATTATTGTTGTATTTATTATGTTTATTTTATTTTGTTTCTTAAATATTATTTTATTATTATTTTGTTATTATTATTGTTTTTATTCAACATTATTAATATATTATTTTATTATTATTATTTTTTGTTATTATCATGATTGTTTTTATTATTATTATTATTTATTATGATGCATTTATCATTTTATTATGTTATTATTATTATTATTATTATTATTATTTTATTATTCTTATTATTATTATTATTTTTTAGTTTTTATTATTATTTTGTTATTATTATTATTTTTTTTTATTATTTTATATATATATATTATCATTGACTATTATTATTATTTTTATTTCATTTTTTATTATTATTACTATTATTATTAACTCATTATTATTATTATTATTTATTATTATTATTATTATTTATTATTATTATTTATTATTATTATTATTTTATCGTTATTATTATTTTATTATTATTTTATTTTATTTCAATTTTTTTATTATTAATATTATTATAATAATAATAATAATATAATATATATATAATAATAATAATAATAATAATAATAATAATAATAATCATTGAGATAATAAAAAGAAAATTATGGGAGGGAGAAGTATGTAAATTGAACTTATCGACTTTGATTTTTTAAGAGGAAAAAACCGTGAATAATTTTAACTTAAAATTTTGTTAAGGATTTTATTAAGTACTTAATTTATTAGAATACTTAAAATAATTAAATATATAAAACTACTCAATTAAGTGTTGAATTAATTAATTGTAAGTGCTTAAAGAGTTTGTGGCTTCTCTTTATCTCTCAACAAATAACTATGCAATCAGAACTCATTGGTGATCGTCCCTAAATATTGATGTAAATAATTTGTTTATTCTTTGTAAACAATGTAATTTAATTTATTGATTTGATTAATTTATTCACCATTTTAATTTTGTAAAATAAAAGTATTAAAATGTGAATTCAATCTGTCATTAAGGTGATATATGAAATAAGATGTCGTATGTAAGAAGTACGGGGAGGTATGCAAAATAGCTTCGTGATAGTCTGTTAACAACCTACTCTTCTTGTCATTTCGCCTCAAATATGACGCGGTGTCGTTCGGGATGTCAATTAACTATAATGTGTTTCGACATATCTGGCGCCATACACTGCTACTCTTTATTTATTTCATATATATAATTATTAAATTTATAATTACTATGATAACATGAAAATTAAATTAAATTTGATAAAATATTTTTTTTGAATTTCAAAAAACAATAATATTGTATTACTACAATAATATTTTTAAAAAAATTATAATATTATTTATTGAATAAAATAATATTATGGATGTTTTGAAATTCAAAAAAATATTTTGTTCGTAAATGAAATCTGAGCACAAGGCTCACATTTATAGAGGCTCGAAAAATAAAAATAGTGGTATAATTTGTTTTTTTAATTTAATTACATTAGTACCAAACAAGTTAAAAATGTAATTGTGAAAAAAAGGAGACTGATAAAACCCTTAACGTTAGGCTACGTATTGGAGCACAAGCCGAACCACAGCAGCTGAAAGGCTGTTGTATAATTTTTTTTCTTTTTTCCAGCTACAGATATTTGGATGCATTTTTGGTCCAGTTAAAATTTAAGTCGGTCTTCTGAGTCTTCAAATTTCAGCCTTGATTGATCACTCTGTTGTGTAATGATGGCTTAATTGATCGCTACACTTTTATAGCCACTATTGAATTTTGTTCTATGATAATTAAGTTAAACCTCCAAATCCTTCTAAATTTAGAACTACATTTTAGAAGGGTTGATGCAGATTTCACGTTCGTCATATAAAACTATGTTATCAACTGGGAAAGCAACTACACGTCACCACATTCAATTGGGTAATACAGCAATATTCACTAGAGACTGACAAGTTAGTTCAATAATAAATGTGTGTTGGGGGCGCTAAAGTAAGAACTAGAAGACTTGACAAGTTATGATTCTGAGAAAGAAGAGAGCCATAACGTTACTGCCTTATCTATCCTTCTCTTCTGGCTCCCTTACAAATTATTGGCCAAGAAAGTGCCTTGTAATATCTCCAAAGTTATCATCTGTCATGGATGCTACGCCTCAAATGTCTTCATCGAATGCCCCAACATAACTTTGCTATTACATCGACTACTATATTTGGTTGTCAAACTTTTATTAGTCTTTTGAAACAATCACCAAAAAGGGTGTTTAGAATATTGCATCAAGAATTATCCTATGGCATCATCATCATCATCAGGAAGGAGGAACTCCAACAGTCAGTTGTTAGAAGGCTTGGAAAGGTCTGGAATGGAGCTTAAATTGACATTATCTGTATTGTTATGCAGAAACTGAGTTGTTTGTTTTCTGTAGAAGTTGTTGCTGTTCAGAACCTTCCAGCTTCGATGAATGGGCTTCGCCTTTCAGTTTGTGTGAGGAAAAAGGAGACTAAAGATGGAGCAGTGCAGACAATGCCTTCAAGAGTTTCACAGGGGGCTGCTGATTTTGAAGAGACTTTATTTGTCAGGTGTCATGTTTACTACACTCCCGGAAGTGGAACTCAAATGAAATTCGAGCCTCGACCATTCTTGATACTAGTTGATGCTGATAGACTTGATTTTGCAGATTCTGTTGATTTGAGCAAATTGATTCAGGAATCTATTGAGAAGAGCTTTGAAGGTTCAAGAATTCGTCAGTGGGATATAAACTTCAATTTGACTGGAAAGGCTAAGGGTGGAGAACTTGTCCTCAAATTGGGTTTTCAGATAATGGAGAAAGATGGAGGAATTGGGATATATAGCCAGGCTGAAGGGCAAAAATCTGCAAAGGATAGAAGTTATTCGTCTATAGCACGGCGCCAGTCAAAAACATCCTTCAGCGTGCCAAGTCCAAGAATGTCCAGCAGAACTGAGGCTTGGACTCCTTCACAGACAGGAGGAAATGAGGATCCTCAAGGGATGGATGACTTGAATCTTGATGACCCTACTCCTCCACCGCCTTCAAAATCTCCGGTCCAGAAGCCCGACGAGTTAGAGGATAAGGCCGAGGATCTTGAGTTCCCTGAGTTTGAAGTTGTGGACAAAGGTGTTGAGATGGAAGACAAAGACACAGTAAAAGAACATTCCGAAGACGGTTCTGATTATAGGTCAGTTTCAAGTGAGGTTGTGAAGGAGATAGTGAATGATCAATTCCACCAAACAAGGTTGACAGAGCTTGATTCCATTGCCCAACAGATTAAAGCTCTTGAAACCATGATGGAAGATGAGAAATCAGTCAAGACTGATGAATCTGGATCTCAAAGACTGGACGCGGAGGAGGAAACAGTAACAAGGGAGTTTCTTCAGATGCTTCAAGAATCAGGAACTAGTGGATTCATGATTAATGATGTTCCTCCACTGAAGCTAGAAAAGGAGGAACCGTATGAAGATATTGAATCAAAGGTATATATACCAGATCTTGGAAAGGGTCTAGGCTGTGTAGTTCAGACAAAGAATGGAGGCTACTTGGCTGCCATGAATCCTTTGAATACCAAAGTTTTGAAGAAGGACATGCCAAAGCTTGCATTGCAGATATCGAAACCTTTTGTTCTTCCATCAAGTAACTCAAACAATGGATTCGAGTTGTTTCAAATGATGGCAGTATTAGGCCCTGAGGGACTTGGCTCGGAGATTCTCTCTCTTATGCCAATGGAGGAACTTGTGGGTAAATCAGCTGAGCAGATAGCTTTTGAAGGGATTGCTTCAGCTATTATCCAAGGAAGGAACAAAGAAGGCGCGAGTTCAAGTGCAGCTCGCACTGTTGCATCAGTCAAATCCATGGCTAGTGCTATGAGCAGTGGAAGAAAGGAGAGAATCTCAACAGGAATTTGGAATGTAAGTGAAGATCCATTGACAGCTGATGACATTCTCGCGTCCTCACTGCAGAAGATTGAGGTTATGTCAATTGAGGCGCTGAAGATTCAGGCAGACATCGCTGATGAAGAATCTCCATTTGAAGTGTCGCCTCTCAAGAGTAATAATACAATGTTAGCAAGTGGGAAAGATAACCATCTATTGGCATCAGCTACATCACTGGAAGAATGGATAAAAGATCAAAGTACAATCAGTACTAATGATGATAATGGGGACTCAGCAACCATATCAATATTCGTGGTTATCCAACTGCGCGATCCATTGAGGCAATATGAAGCGGTTGGAGGACCTATGATGGTGTTAATTCAGGCAACTCAATCAGAATTGGAGAACGAAGCTTACGATGAAGAGAAGAGGTTCAAAGTGGCTAGTCTACATGTCGGAGGACTGCGGGTAAAGTCAGGAGGAGGGAAGAAAAATAGCTGGGACTCAGAGAAACAAAGATTGACTGCAATCCAATGGCTGGTGGCATATGGATTAGGGAAGGCTGTAAGGAAAGGGAAACTACAAGCATCTAAGAAGCAAGATGTACTCTGGAGCATGTCCTCTAGGATAATGGCTGATATGTGGCTCAAACAGATAAGAAATCCAGACATCAGGTTCACTTAATAAAGTTTGTGATTATTGTATTCTTAAATTACAATTTGTTCTAGCTTAGTGAAACAAATGTTGATTACTTTTCTGCAGTACATTTTTGTATTTAATAACTCTAAACATACATCCTCTCCAATTCAAATAATTGTCGTTTTGTCCTTACAAGTCGAAGATTTGATCATGATTCATGAACAACGTTTCAATTATATTACGAAAAATTACAAGACAATATTATGAGAATGTTTTTATAAACAAATCCACCAATGTCAATTATTTATTTATTAAACTGAGTATAGATATTTATTCAGGATCAAAGCTGCCCTTAAAAAGGAAAACGTCCATGAAGCTTAACTTGAGGGACTACTATATCTAATGAAAAGTCTATAGCTGCAGAGGATATAGTATAACCTGTTTCCTACCTAAGACATATATACTGAGTACTTGAACTTAAATAAAACAAACTAAATGCAATACTCTAAGTTAATTAGCCTGTAAAACAAAATATTAATGTTGAACTTACCTGATTTATGAATAATAATCATACAAAATTTGGACCTCCACTTATTTGAAGACTACAGAAGCCAAGTGAAAGTAGTGTCCGAGGAAATATGCAGACAAAACTAAATCCCATCGATTATATCTAGAAGATCATCTACCTCCAGTCTCAAGGCAGAAATCCTCTGCTGAACTGCAGCAACACGGTTCTCAATATCTCGCCCACCTGACTTCTTCTCGTAGGAATCTATTACAGTTGAGTGTTTCAACATCAGCTTTTCCTGCAGTTCTCTCTCCTTGGAAACTAGTTCATTCACCTACAGGAAAAGCATTCATGTTATCAACAATTTCTTGAAATTCTACATGGTTGTGACAGTTTCTGGGTAATTGGACAAAGAACTGAAATTTGATCTCAAGGGTGAAGGTTGTGTGTCGAGATTTTATAAAGTAATTTTTCTATTCCTTGATGGCACTACATTGAGTCGAGATGAAGAAGAAACAACCTTTGTCAATATCAGGTCAGCCTGTGAGGAAGACTCCAAGAGTAAAAGAAGAGGCTTCAACTCCTTCGAATTCTCCTTCAACATACCATCAGCAGCTTTACGGGCTGCTTTGCAAGTTTGAACATCACCTGTCCTAAAAAGATCCCGTAAAGAAGCCTCTAAGTTATCATGGATTATCAAGCAACGACTCATTATACTCTGTATCTGCTGAATTGTAGATTGAACCTGCAAACACCAATCGATTATACATCATCTCTTTAATTTACATAAATGGAAGGGTGCTAGACGAGGTTTTACCTCATCCCACTGCAGCTTAGCCAAATAAGATGATGAAGTTTTTGAGATTGTCAGGTCGGCATGCATATATATAATGCAGGCAATAAAACAGACGAAAAATCCAGAAATCAGCATCAATGGTTCTCGTAGCAAGGAAAGGTTGCTAAACCTGTAATAGATCTGGAAAACAAGGCATGCTTAAAAGATGAGACTGTGATGGATGTTACAGAACAACGTTGTTAGACATTAAGTAAACATGCATGAGCTAAGATCAGAATGCAGACAATTATTTTGCCCTGTAATATAAAAAATCACTTTGGTTAAACAAAAAACAATATAAACACCAAGTCGGTGTCCTCCATGGGTGGCAACGGAAGGTCAGTCTAAATGGCCAAGGCTATGTCAAAATAAATAATAAAAAACCAACATCGTATAGTTTTCCTTTTTTGGCTCCCTCTAAAACCTCTATTGTAAAATAATATCCTGAAACAGGAGATTAGCAGAGGAGCTGGTTCAATGCTCAGATTACCAATGCATATTCCAATATCAAACTAAACAAAAACTCAGAACAACCAACAAGATCTGATTTGCAGTGAATCTTAAAACCATTAACTTTTTATCTTCTACCTATTTCCATCTCCTTCCTAGTGATTTCTAGGTCCTCATGTAAAAGTAATGCAACAACATAATTTACCTTGGTCTGAAGCAATAGAAATTATGAAGATGGGTTTTATATTGATGTTAACAGAATATTAGCACCCTTTCTCTGATTATACGATTGTCACACAGCTGAGAGGATGATGCAACTCATCAAGATCTCACAGACAATGACATGAATTAATACTCAAATCACTATAATAAGTATTATAACTCCCTATAATATAGATCTACAAGTTAATTATATGCAATTAGGAGTTTACTCTCACTTCAAGGATTGATAATGAGACAAATAACATGAAATTTGGAAACCGGAGAATATAAAATGAGAAAAATAACATGAAAAATTGTCTCTAAACAGTCTAATATTCAGTTTAGATGTGGCTTATACTTACCTGAAAATATAAATTATGCTCTGGGACAACATTTGTTTTTTCCAGTACAACCACGGGTCTTCCTACCATATCCAAATGAGAAAACTTTATCTGGAACAAGTACAAGAACAAACTTAAAATACAATAACAGAACCTTCTTAAAAAGTTCTATAAATATATAAATCAATGTTATACCTCTTCCAACTGGTTGACATAGAATGGGACCAAAGAAGATATATCTTTCGAACCCTCAGGCAAAACAACCTACAGTTAATATACCAGGCCGCAACCATAAACCTTAGTTGAGGAAACCATAAAGGCTAGGTGGATAGATGAAGTAGAAGCTAAAAGAATATCACTTATAAACAAGCTCATATTGTTAAAATAACTTGATGATAAAAATATTGGTAAAATAAATGAAGACTTCATAGGATGTGCAATCTTCCCGTTCCAGCTTATTTTAATAATAGAAATTAACAGAAATATTAATCAAATGATGGCATGTAGAACATCCAAATTAAGTTTCTCTCTTAATTTTTAGAAATAAAAGGTTAAATAATGGAGTACTTGAAGTACCTTAATTTTGCAGAAAACTATAGGTCATCCATAAGAAAATGGGGCTTCAAATATTGGAAGTGAGTGAAACATCGACATAAATACAGACATATTAAGAACAACTGTTATCTTTTAAAATACAGATCCATCATGGCAATACCTTAAAAGCGCAAGTCGGATAAAGAGATAAATACCTTTACTGTAAGATTGTCAATGACTAAATCATCAATGGGGGAACCAAAAGTAATATTTATGAAACGCTTTCCTTCTGCCTGAAACAAGAAATCCTTGAGCGGCAAACCATACCCAATGGTAAATGAAGTCCTCCATCCACCAAACATTGGATACCTAGGCTCAATATTCATCAACATCTGCAAATAGATAGCTTATGAGTCAAGAGAAAAAAGACAAATTTAATGTCTGTCCACAATCGAAATATTGGCCCATCTTTTTCGAGTCTCTCCGTAAATCAGAAGTTGAAATGTTTCCAATCTCATCCCTATAATAAATTGAATGAGCACGTAGTGGTAATGCTGCAATCAAACGTCTGAATGCAGATGCACCTCTGTACCTAGCCTGAAAATCTAGCCTAAACATCATGAAAAGCCAGAAAGATAAGCCTTGGATATAGTAAAATCATACAAATAGGCCAAAAGTTCGGAGGAGAAAATGTCAACTAGCCTTGAGAACTCGCCGGTTATCTGGGCACCTCCATGGATAAGATTATAATGCTCCGTCACCTGAACGTTACCCCAATGTGATACCTCTATCTCTCGTACCAACTCTTCAGCAACTGCAAATGGTCTATTACACACAAAATGGACCATTATAGGTTTGAATGAGAAAGAAGGAAGATTCTCATACGGTCCATATTTGATATCTGAACCAGAAAACTCGGTATTCTCTGTGTTTGTATACGATTCAATTTTTGATTCAGGTAGTTTGACTGTAAGTGACTGCACCTTAATCGGGTAAGGAGAGAGATAGTATGCACTATCTTGGAATGCCAGGAGTTGCATATCAGCTTGAGATATTTTCTCAGGGAATGGTCTCAGAATATGGGAAAATGAAGTTTTAACCACCAAATCCAGGGTATCCCCCTTTCTCAAAGGTTTTGCAAGCAAGACAGAATACCAAGTCAGTGCTGGAGGTGATCCCTCGAGATTTGAATTTTTTATAGAGAGTGGAGTGAAAGAAGCTTTTGTTTTCCCTGTCCCTTCACTGGATCCGGCAACCAGAAAGACCAACTTCTCTGCCTGCTGATTTGGAAAGGGCAAGAGAACCTCTGGTGCTGGACTATCACCATTGTTTATTACCTTAGCAAGAATCAATCAGAAGATAATTTAATAAATCAGTCACAGTGAAACAACCTCCTCTTTGATTAGCACGGTCAAGAGGAAAAGACAAAAAAATCACAGACCTTTAGTGTGATGGAAGAACGCACAATCTGTGACGTTAAATCAATCTGTAATAGAAATTCAGTCTATTAGGCAGATTTCTCTAAGAGTGTATAAAAAATATGAAGCAGCCTTATGTAAGAGCGTAAGGAATATCAAGCAGACTTCTATAAGAGCAGTAATTAACATTTTGCTTCCGTAAGCATTCCTTTAGCAAGCGCTTACGCCCATAAGAAAAACAGATAACCTAAAATAGTAACAATCAGAAGCAACACCAAACAGTTCTTTGCCAAAATTCGATCAGGGTTCGTACTTGTAAACATGAAATACTATGTTTTATAACCGTAGAATGCAATACTTGTTAAACGGTTTTCTCTTCGTTTCCCAGGCTATTCTCGGTTAAAATTCTCTCACTCCGCCATTCTGAGCCAAGGAAGTTCCAAGCAAGACTTAACCTTTAGAGCAACTACAACATCCACGTTATCTGGTGTTTGGGTAAGCCGCTAAACTAATTTTAGGAGCTTATAAGTAACCTTCTGCAGGAAAATCTTGGTTTCCAAGCTTCCATTTATATAGTTTATACAAGTTCCAAATAGCTTAATAAAACACCTAACAATCCCACAACGGAAAAAGCTCTCCTTTTTTCCTTTCAAAAGTGTAACACTTCTTAACTAATATCGCATTCACACCAAAGCAATTTGACACAGCCCCATTTCCCTAAAAGAAGCTTGATTCTATTTAAAACTGGCAAAATGAAGCCTAATAGAAATTACTTCCCCCATCTAAATTTTTTTGTCAAGTTTCGAATTTTGATGGTTGGCGTTTGAAACTGAAATATTTTCAACATAATTTATTGTTAACATGATTAATTCGATTCAATTAAGATTATACGTGTTAATTAACAAATTTGTTATTTTGACAATAGAGAATCAAACATGACAATATTTTTGGGATAGAAAAGCCAATGAAATAGTTTTGGATTTCACACTAATAAACTGAATTGTGCAATCAGACAAACCAAACATCCATAAATACATTTACACATATAGCCTAATGGGAAATTTCTTCCGTTCTGGAACTTATTTATCCAGAACAGTTCCGGACTTTCCATTAAAGTCTTAAATCAATGTTATTTAATCAAATTGTTGTGTATTTGATATCATATGTGTTGAGTATTGAATTATTGATATCACAAACTTATTCTACAATGAACCATCCATTGGAATTCCTTCAAAATCCCGACGCATCACTTCTTCTTATTGGGTTACTAAAATCTCATTTATGCAAATATTGATCCCTACAACTAAAATATCATTCTTTAAGTGTATATATCATATGTCAATTATATTTGATTTCATTCTTCCAGACTAATGAGCTAATGAACTTCCTAAAGCTCCAACATTTTTATTCAACTGAAAAACTATCATACCCTTACTATTTTTCTTTTTAATTAGTATAAGTAATGTTTCAGCATAAAGTGACAACTTTATGAAACAGTAACAAAAATGAAGCAAACCCAATTAAAGAATATTAAAAATACGTACCTGGCGATCAAGTTTTGAGACTTCAAGATCAGATAAGACTATGGAAGAGAAAACTGATAATGTAACAATGCATAATAATATCAATACATTCAATGGTTTCATTATAGTATTATTATATATTATATTGATGATTTTGTAATGATTTGTGATTGTTTAATTCGTTGTTCTTGGTTTTGATCAATGATCTGAATGATATGTGTCGGCATTTGTGAAGCTGAACATCAGAAACTCCGTATGTCATGTGCGGTCCATTCCATAGCTCGTTAGCACATTTTATTATTATGAAGATTTTTTTATAAAAATTTATGATTTTAATTTTAATTATTATTTTGTTATGAATATTTTTTTTATTAAAGTTAACTTTTATTGTAAATTTATGGTTTTATTTTCAAAGTTACGTTAATTAATTTTATTACTTGATTAAGTATATTATATTTATGTTAATCTAATTAAATTTAAATTTAAAATGTTGAGTAAAGTTTCTGGCCGCGACGTATTCCACTTGACGAAAGCTCACCGAAAGCCTTTGACTACTCGCTTAGTAACCAGCCGACAAAAAAGTCCGAATTTATTTACGCTAAGCAAACTAGTTTATTCTTTTATATATATATAAATGATCGTCTCCCCTACACCTTATGTGAGATTCAAACCTTAATCTCATTAGGTCTGTGTACAAGTTTTTTTTGTTGTCACTAACAGAATTGCAAATTAATGCGATATTAAACTTGTAATTAAATTATAAAATTCAAGTAAATGAATCTGTGCCTCACTGTAAAACCCATAACACGTTGACGCCAAATCCATTACAATGGAATAGATAATGTAAAAACAAGAAATAACCATACGAAATTATCCAAACTAGAAAATTATTACTTCCTCCGCTTTTTTTAATTTGTCGTCATGGGTTTAAATTTTTTGCTTTCAAAAATATTTGTTATTCTAAAGATGTAAAATTGTACTTTATATTTCCCAAAGTGGATATATTTTCGACTAATTTTTATCAACCAACTAACGATATAGCTTAAATGATTACACATTTTCACGTATATTTTTGGACTACTTTTCATTTTTTCTTAATCTACGTTAAATTACTGAAGGTAATAAATAAAAAAAAACGAAGGAGTATAAAAAGCCTAAATAAATACTATTAGTTAAAACTTTGTTAAAGTACTAGTTCAACCACTCAGACAACCACTACCACTGGCAATTTATAGTAATTGTATTATACTTTCCCAAAATATTAGTCGGCTTTATTGTCGCTTACATATCAAAACGAAACTTTCACCATCAACATTACTAATGAGTAAAACTGGTAATTTAAAATTTATATAATTGTATTCGTATTTAAAAATAATTTCATAATATTATATTATTATAATTATTAAAGAGAGAATTAGTTAGTTACTCAAGCGCGGAGCAATAAAAAACGAAAGGAGTATAAATCTAAGACCATTAAACCTGAAAACCATCCAATGGCCATAAACAACAACATGGCTGCTATAAGCACATTCCAATAGTGGGAAATGACTATTTAGCCTCCCTGGGCGTAATAGTCATTTTGAAACAATTAGGTCAGAAGCGAACATTCTAGAATCGGCCTCGCCCTAAGAAAGAACCCCCTCCCTACTCCAAAAAACCCTCAGAAAATCTCTCCCAAAACCCTAACCCCCAAACGAAAAAGCAATGGCAGGAAAGGGAGAGGGACCAGCAATAGGAATAGATCTAGGGACAACATACTCATGCGTAGGAGTATGGCAACATGACCGTGTGGAAATTATTGCCAACGACCAAGGCAACAGGACCACCCTTCCTATTGGTTTAATTAATCTTAATCGCTTTATTGCGAGTGCGCAAGAATCAAGTCGCTATGAACCCCATCAACACCGTCTTTGGTAACCTCCTTCTCTCCCAAATTCTTTCTAATATTCTCAACATACCATTTATGTAATTGTTATTTTATGCCCTTTATTTTAACCTATCAACTTTCTTAATATTCACAATCAACAATATACTACTCCATCCTTTTTAGATGGAGTTAACATAAATCTAAAACATACATTTTGAATTTTTCACTTTTTAATAATTGAATTGTATATATATTTTTTGTGTTTTATAAAATATATCAATAAAAATACATCATAATTGGAAAATATTATACAATACAAACAAAAATATATATAGTCAAAGCGATCTTTTAGGGACGGAGTGAGTCAAAGTTAACTATTAAAAAGTCAAAACTGTGACAATTTTTTAGTGACGGATTATGTTGTTGATTTTGTATGTCCTTAGGTCCAAATTTTGCTAGATCCACTGCAAAAGATTGTCTAGTTTTGAAATATTCTATAGTTTTGATATTTTAAACAAGTATATGAGATGAAAGTTGACTGTTTGAATTTTGAAAAATATGAAAAGATGGAACTTTGAATTTTATTTTACTAATAAGATACACTTTTGATTCAAATCAAAGTTTTGTGTGTTGAGTGAGGCTATTAAGTTTGTTACTTTTTATTATTAAAAGATAAATGTGGTGATCGTATTTTGAGATCGAGGTAACGTGAATGATTAATCTTGAAATAGATTTATCTTTATATCTGGTAGTGTATGATGTTTTGATGAATATATGTTACTTTACATATGTACTTAAATTCAAAATTTATGAGCTTAATTTATACGAGTCACTATGGTTAATTGTTTTGTAATGATCTACTTTTAGGAACTTGATCTACTTCTTTATATGAAGCTGTATGTAGATTTATTTAGTTCTGTTTTGTTTTCAAAATCTGAATACTACTGATGCCATATTTCCGCCTCATATCATAGTATTTGATGTTTCATTGTTCGATATATATTTCTAATATAAAGTTGAGTAATAGGTATCTATTGAAAGATCATTCATTGATATGTTTAATATTTAATCTGTGGTTTTTGCTAAATTAATCTTCCAAGTAATAGTTAGCTGAAGAAAGTTGCGATGGGTATTTGGTTTTAGGAACTTGTTCTACTTCTGAATACATCTACTTTGTTATGTAGTTCTGTGACGAGGCTGAATATATGATTATAAGTCAGTTTTTTTCTCTGTTTCACTTAATGTGTGTGGTTTCTTTACTGATCTTAGTTTCTTTCTTTCAGATGCAAAGAGGTTGATTGGTAGGAGGTTTAGCGATGCCTCTGTCCAGGGTGACATGAAATTGTGGCCCTTCAAGGTTACTCCAGGAGCCGGTGACAAGCCGATGATTGGCGTGAGCTACAAGGGTGAAGACAAAGTCTTTGCTGCTGAAGAGATTTCATCTATGGTTCTTATCAAAATGAGAGAAATTGCTGAAGCCTACCTTGGTTCTACAATTAAGAATGCTGTTGTTACTGTGCCAGCTTACTTTAATGACAGTCAACGTCAAGCCACCAAGGATGCTGGTGTCATTGCCGGTCTTAACGTTTTGCGTATCATCAACGAGCCTACCGCTGCTGCCATTGCTTATGGTCTGGACAAGAAGGCTACAAGTGTCGGAGAGAAGAATGTATTGATCTTCGATCTTGGTGGTGGTACTTTTGATGTCTCTCTTTTGACCATCGAGGAAGGTATTTTTGAGGTCAAGGCTACTGCTGGAGACACTCATCTTGGTGGTGAAGATTTTGACAACAGAATGGTGAATCACTTTGTCCAGGAGTTCAAGAGGAAGCACAAGAAGGACATCACTGGTAACCCAAGGGCTTTGAGAAGGTTGAGAACTTCTTGTGAAAGGGCGAAAAGAACTTTGTCATCCACTGCTCAGACCACAATTGAGATAGATTCTCTCTATGAGGGTGTTGATTTCTACTCAACAATCACCCGTGCCAGATTTGAAGAGCTCAACATGGATCTCTTCAGAAAATGTATGGAGCCTGTTGAAAAATGTCTTAGGGATGCTAAAATGGACAAGAGCACTGTTCATGATGTTGTGCTTGTTGGTGGTTCAACTAGAATTCCCAAGGTTCAACAGTTGCTTCAAGACTTCTTCAATGGAAAGGAACTTTGCAAGAGTATCAATCCCGATGAGGCTGTTGCTTATGGTGCTGCTGTCCAAGCTGCTATTTTGAGTGGCGAGGGTAATGAGAAGGTGCAAGACCTCCTCCTGCTTGATGTCACCCCTCTTTCCCTTGGTCTCGAGACTGCTGGTGGTGTGATGACAGTGTTGATTCCCAGGAATACCACCATTCCCACCAAGAAGGAGCAGGTATTCTCTACCTACTCGGACAACCAGCCCGGTGTGTTGATTCAGGTTTATGAAGGTGAGAGAGCAAGGACCAGGGACAACAACATGCTTGGTAAATTTGAGTTGTCCGGCATCCCACCAGCACCAAGAGGAGTTCCTCAGATTACTGTTTGCTTCGATATCGATGCAAATGGTATCTTGAATGTTTCTGCCGAGGACAAGACCACTGGACAGAAGAACAAGATTACCATCACCAACGACAAAGGTAGACTTTCGAAGGAGGAGATCGAGAAGATGGTCCAGGAGGCAGAGAAGTACAAATCTGAAGACGAAGACCACAAGAAGAAGGTCGAGGCCAAGAATGCTCTTGAAAACTATGCATACAACATGAGAAACACTGTCAAGGACGAGAAGATCGGATCCAAGCTTTCACCAGAGGACAAGAAGAAGATCGAGGATGCAATTGAGCAGAGCATCCAGTGGTTGGACAGCAACCAGCTTGCCGAGTCGGATGAGTTTGAAGACAAAATGAAAGAGCTCGAGAGCATCTGCAACCCAATCATCGCCAAGATGTACCAGGGAGCTGGTGGCGAGGGTGGTGTCCCCATGGATGATGACATGCCTGCTCCTAGCGGTGGCAGTGGTGCTGGTCCCAAGATCGAGGAGGTCGACTAAGTTTTTTGTTGTTTACGTTATTTGTTTTTGCCTGGGATTTTGCTATGCATTTTAATTATGTTGATTAGTTTGTAGCTGTTGCAGCTACATAACTATAATACTTTCTGTTTGATCTACATTCATTTGTAGGCTGGTTTTTCTAAAAACAATCATTTCGTCATTCGAACAGGCCTGTTCCGAGGTTTTATTTTTGGCTTTAGGTTTTCAAGTTTGATTTAAGCATTCCATCTCATGACCATACTCGTATAGTTATAAACATGAAATATTCTGGCCTAAACGTTTTTAGGAAAACTTCAAAGATATGAAATATTATACTCAATTTTTTTTTATTGTTGGCCAATTCTTAAATTTGAAGACATTAAATGATGGATTTCAAGAACTCAGCCACTGCTGGATGCTTTAACGTCCCTAACTAAATGTATATGGTATATCTAGGTAACTACTACTCCATAACAATCATAATTTGAATGGCGATTGGGCGGTGAACTCCCCAAAAAGTCATGGACGTATAATCAAAAAAGTCGCCGTGACGGCGACGCTGCATTAGAATTCAATGCATTTATTATTAAAATAATAATAATAGCTTAAAATAGAATCACAATTGATCAAATAATTAAAAATATATTGTCTAGAAAGATATAAATGACATAATTAACGATCATTCAAGTACAATTTAAGAAAAAAAACACAATCAAAGTCATAATCCAAAGTAACAAACACAATCAAAAGTCACCATTAATACAAAATTATAAAGCCCTAAACAAATTACAGAAATTATAAAGCCCTAAACAAATTACAAAAATATTATAAAACAAAGAAAAATTAGAAACCCTAAACAAATTAAGCAAAAAATAGATATATAAAAATTAAAAAGATACAAAAATTGAGATTTGTGTAAATAAAGAGAAGAAATAAGAAAGAACAATTGAAAGAAAGAAGAATTAAAAAGAGAAATTGGAAGAAAAACATACCATTTTCACTTTGGAGTGCTTGTATACATTTAAAATCGTAAATCCAATTGAAATAGGGTTGGGGGTGGTTTATTAAATAATTTTCGATTTTTTAAAAAATCTGGACGACAGCGATAGCCGGGCACGGCGCCATGCCACGCGAACAGTAGCTCAAATGGCGAGGCCACGCGAACCGCCACAGTTACCTGCGGATAAGGGCGCCGCTATCGCCACAACGCCTTTTTACAACTATGATAACAATACACATCCTATAAATTCTATCAACTACATTACAAAATAAAACGCAATCAATAGGCAACCAAATGTATCGAAATTCAAATTTATGTTGGTACACAAAATTAATTAGAACTATTCAGAGATCAGATACATTAGTTCCATTTGTTTAAGTAACAAACTTTAGTTATTAGCTAGACTTTGATGATTTGATACTTGATATCATCCTCCAAAGCAAACATATGCCCTACATTTGGTACTTCTTGGTAATGAACCCAGGGAAGATTCTCTACGATATATCGTTGCATCGATACAGACACTGCCTCGTCCATGTCACCTTGCCATATATGGAGATAGCCTTCACTTCCAGCAAAAGGGTTCTCAAGACCTAATGGTTCAAACTCCCACTCACCGAATAAAACCATTGCATCACGTAAATATGATTCATACAACCCTTGTTGAGTTGAATACTCCTGCATATGAACAAAAACGAGTTAATTACATATATAGTCCAGTAAGTGTGTCCAAGTTATACTTTAGTTCCAGTAAGTGACAATTTAACATATTGGGCCAATGAAAGTGTACATACGAGTACAATTTGGTCTCAAGTAAGTAGCAAATATTGCATATTCGCGCCTGTTTCGGACCTTAAAAACAAGGACGAAATGAACAATATTGAACACTTTTGGCGACCATAATACAACATTTGTGTCACTTTCGGGGCCTAAATATCATTAAGCGCTATCACATGCTAAATGTAATATCATAGCCTCACAACTCACAAGTCACACGCATATCAGTCACACACATATCTGCCATACTCTGTTTAAGAATGGACTTGATCACCAATTGTTTCCTACATATTAACAACTTATCACATTTTATTTGGGTAAGTTAATGGCAATTTAAATCCAACAGCTGTGGCGCTAGCTATAATTTTTGTATACTTTTACTAAGACCCATCATTTTACTTTATGTGAACTTTACCTAACCAACTAACAATGAACGTTATAATAAAATTTGAAGGATGAATTTTTTTATAAAACATATTATAATGGATAAATAGTTTAAATTAAGTGTTGTATATAAAGTGGAGATGAGTTGAAACATTAACATTACTAGTGCTCTTAGCATTTTATTGTATGCATGTAGTCTTGGAAGTGTGGAACCATAAATTAATTTCATTGCATGCATATAGTCTTGGAAGTGTGGAACCATAAATTATAAGTAGAAGAGGCTTAAGAATTTAAATAATTTAAGTACCATTTTTCTATCATATGGCAGGGGCTAAAGAATTTAGATAATTTAAATACGATTTTTCTATCATGTGTCCTAAACGCACATGTTAAGATGTCAATAAAGAACAATATTTCATAGAATATTTGCATAGGAAATTTGATATGGAAATATTTATTTTCAGGTGTTGTATTTTGTATTCAATTTTTACGTATAATGCTACAAGGAGGGGTAAAGAAATTAGTTAATTTAACTATAATGCGTACCTGTAAACTTTGGTTTTCATCTGATTCTAATTGTATATCCACATTGTGTATATAGTTTGATTGGCTTTGTGGAAAAATTTGTTGGGTGTTCCACCAGTATAAAAGCCAAGGGGTATAATGAGCAATCAATAAGTTGCATTGCCTCCAGGGTCCTTCATTTTCGAAAGCTTCTTTAACTAAATTTGAAGGAAGACTTGGCCACCAATAATTAATTGCAGGTGCCATTAAAATAACTCCCTCTAGCCTATTTAATATTTATACAACATAAAAGGAGTACGTATTAAACACCGTAATTAGAAAATTTAGAATTACTATATCTTGCGCATCAAACTAAACACCAAAATTTAAAAAGAAAAAAAATAGAATGACTAATTTCAGAGTGGGACTAAAGCAAACCAAAACAGTGTTAAAATCATGTGAAGCGACTATTTTGCCGCTAAATGAAACTTTCTCAAACACTATACTTACAAATAGGGAAGCTAAAATAGTAATTTCATGCTTCTTTTTTACATTGTTTGGGATGTGAATTTAAAATCAGTGCTAATTTCAGGGTCACCGTTCATGTTCATGTAACTTACTCTCTCATGCTTCAAACTAATTTACTGATTTTTATTAGTCTAAATTTCATTTAACCATCCTCAACTTTTTCGAATAGTTCAATTAAGAGTTCAATTTTTGAATAAGTTAAATTGGTCATTCAACTTTTTATTCGGTCAGTTTACCCTCATTATCCACTTTTACGTTAATTTTATCGAAAATGAGTTTAAAAGGGGCAAAACGGGAGTTTCACAATTAGTGGAGTTTATTTGAGGCATAATTATGAATATAGAAAGATTATGAACCTCTTTAATACTCTGTTCGTAATAATAAACTGATCATCTAACTCAAAAATATTTTAAAAGATACTAACTGATTTTATTATTTCTTAGGAGATTGAAACTTATCAACCAATGAATATAAAAAGATTAGAATACAAAGCAATGATATTAGATAATTTTTTAAGCTCCAACATAAAAAAGTTACATTTATAAAATAAATGATTACTTATAATGAGATAAGAAATCTTTAGATAAGAAATCTTTGTTATATGATCAATTATATATTGATCATGAAAAATTAATACATATTACTACTACCTCCGTTCCATTATAAGAATTTGTTTATGATTTAACTCTTATTCCAATATAAGAGATTGTTTAAATATGGATTCATAATAAAATATTTTATCAATGACTGATAATATTGTCTCTCCTATTATCATTACTTATTAGTTCATAATGTTCTTTTTTCTATGATATTAATAAAATATTTTTGAGTTATAAAATCTCTTATATTGAAATGGAGGGAGTATATCATTAATAAAAATAAAACAAAATAATAAAATCCCCACCCCGGATTGAATTTTTCTCTCTGGGATCTGTTCCTTGTCACCAAACTTCCATGTGACCTACTTGCAATGCACTTCAAATGAAAATTGGTAACAATTCCAAGTCTTACTTTAAATTGGATCTGAGTAATCTGAAAGCTATTTCTGATCCAAAGACAAAAGTTTTAAACTAATAATTACTTGGCTTCAAAATGTATTTATCGTTGTATTTAAAAACGCTTATTGCCGATAAAATAAAAACTATATCGGTGATTGCAAAGTTACACCTTAAACGAAATATGCATATTATACATAAAATAATTAAATTATTATCAGAAAAAATAATTTTTTCCTAAATAATCATATATTTTGAGATGGAGAAAGTAATTTAAATCAGATGGTGTGTGGGTAATGGGTGGGGGATTGTTGGGAACAACAATGGGGAGGTGGCCACGTGGGGGTTCTGTTTTATTAAAAAGGCTTCTTATTTTTTAAAAGGCCTACATTGTTTCTTTATTTAAAATTTTATACTTATTTTGATATTATTCAAAATTGATTTCGTCAAATTTAACATTAAAAATAGATATAAGGAACAATTTCAATTAAAAAATATAAGCGGAAGAGGACAATATATCCCATATTCATAAATGTTCGCAAGAGTTGATTATTAGTTGAGGGAATCAAATGAAATTTAGTCTTTTTGTTAATTGTTATAATAAACACTTTCTCTATTTTCATCTGAATAATTTATCTTTAACTCTTTTAAACATTTAGGAAATTTATTTAAAATAAAATGCGATAGGTAAATTAATAATGCTATACAAAATTTAAAGGTAAACATGAAAATATAATTTGAAATATTGATATATCATATTGGCTAATCACATATTAGGAGCAATATTTGCGTGAAGGGCATTCCTATTGATTTGATTTATTGCTTGAATATTCTTAACATAAGAAAATAAATCAACGATATTTGCCTAATACTGACATAGTTAAATAAGGATAAAACTATAATTCAAGCAATATTTTCTTAGATATATGAAATTTGTTTTGATTATATATTATAACCCCATCATATTTTTGTACAACTGTTATTAAGAAAAGTGTCATTTTTAAATGAAAAATTTGAAAATATAATTTTGAAAAAATAGGGAATAACTTAACAAAATCATATATGGAGTATGGTAGACCAAACATCACATAATCATCAACAGAAAATAAGATTATAGGAAAATTAATTTGAAGCACACAAACCTGTGAGGAATATATTTGAGACATCCCCAACCCAAAGTACCTCCAGTCGAGTAACCCATAACATAAAATTTGGTCCCTAATTTCAATTCATCACCAAGTTCTTCCATGTCTAAAGCCATACTTCTTACCGTTCGATTAGGATCGGGATCACTTTCTCCATAGCCTCATCGATCAAAACTCACAATATATATTTGAAATTCTTCAAACAGGTCCTGTCTGACAAGAGAGACCTAGCTTCTAATAACTAATAAAAAAATAACAATGAAGTAAAAAATAGAAATCATACTCTAGAGTATATATTTCATCCATACATCGTACCGGTGCTATGAGAAAAGGATCTTTCTTGTTATTGTTGTGACCATGAATGAACATGATTTTAAACTTGGCAATGGTTTTAGGAACTCCATATTCTTGATAAGATAAGTGTCTTCCATCCCTTAGAAGGATTCTTGGCCCTGTGATTGGAGGACCACCAGGAGTTCCACAAATCTTAGGTATAATGTGAAACTTTTTATAAGAAAAACCATATATAAGCAATAAGTACAAACCAATGCCCACATAAGTTCTTGCCTCAACATCTCTCTCACTCTCTCTAGATCGAAAAGTTTTGAGCTCTCTTTTAGGGAGGGGGGGATAATTGAAGACAATCTTGAGCTCTTTTATTAATAATAGGTGTTATATTGTGGAAGTTCAATGTCCTTTCAGTTGCTGAGCTGTTATACACACATCAAAATAGT
The DNA here is from genome assembly GCA_019722365.1 of Lithospermum erythrorhizon. Taxonomy (NCBI): domain Eukaryota; kingdom Viridiplantae; phylum Streptophyta; class Magnoliopsida; order Boraginales; family Boraginaceae; genus Lithospermum; species Lithospermum erythrorhizon. The sequence continues at coordinate 305,980 of JADFUC010001388.1, read as the reverse complement.
AAGTGTTTGGGATGAAATGACTATTTTGCCCCTTATTTGTAAGTGTGGTAGTTATAAAAATTATGCTTAAGGGCAAATGGGGTCATTAAAGCACTAAAAAACACTATTCGTGGCGCTGTATATCGATCCCGCTCGCCTGGTATATACTTTCAGAACCTATAATAAAGATCGCTCACTTTGATCTTGCATCATGCCGGTTGGCCGATAATCCAAACATGTTGCTGCTTACCGATAACCATTCATACTGCTTATACGCGCATATCGCCTGTCACATAGGTTCATTTTATTATTTTTAGGAAATGAGAAAGTCGAAAAAATATAAATTTTAAAAAAAAAATAAAAAGAAATAAAGATTTAAAAAGCTTATCGCTGGTAAAATAAAAGATAAGATCAGAAACAACTTTATTGACAATAATTACGTGAGTATTAAGTAGATAACATTTATAAGTAGTTAGCTTAAAGTTAATTTATTCTAAAAAAAAAGAAAGCTACACCATGAAGAAGTTTACTACGAAATTAAAAGAAGAAAAATTTAATGTAAAAAGAAGTATTAATATGATTAATTGTATTTACTCTCTAGAGACTAATCCACCCTCAGACATTATATTATAGCATATATTGCAATTGTAGTGTAACATCATTTGAAATATCTATTCACATATTTGTGCTAAGCTAATAAACTATGTCATCTACATTGTGACTTCAAACTTGCCACTGATTTCCATAATTCCATTCGCCATTATTGAGGTATTAATCAAGCTAGATGAATCATTCAAACCACATGTGTGTCATCCAGATAGGGACGGACTTGTTCTAAAAAACACTCGTGTTCGAAAACGGACCATTAGCATAATAAAATTACTAATTGTTGTGGACTGTAACAATATTTAAGTTTGTCATTGTTTGTTTATTAAAAGTCTCTCTCATACATAAAATTCTTACTTGGCAATACCTAAATACAATTATCATTTTAACAATGAGCTTCCTACCACATATGAAAAATAAATAAATACTACAATGAGAAGATTGTCGGAGAGGGGGGATGATAATTGTGTTGGAAAAAATCATTTAAAAGCATTTTGGAATTATTTAATGCAATTTTGACACGCGGGGGTAATTTCAACTCATTTGGTTAAAATAGTACATTTTAAATTTCATAATTCTAAAATTGTGTTCTGTACCTAGATAACACGATAGTGCCGGAACGAACCTAGCCTAGCTTGGTATTAGAGCACCGACTGATCTGGCTACAAGATAATGAATGCAAGTAGATGATCTAGCCTGCAAAGAACGCAGCCCATCCTTAAGATACCTAATTTAATTACAAGACAACTATTATCCAGTAGTTAAAGAGCTCAAAATCTGCAAGACTTGAGCCGCGTTTAATTACCACAAGCCGAAAATCTTTTGTAAATTTTAAATTAAACCTTCAATCTTTGTAAAATTTTTCAAATTAAGTTAATTAATCAATAAATTAAAGTGAAATAGTTAAACAAAAATACGTACTTTATGTAACAGTAAATAGAATTATCTATAAAATATAATTTTTGAATAATATTATTGCTCTTTATTTATGATTATGTATTGAACACATATTTTTAAAAATTTGATAATTTGTTAACTAATTTAGTAAATATCGAAATGCAGCCGGGTATTTCAAACGAAAGCACCACCTTGTGCTCGCATCTTCTACCATTAACTATCGAAGCCGAGTACTCGAAGTCGGGCGCTGAGCGTAACGGATTACCCGGCTCGATGCCAGCACTAAATACCGGTTGTTACAACAAGACCGACTAACTAATTATTTAGTTAGCTGAAATTAGTTATTAGTGTACACTTAAGATCTGGAAATACAGAAACAAAAAATTCACGATTGACTACCAAAATAGAGCATCTTTAATTTGGGCTATGTCGAAGTGGACCTTGATCTAGTGCTTAAGCTTTTATTGTGTTTAAAGATGCTTAAACTATTTAAATAAGGATAAAATTGATTAATATAAAAACACACTACCCATATTGACTATCAGACATCCATTGTTGACATGATCAACCGTTGGAGGTCATACAAAAACAGTGTATCTCATTTGATATATATGAGTACTGAGTACTTATATAATTTGTAACTACACACTCTAAATTAATCTGGTGGTACAGCTTAACTCGCATCTGCCTGTATTATGGATCATTTAAATGCAAAAAGATTTATTAAGTTAAAGAAGATTACTATTATATCCTACAAAATATTTATAATTACTCCTTAAAGCAAATTACTTATTTCATTAATGTGTGTACATGAACACTCATATAATCTTTATTAAAGAGTTTAATGCTGCACTTGGGAATTGTAAGCAGCATGTTTCGCATCTATTAAGAACGACTTCTAAAGATTATTAGTTGATAGAACTTAACATTCCCGTTATTGTTTGGTTATAATGAAAGTTTAAAGAATCAGCTATTAAATAATTATATATATATTGTTGCAAGTGACCCTGAGATAAGAGGCCAATTTTAATAAATCGATATAATCGGCACTAAGATTATATGAAAGTAAGATTTTTGCGTCACCGGGAAATTTTATGTCGGGAATCGGTTTCATAATCAATTAAACGCAAAAGCGAGATATAAACGCAAACAAAACGGCCCTTACATTCATCCTAATATCTCCACCAACCCCAATTATCTCTCATTCTATCACCAAACTCATCCTTATCCCTTTCCTATTTCACGCGAGATTCCATCCCTCCTCAAATTTTTCTTCTATTTCTTCCAATTCTTTCGCTACCAAGACATAAAAAGTTGATTTTCATACTTCCTCATCATCATCTTCACACCAAGGTAATAAAGTTTGAAGCTTTGTAATTTTCTTAAGTTTTTGAGAAATACTTTTTGTCAATTTTTGGATTTTGAGTTTGAAAGTTTGAAATGGTATGTGTTATCCTCTAAAGTTTTGAATTATGTGATTTGTAGTGATTATAATTGATTTAGGTCATGTATTGATCAAGGCTTGACTTTGCGCCGACCTTTCCAAAGTTTTCTTTAAATTATATTAGACATGTAAGGACTTTAATATATTGCTTGGAGTATAAGTTGGATGTTCATGTTGATCGCGTAGGATATTACTGGAAAGTTAGGTTATTCCAAGTTGAGTAGTAATTGGATTTTTGAACTAAAGCTTGATTATAAGGATTAATTAGTCAGAAATTGATTGTCGGATCGATTAGAATTTGATTAAAAATGTTATGGTCGAGGTAGTGGACGACGCCGAAAAACGGAGAATTGAAATGGTTGAAGTTTTATCGCTTTATTACCGTTAAGACACGCTGTAGTAATCGCTCCACCTGTGAGTTGTTAAGTTAGCAATTAGAATGTTGATAAAAGTTGGAATTTTGTAGTTTTTTACTACTTTGCGTTTTAATGACTTCTAATGGTAATTCATTCAATTATGAGATGTTGTGTAATAATCGGATTAAGTGGAGCAAATTATTATATTCTTATAATATATATCAATAACGGGTAGTTTTGTTCGACTAGGATTCTTATAACGGGGTCAGTTTACATTTAATCTGTATTTGAGATTTAATAAATATAGGAGGATGTTATTAATGTGGAAGTAAATCATGTATATAATTGCTTTTGGATAGGAGTTGAGCTCCTGAATATACTTCCTCAAACATGACACATTTAAACACCTTATGAATTCTCTCCACTCGAGGCGCTTAAACGATAGGCCACCGACCAACTCTATGCAAAATCTCATACTTTTAATTAACATATCGTGGACTCAACTTCCCTCTTCCGAATCTCGCACACTTTTCCACGGGATATTCTCAAGAAGACTTTATCACCAATTAACGTTAAATCTATACGACGATCTATACATTTTTTGCCTATCTCAAGACCACTTTCTGCAAGTCATTGGCCAGATCATCTTTATCCTTTCTACAGACCTTTCCACCAACTCCGAACCATATATTTTTCTATCTCCTACTTCATTCCAACAAACTGGAGTCCTACATTTCCTGCCGTACAACGCCTCAAATGGTGCCATCTCAATACTGGCATGGAAGTTGTTATTATACGCAAACTCCATCTTAGGCAACTCATCATCCCAACTTCCGGAAAAGTTCAACACACAAGCCCGCAACATATCCTCCAATGTTTGAATTGTTCTCTCCGACGCTTCCATCTCGATCATAGACAGAAATGATGCATCAAATTGACCTTCGACCTATCAACAAGCTTGAAATCCTTTCCAAAAATTTGGTGTGAATCTAGCATCTCGATCCGATATAACGATACCGCTTACTCCATGCAATCGCACAATGTGACTTAACATACAACTCTTGCCAAATTGCCCTCATATTATTATATTTTTTAAAGTCTTTACTATCTATATATTTCTCAAGCACGGGTTGCTTCTGCTTACATTTTCTTTCGAGTACTATTATCCTTTTAGATTGCCCCCTCATATTATTATATTTTTAAAGTATCTACTATTTATATATTTCTGTTAAATTGGATGGTTCATGGGGGTAAATTGAAAAGAGAGTAATAGTTGAAAATATAATAACATCATGGGACAAATTGAAAGTATAATATATTGGAGAAATTAAATTGAAAACGACAATGATGCTAAAAACACAACGGTAAACACCTAAAAATGTGGTCGAAATTACTATTCAATCTATTTGTAATTATGTTGAAGGAAGTTTCATTTAGAGCAAAATAGTCATTTCATGTATTTTTAACATCAAGCTTCTGCATGTATACGGACTTAGAGTCAGCACGGCCCTGCTCGTCCGGATTTTATCGGGATCACTGACCGCCCGCTAATATATCGTCCCAACCGACCGACCGATAAGCTGGGTTTTTTGGGATCGAGACCGACCTACTCAACCGCGGGTAACCGGGTTCAGCTGTTCAACCAGCGGGTAACCGGTCCACCCGGTTCAATACATGTATCACGTAAATACGCCGTAATACGTAAATACAAAATGAACAAATAACAATCAACATATTAGCAGCAACAGCAAGTCAGCAACTAGGCATCCAAAGTTCCAAATGCTTTGTAAACATCAACAACAATAATCAACAAATGTATCTAATGTTTGACATTTATCAAAAAAGCCTCGTAACAAACTCATCATGTATATTGAAACAGTAATGAGGCAAATGTGGGCAATGTGCAAAAGGAAGATTGAATCAAGAGGTCGAAGCGGTCAGTAGGGCTGGATTGGCTCACCAAAACGACATTGCAGGTCATCGTGTGGTTGCTCGCCTACAATTGTACAAAACAACAAAGTTAATTACCAATCAACCATTACACTATTTGAAAATGAATACATAAAATAGAAATGAATGAACAGCGTTCGCCTGGCAATATTTGTCCGCGAATTCTCTTAAGTCCATTATTTTCTTTCTGTCTTAATCACCTCCACAAAGTAGCATCTCAACTGTTTTAGTGTTCATAGAAGCTCTTTTAGGATCAATTATTCTTTTTCCAGCACTAAAAGTTGATTCTGAAGCCACAGTTGTGATTGGAATAGAGAGAATGTCCTTTGCCATTTTACTAAGGACTGGATATTTGGCTTCATTAGCCATCCACCAAGTCAAAACATCAAACTTAATACCCTTAGCACATTTCAATGGGACCTCCTTAAGATAATGATCAAGATCCGAGGTCGTATTATTAATACCATCAACAGTTTCGAGGAATTCTTCAAAACTTCTCTTTCCCAGTCCTGAACCATCATCATATTCTTGAGTAGATTGGGATGAACTCGGACATGACTGCTCATGGTCTTAAATGGGAGAATAATTTGTTTTGTACCTCTTTATACATTTATCATCACCCATTGAGTATAAGAATGGATAAACCCATGTAATGAATATCATTTTATACCTATGGCATATGGTAACAATTTAACCTCGCACTATGTCATCATCGGGAACAAGAACTTTAAAGCATAGCATACGGCAAGAAGAACTAAAAGATACGGCATATGGCAAGATAGCTAACAACCAAAGTAAGCATAAAGTGCCAGGCAACTGGGCAAAGACATGGCAAGATTAGGCTAACAATAAACCCGCAGTTGATGACAACAATAGCGCAGATGCGCAGCATACAGCATTAGTGTTAAGCACCAGCAGCAGTTAATAAAGCACAAAAGCCAGGCTATGGCCAAGCAATAGGGCAACAATAAGTGCCAGGCGCTACAAGCGCTACAGTGCAACAATAAGCGTGCAACAATAAAGCAGCAGAAGGCTACAATAAGCAAGCAGCAACAATAAGCAAGCAGGCAACAATAAGCATAGGCCTCAATAAAGTAAACAATAAGCGTGCCTCGACCGAAGTCACCATGCACCAGTAAAAGAGGGCAACAATAAGCGCCAGGCAAGACAAAGAGATAACAAGAACATAGCCCGACTTAGTTCATCATAGTAAATATAAGCAAAGAAAAGACAAGAGAGGTAACAATAAGCATGATCTCGACCGGGAGGTCATCCTAGTAAATTGGCAACAAGAAGCAGCAAAGACAAGAGATAACAATAAGCATACGCCTTATCAAGTCAATGAATCATCATAAAGAATAGACTCAAAGAGATAACATAAAAATGCAAATGGCAACAGTTAAACATATAATAGTTACCATAAATACATATCATAGTTACCTCGGATCAAGCACTGCCCCTATTGAGATTAACACATTACTTTGCGACCAATATTTATCGTACTTGATTTTCATTTCAACTGCCAGTATTCCTAACTCAGGATTTGTTGGGCTTTGACATTCCTTATCCAATAACACTTTCACTCTACAAAGTCAGCGAAAGAGATTCATGGGGCTTGGATAGAAGTCCCACCGATTATCTCACCAAGACTGGAAAAGACCTCAAGAAATCAGACATGTAATGTATAAGATTCCACTCTTTGGGATTTAAAGAGGTGTGTAAAGGCCAAGCATCTTTCTTCCGCATATCTAGTGCCACATTTATACAAACAAAGTTAGGGCTGACAAGATCAACCGTGTGGAATTCCACCTAGTTTTGTATCAAGAACTCCGTGATTCTCGCCCCTCAAGTCAGTAAATCCTCACAAATGATTTTCTTAAATGCTTTGCATCTAGCCTCGGAGTTCAACAAATACTTTACACCATTCCAAACCTTATCAATCACATGCTTAATTATATCAAGACCATCTTGAACTAGCAAGTTCAAGATGTGTGCAATAATCGCATATGAAATAGTTGACCATCAGGCGTGTTCAATCTATCGGGTAAAATCGTATTTCAAATCCCAAGAATGCGCTTATCATTAGCACTTGCATTATCCACAGAAATAGATACTATTTTTTCCCTAATAATTCCAACTTTCCATCACCCTTAACAATTCTCTAGCCATTACTTCGTAACGGTGGCGGCATTAGTAAATGCTATAACTCTTTTATGAAGTTGCCATTTATCATCAATATAATGACATGTAACAGTCATATGACCTATTTTTTGTTCCCCAGACCACTACAAATCTGTGGTTAAACTAATCCTATCCACATAAGACAAAGCTTTTTTTAACTTAACAGCCAGATCATAAAAAGTTTCACAATCTTCTCGACAAGATGCCCAAGGATCCTAATATACTGTGGATATATCTCTATCAAAAACTTGTTAAATATAACACCTTCCATCATAGAAAATGAACACTATGCCCTAAAATCATATGAAAGCAAAGCAGTTCTCCGACTTTTGTAATGATTATATTTCCAAGTAGCTAAAGAGGGGTACTAGTATCAAGAATACTCAGTACTCAAGCAGTATTTTATCACCTACATCTATGCTCAATTTCCTTTTCAAACAATTTTGTAAATGTTTCTTAGCACTGGAAGTGCTATGATACTTTGAATCTACTGCATACATAGACCCACACCATTTGCATTTTCTTTTTTTGGTACCATCAGGCATTACAACAACTTCCATTTCCGTGTGGACAATGGATTTTTTTGTCCGGAAGCCTTACCATATGCATTCACTGGTTATCCAAACTCACGGCACCGGTACCAATGGTAGGGGTCACCTGCCAGCTAGCCAAGGCTACTATTGTCAAAATCCAAAGAAATTCCCGATTTCAATTCCCCCAATGGTCTCATTATCATCATAATCATCCATTCGACAGTGGAATCACGGTTAATCTGACATAAGACATAAGCAATTAAAAACAATTAATTAACAATCACATTAAATGTTTCAAACCGAAAGTTAATCTGAACAACATAATCAATTAATCAATTACAAATTCAAAATTGAAAGTAAAAACCCTAATTTAATCAAGTCGAAACCCTAATTTAATTGGGCGAATCCCTAATTTAATCAAGTCGAAACTTAATTTAATCAAGTTTCTAATCCCTAATTCGATTTTTATTTCATTCAAAACCCTAATTTAATTTGAACCCCTAATTTAATTCAAAACCCTAATTTATAAATCAAATCCCTAATTTAATTCAAAACCCTAACTTATAAATCAAAACCCCTAATTTAATTCAAAACCCTAATTTATAAATCAAAAGACAAAACCCCAAAATTAATTGAAATCCCTCATTTATAAATCAAAACCCTAATTCGAATCAAAACCCTAATTCGAATCAAAACCCTAATTCAAATCAAAACCCCTAATAAAGAGTCAAAAGTCAAAAACCCCTTAATTCGATTCAAATCCCTAATTTTATTGAAAACCTCATTCATAAATCAAAACCTTATTTTTACAAGAACGTATAAATCGGGGCTAAAGTACCTAAACCGAAACAAATTGTTTAAATCGAAACAAAATCGCTTAAACAAAAATAAAACACGCAAAACATACTTCTCAAACAAAGATAATTCGTGCCTTAATCATTATTAAAAATGATTTGCATTCAAAATCGAACCTAAATGGGACGAACGAAGCAGGTGCTACATGGCAGATCGGTATATGAAGAGTGGAGTGCGTAAATAACAATAGATTTGTGGTTAATGACTTTCTACGCCTTATATACCCACGCTACCCAGTCTAAAACGGGTTATCTGGGACTTTTAATGGCTAATGGCCCCAGCCTAAATGGCCACTGGCCCGGCCCTTACCTGATTACTAAGCTTCAACATCAAACCCGACTTTAATCGGCTCCACGGACTAATCCGGCCGGTATACCGTCCGTAGCACGTGGGCGGTTCAAGGGTAACCCGTCCAGTAACGCCTAATGGACTGATGATTGAGGGGCGATAAGAAAATATGCCAAAAACAAAGTCATTAGTAACATTTTTCGGTTAATCTATTGGTTCCTCGTTATTAACGTTGTCATCATCAAATTCATCGACAACACACTATACTTTGAATCATAATTTTTTTTGGTCAGAATACTTTTATTCTTCCATTGTCCTCCCCCAACCAATTTTCTTGAAAATATTATTAGCAATGACTACTTTATCAAGCTCTCTTGTTTTGACCAAAACAATCCCAGGTACTCGAATTCATTTATTTTTAATTATCATCTCAACATTTTGCATTTATTTTTTGTTTGAGTTGTGTGTTAACTAATGTTTCCATTTTTTTTATAGTTTAATTTTTTAATTTTGACTTTAGTGACTTTTATATTTGATGTAGGTGGTATAATAATTGCTGAAAAATATATAAAATGATATTATTTCTATTGTCATTTACTATTAACATGATACTTATGGTACTAATCAAAATTATGTGTATCAATTAAGGATATGAAGTTTGTTAATTATTACAATTGAAAATAGGGACTGAGTTTTTGGGGTCATAAAGTAACAAAATAGTAGCTCATTACTAAGGTTTTTATTTATTAAAAATATGTATCCTAAATAGGGTGTATAGAAATCGATCAAGAACCATTTGGGATTTGTTGGTATTGTTGATAATGATTTAGGAGGAGTGCCAATTTAAGATAGACCCGGAAAGCGAAAAAATAATGCTCCCTCCATTTCGATAATATCGTCTAGTTTTGAATTTTGATGGGTGACTTCTTAATTTTGAACTCATGTTTGGTGAAAATATATAAAAGATCGAATTTTTAAGGTACAAAGTTTGTGGAATTTTGTCATGGTGTATCAACTTGGCAATTTTGATTCAAATCGAAAGTATGGTTGTGATGTAAGGTTACAAAGTTCATTAATTTTGACCATTGAAAACGAACTGGACAATCTTTGTTGTTTTTTCAAATGTAAGTATAATTTGTTGAAGTTATGTTGATGTACTAGTATTCATGTTGTTCTATCATGGACTGCCATTAAAGCTAATCGGCAGACAATTGTAACTAAGTTAGATGTAGATACTTGTAGGGAATGAAACTTAAGAGATGCTCCGATGGCACTGTAGTTAAATATTGTAGCTCCTCGTATAAAACTAACACCTGTCTGTGATCCTTATTTATGAAAATACAGGGGTTTCTTTGGTGGAACTTTGCTTAGTCATTTATGTATTAGAAGTGTGCTGAGGCATCTAGCTACTTATCGTGAAGCTTTGCCTTCCATCATCATAATCATGATGGTTAAAATTATTGTTATTATTACGAGTATTATTTTACTTCTTTTATTTATTGGTTTCAAAGGGAGTGAACTATTTTCTTATTTTTGTGGAAATATAGTATAACTATGAAATTGAGTTGAACATATGATGGATAACGAAGGAAGTGTGACGAATTGTCTTTTTTAAGTGTTCATCTCTTAGCCCTGTAGGGGCTTTCTAATCTTGTTTTTCTTTTCTTGGCAATTTGTTAGGTTCTCATTTGAGGCCAGAGGATCGATTCATTGCTGGTACTGTTCCTTCCAACTTATCTCTAAGGTTTGGCCGTGGAAGGAGTTCATCAATCTCCCAAAGACCTCTGGCCATTCGAGCTAGTTACAGGTATTTTGATGTAAACTGTGTTGTTTTCTCTCTTCATTGGACCATGGTTTTATGTATTTGTTTCTTAGTCTCCTGTCTTACATCTCAAGCTGATATAGGTCTTTGACCCCTAGCCATCAGTACATGACATCTTTCAAGTTTTTCTTGGTTACAAATTACAATTGAAGAGTCGGGTTTAATGTCATTATATGCTTCTTCGGCTTATGAACACATTTCTCCAATTTAAATGTGCTTGCGTCACTGTTTTGTATTATTCTTTAATGTCGATAAATTGTTATTTTAACATGGGAGATAGTTTATGGCTATATGCATATACGTTATATCTATCCGCACCAGGGGAATTTCATATCCTGAAGTTTTTTTTTTAATAGTGATGGTGGAAGGTCAAGCAGCTCAAGCTCTTTTGTTGGTGGCTTTATCTTGGGAGGAATAGTTGTTGGCACACTTGGCGCTGTATTTGCACCTCAGGTAGTATAGTTTCTCTTAGCTAATTATCAAACTGAAAGCTAGTAGGTCTGGATGTCACAAGATACAATTAGTTTCTCTGTTCATCCTAGAGCACCGGCAGTGGATTGATATCCACTATTTAATTTTGAAAATGACTTGCTTTAGAATTGCAGGATGGAGGAATTCTGATGAGCTAGATTTATTCATGTTTACTTAACAATTTTGTGTTCTTAAACAGATTAGCAATGCTCTGGCTGGAGCGGACAAGAAGGATCTAATGAGGAAATTACCAAAATTCATTTACGATGAAGAAAAGGCTTTAGAGGTGAGCAGTTCCCACCAATCCCACCATGATATCACCAACTTGGCTTTTTATCTTCCTGTTGCCGTTTCTTTTACTAAGTGTTTATTTCAGTTAACTGATTATTTTGAGCCACTTATGGTAAGTTTTTATGGCAATTATAAACAAAACCTGCCTCAATTAGCTCAAGATGATTAGTTCTCCGAACTAAAATTTAATAATTGCAGTGCCAAACAGGGCCTTCTTAAGTATTTTTTAGTGAATACACTTTCAAATATCATAATAAAAGAAATTCAATACTTGCATGTGACATTTTGTAATCTTTTGGTCCAATTGTGAACTGTCATTACCTTTACTTTCCCATATAATGCTCTTGTTTCATTGTAGAAGTTCATAAACAAAGTACAGGCAATGTTGAGAAATACATCTTATGGAGTACAGCAGAGAATATTGAAGTCACTAAATGAAAACTTCTATGGTTTACCCAAATGATATTGCAGCAATTCCTCTCACTTTTTTATGACTTTCGTCTTGAATGGTAGTTGTGCTAGCATCTTCATATCCTTGATATCCTTCTCTTTTCAATCAGATTGGATTAGTTTTGTTGGTTTCCCTTCCATGCCTCTGAATTTTAACTTCCAAAACCCATTTCTACGACAGTTCTATTTTATTTGTATGTGCCAATATTGGATGTCTAGTCGGGTAAATGTCTTCTCTTGAATATATCGGACTTGTCAACACTTACATGCCCGCATGATATGAGATGTGGAGCCCAACAATCAAGTCCGTGCTTCTCTTTCTCATTGTCAATGAGGTGACCAAGTGCTCAGATTAGCCCAAAAAGAGTCATCTGTTAGCAAATATGATTTGATTGTACGACTGTTTTTGTAGTATGTGTATGCAACACTTTCTTTTCGAGCTCCTCTGCTATATATAGTCTTGTGTATTATATCTGCCTATGCATACGAGTTATTTAACCTTTTCTTAATTTTTTCAATATGAATTCTATATGCAGAAACAACGGAAGAAACTGAATGAGAAGATTGCACAACTGAACTCTGCAATTGATGACGTTTCAAATCAACTACACACAGACGATGAACCAAATGGAGTTGCAGTGAACTCAGATGAAGTCGAAACGCATGCATAAGCCTACATTTCTGTCTTATTTATCATGAAGCCTTGACGATAATAAAACTAAGAAGATGGTGCTGGAGAGTCATCTGAGTAGTCTTGTTAGCTAGCTAAATCCGATCGATGAGTGCCATTTCAAAGTCTCCAAAAAATGTAGTTTTTTCTTTCCGTTGTTTCCTTGTATAAACAACAAAGTTAGATTGAGGAATAAGAATAACTGTTGCATAGATTTGGTGGGTACAATTTTTATGTACTTCGATAGGCTAAAATGCTGTGAAATTATAGACTGGAAAATGATTTGTTGGTTCTTTTATATTGTTATGTGGTTCTCACAATGCTTGAACGTTTTTGCGGCTTTTATATTGGATCGGTCGAAGCTTAATGCCGTTGTGATAACACCGGTTACAATCCTTGAACTAGGTTATATACCAGACAACTATATAGAGGTGGGGGGAAAACATAAAGCAGAATAGCCTGAGTGAAAAAAAAGAAATTGTAGCTTGTAAATTATGTTACATCAAGAAAGGGCTTTGCTTGATCAAGATTCTTATACCTAGCTTTTACAAGTTCCACAATGGAAAGGTGAGATAAAAACTTCCATCATTACAAAATAATTGTTACCAATGTATTCATCTAAAGGAAATAACTTGGGATTACTTGGCATCAGAACGAGCAGCATGAATGTAAACTTTTTTTTGCTAATAACATGAACTTGGTCTCTCTTGCCTTATTAGTAAATGTTGCGGTATAAATTTACCTGTCTCAAAAGAAAGTTGAGCAGATCGGAGCTTAGGAGAAACCAAAGTTCCAAACATGGAGAGTGATTTTAATCGCTCTTTTTGGACCTAGGAAGACGCAAAGAACAAAATTTGTTTGTCATTTCAACTGTACATTATACTGATTGAATATGTAGACAAAAGACAAGGGCTAGCAGCAGGAGTTACAACATTATTAAGTGCTTACTTGGTCATCAACAACAGTGGAAGACCTACGATTTTCTGGCCTTATATCCCCAGAATCTATATCCCCAGAATCTGTGCATCAGAAAATGCTCAGTGCAAACCAAAGAGTAAATATGGGACAATAACCAGGTCTGCACTTAGAACCAAAAGATTCTAAACATGAGGGCACATACCAGACTTCTGAGGCATAGACCGATGGCGAAGCTGAGCGCTGCCAGATTTGCTATGTAGTAATTCATTCTCCTCGGTTTCAGACTCCCTCGAGCCATTACTTTCATGGTTGCTAGACACCCATTTGCACAATTTGAAATGTGGTGGCTCCACGCTCAATCCATCTACAAGTGGAAGTGCTCATAACTACTTTTGAAATACCACAAAAGGAAGGCAGATATCCTTCACACACTAAGGTACACAAACAAAACATGCTATGCTCTCAACAAATAAATATTATCAAAGTAACCCCATACCGGCTTGATCAACTTGTACCGAAGTTGCAGCATCGTGGTTTTTATGGTCAAACATGGCACTGCTAATCCGCAAAGCACCCATGGAATGTCTAGCACTGGACAAATCCAGCCAACTCTAGTTCAACAAACTCAAAAGCTTAGATTTTGCATTTTTCATCCTTATATGCAAGTCAGCTATCAACTTCCAACCATAAATAAAACAGAAGCAATCTTTATTACTGCAAAATACCCTTTACAAAAAAAAATCATGTGAATTTTCTACTATATATTTTGAGCATATAGATTTGATCCAACTGAAAACAAAAAATGGCAACTGGGAAAGTTTGCTTTTTTAGGCTAGCAAGCAAGATTATAGTCAAAATGCCATCAATAATCAACTCTCAAGTACATAAACATAGCTAAAAAATTAACAACTATAAATATATAACAAAAAAAAAATTCAATCAAGAAAGCATTTTTGTAGATATAACTTCTAACTAAAATCTCTATAAATAGACACATTATAAAAGTATATATAATTGGATCCACATTAGTATCAATCAAGATGGTATTTTTATATAACTGAAATAAAAATTATAGATCAATTGAATTAAAAAAAAAAGATTTCACCTGACGAAGGGCAGATGATAAATTGTTCATAAAAATGAGATAATTATCCAAAGAATCAAGAAACTTTATTAAACTCAATTCTTCCTTCTCAATTTCATCATTTGATTGATTTATTTCATTTTGACTAATGTGCTTCACTTCTCCTTCTTCTTCCATAGCAAAAAGAAAAAATAAACTTTTTTCTCTTCCACTTTTTTTTAATTTTTTTTTCCATTTTCTAGTTTTTTCAGTATATAATCTATGAATCTATATGATTTTGTTGGACGGCCCATTAAGAAAACTAAATATTTGTGCCTGTTTGTAATAAATTAATTCATTAATTTTATAATATATTTTTATAATATAAATAACGAATTAAAATTATGTAGTTATGAGAAAAAGCAATTTTATATAAGTCAAAATTATACTTGAAGAAAATAATCAATCTATTATATGCGATGTGAAATTTCATATATAAAATTCTGTTAACACTATAAAAGGAAAATGGACATTCTAGCATTTATATCGTAGTTTATTTTATAAAAAAATGAAACTTGAAGAAAGAAATAATCATGTATTCAATTTTAAAAGGCGAGTGAGTGCTGCACTCGCTTCACTTCTGGTGAACCTGGGCCAATCCACCTCCCCTCATATTATAGATGATAATCAAGAATGCCGCCCGGGGTCCGCCCACGCACTCGGCTCCAGCTCACTAGCCTTCAATGAATCCGTCCTGCCCGTTAAGCGGATTGGGATCTCTCAAAGCTCTGCTCGAGCCTCCACCCAATATTCTGCAGATTCGCCCGATTCGAGGCCCATACAAGGCACCATTTAATATAAACGTGACAATCGCTAAGACACAAAAAGCTGCTCTACATACACGCCAGATCCCGTAGTGAACTCCTGCATCAAATGCGGCAACGCTAGCATAAACGCCACCTGCCAAGACGTTAAAAGCCGCTCAACATACACGCTGAATTCCCTCGTAGGCGTAGTTAAATAAACGCGGGGCAACGCTATTTGCTGGCAACGCTGTAACAAACGCCGCCACCGCTTAAAGCATACATAAACGTCACGAATACAATAGAAATTAAAAACACCATAACAATTAATAGGTAACATAAACAAAAATTATCGACAAGACTTAATAACACAACCTAAAATGTTCGACAACCACATAACATAATCATTGTTCAACAATACTAAAATGCATAACATAAAACCTTATTCAATACAGCATGACATAAAATAAAAGGAACCATAATTGCTTTGAAATCAGTACATAACATTTAAACAAAACATTCACCATGTGTTTCTTCGGTGTCATCTCCTCCAACAACTCTCTTCATTGTCATCTCTTTGACAATCAACCTGGGCGCGGTCAAGGTCGTGTCAGATCCCCCCAGATTATCAAACTCATATCCTCCACCTGCATCGTCAAACGATCCATCCCAAGCCTCATTCCCTACATCTTTGTCCTAATCTCACCAAACATTGTTTAATATGTCAAGGCTCATCGACCTGCAAGAAAGCTCTATCTGATGATCCACAGAGGACCCTAATGATCGAGCGAACAAACGGGGTTTTGATGTACGTTCCCTGCAAGCACTGTAACCATCCTATCGGGCGTGATCGGGGGCGACATTTGTTGAACAACCACACATCATCCTCACGAACTCAAACTGCTCGAACACTTCCTAATTTAGAAAACAACTTATCCTCCCGATATACAACCCCCGCAATCATCGATTGCCTTCCATCATAAAATCCTTCATACGGTAGGTATCATTTGCTGATTTTCTAAACGGAACACCTTAAGACA
Organism: Lithospermum erythrorhizon; assembly: GCA_019722365.1. NCBI lineage: Eukaryota > Viridiplantae > Streptophyta > Magnoliopsida > Boraginales > Boraginaceae > Lithospermum > Lithospermum erythrorhizon. Next base: position 289,363 of record JADFUC010001388.1, on the reverse strand, counting down.
CCAACAAATGAGAGAGTATCCTCCCCATATTCAATAAGTTTGCTTATTTGATAGTTCATACGTAGTGAGCATCATACGCTGCAAATTGATTTAAACATGTAACAAACGCATTTATTTAAAGTAAGCTCCGACGCTGGTTTACAGCGGCAAAAGGAAAACTTTCAAGGCCGCTCAAATTGTACTTATACACTATATGTGACTTCTTAGCTATACGTTATTTTATTAGAAATATTATTTGTTCAATTCGTCATCAATTTTCATTTTTTATTGTAATAAATGGGATGCCGTTAAAGGTAAATGTTGGGACATTTAATGCAAAAAAAATTAATGATAACGGGGGTAAATGTGGTATTGTTTAATACAAACGGTGCCACATCGGCCCCCGATACACGGGCCTCGAACCGACAATGCCCAAGATCCCTTAACGGCCGGTTCGGCCCGATTGGCTGAAGTGGCCTCAAGCCCCGAACATACACAGGCAATGAGTACTTTTTAACTAAGTTTCAAAGAGAGAAAATTGCAAAGTAGCATTAGGTTTCGACTCATTTTTTATGGTTAATGGCAGGCAATCACCCAAGCTCGCAGGCCGATCACCTATTGCTTCAAACTGCTTGATCACCTATTCCTTTAAAAAAATGTTCCGCCGATCACCTATTCCCTCATCACACCGCAAGAGGCCGCCAGAACACGGATTTTCAAGAAGGGCATTTTTGTCTTTCACTAATCGAATCCAGGATCGACCGAACATTTTCAAAGATAGCGACGACCGGGACGGCTTAAAACATAGGATCGACCGAAATATTAGGTAAACATAGGTGATTGACTGGTAACATTAAACAAACATAGGCAAACATAGCGGCGGTAATTTAGTCAATTTCATATTTAAACGTTCTTAATGACCCAAAACACTTCTATTGTAACATTTGATATCAATTTCTCCCCTCAATTTTTGTTACTTCTCGAATTTCAATTTATGATATAATTTTTCATAAATGCATAACCAAATTGGCTACCCTAAATTCTTTTATACCTATTTTATTTCTCCCATTTTCAATACCGAAAACAGAGTCACGTTGCTCACCAAGATTCATTCTTCGGAGTCACGAAGTTGATATATGTAGAAAACGGTAAATGAAAGGAAAAGAGAGCTATAGAAACGGGATGGATTATAATTGAAAAATCGCTATTCTTGCAATCTCAATCCTACTGAGAAGAATGCCAATTGGTAAGCTCTTTCGCACTAACACAGCCCGCCGGTCTCGCTCAAGGGGTCACGCTGGCTCAATTCAAGACTCGGTCAATGACTATCTTCCCAATTTCGATATTTGTGGTTCCCAAGTGGACAGTTCAACTAAATTTCACAAGATACTATTTTTCTTATTTTGGTGGATTTTAACTGCATGAGCATGGTGTTCGAATTCAAAGATTTAAGATTAGGATTACTAATTTATGGAAGAAATCGGTCGAGATTGTAATTATAGAAAGCGAGCGCCAAATATTATAAGAGAAGTATTTTGATAATTAATAACATTTAAATATCAACTCGACTAAATTACCTTAGTTATATTTACCTACCATCGATCACCTATGTTTACTCATTTCCACCATTATCTATAAATTAATGATTAGTTTATCACCTATCTTTGAAAAGTTCACGATCACCCGCTCGATTCAGCAAAATACGAAAACGCCTCTACCGAAAAGTCACGCGGTTCCTCACGACCTACTTAACGCGTGATTTGACGGAATGGGTGATCGATCGAACATTTTAAAGATAGGTGATCACCGGGGATGTGCTTGGAAATACGGGGCGACGACTGGAAACATCTTGTAAACATAAAGCGATTGCCAAGATAATTATTTTTTGGGTGGGTCTAACACCCACCTTTAATTTTTTTTATATATAAGTAGCATATTTTCTCCATGTCAATTGTCTAAATACCCTAGAATAGTGATTTCTCTTCACATTCTCTGTTCTCCTCTCCCCTGTCTTTAAATTTCACGTACGCAAAAGGGCACCGCGCGCGGATAAAGGGTGTTAAAGACGCCAAGGAGAAGCGGTACTAATTTTTGGCGATGATTTGTGACAATCGATGATGAACGCATTTATTTAGACAAAGAAAGAAGGTGTATGCTAGATTTTTAAAAAAAGTGGTCAACTCTAAGGCTACTTTTACCTAATTTTCTTGCAAAGAAATATACTACTAAGTTCTATAATTAGGTAGGTAGGGCTCTCAATAGATCGAATAATTCGGTAAAAAAAAGTTCCTAAAGCTAGCTCGACTCAAGTAAAGGAAAAGTCAAATTCAAACCATGCTCAAAACAAAGTTGATGGAACTCTTAATTCATATCATAAATGCTAGTATACATAGGATATAACTAGATTGATATTTGCCAAACCTTTTTTGATTATTATTTTTAATTTTGAGGCTATTCTAATAAATTTTTTGCGCATTACAATATTTTATCATTTGACTCTAACATTTATGTTTACTTGTTTGTGGAAGGATAAATGTTGGTTGGGAATACTTTAAATTATATTATAGTTAGACAGCTTTGGAAATCATTGAAGTGAATGGAAAGGGATGGAGACAGGAGAGAATATCAAATTGATTGAAGTATTAGGACATATATACTCCACAAGTTAATTAAAGTATTAGGACATATATGCTCCACAAGTTTATAAAAATAATTTTGTCCTAAAGTTAACTATAATTAATCATGCATTGATTATTTTTTTTGATAATTAATTCATATCATTATGCACTGTAAACTTATTCATAACCTTCATGGCTATTACATGAAACTAAAGTAGAAGAAGTAGAGATGAAAGTATCAATAACAACATCTTTTAAATTCGAAAAACATTCGATACTAGTTGACATCCACACAATGTGACAATTTCTTCGACATTTCCTTCAAACACATCAATCACGCTCGAACTCACAGTTCCTATACCATACTTCGTGGAAAAATTCCATTAGTAATGATATGAACGGTAAGGAAAATTAAGCCTCTTTGATTTGTGCAAGAGTCACAGGAAAATTGCTTCTCAATGCATATAAGGAGGTGCCTCTATCCATTATGTCACAAGATTGAGTCGATGGCTGGGATCCTTTAATTGTAGTCCAGACTTTTAATGAAAAGTTCAAGTTGCCATATCAAGGACTATCGTTGAAATTTTTGATAACCTACGCAACTCCAAAGAGTACTACAAAAAAATAGCTCATAGATAGATTAGTCCACCTTAAAATAAGAAGTGGAAAAATTTGAATGGAGGCAGGGTAAGGATTTATTTTTAAAAAGACCATATATGGTTTTAATGAAAATAATCAAAGAAAAGATATCGACATGTTTCATTATGAAGTTGACAAACTTTACAAAGACTGGCCAATGGTAATTTTGCTTTTCGCTAAAAGGTCGAAGGAAGTCTATTAAGCAAACGCTTCTGTGAGGAAGAATTAATTTTCTAAGGAAATGGAAGCTTCCAAAGTTTCTTCCGTGTGTATTTGGGAATTAGGGGGAACGAGAGGAGATGATATGGTGTTAATCTAATTTTGTCGAGGTCATATACATATCTTTAGCGTGGAAGGAATTTTGGCCGAACAAGACTGGGCTTTCGATTCCTTGACGGAACAATTTCTGAGGGACGGTTTAGACAACGCTGGCTGGAAATCAATAGCTATTGGTTTCATTTATTATGCCCACTACGATAATTATTGTAACACCATTTACTAGTTTGTTTTAACGATTACATAAATGTAACATTCAATCACGGTAATTGTAATTACTAATGGGCTCATGAGGACACGATTATGCCGTATCGCTAGATCCCATGCATAATCGCTATAATAATAATAAGGTCAATTATATTATTATATAGCCGCTATTGTCTCAGCCTGTAAGGTCACACATATACGTTGACGTTGAATTATATTTCATGAATGAAATTAAACAACGCTTAAATCGAGGGTTAATCGCGATCAACTAATATTCTTTAATCGAGAATTTTACATTGATAATTTAAAATATAAATTGATAAACCCAATTAATTAATTAGTCAATTGAATTAATTCACAGTTAGTTGAGCTCACATAACTTGTTAGTTACTAATAATAACTCGTTAGTGTTTAATTTACTTAACGGTTTAATTAAATTAAACGAGTCGGCTCATTAAACTATTTGGTTGGGCATTTAGGTTATTTCGAGAACCACTATATAAGCAAAGCTTATTAGGTTTTTCACAAATGAAAGAAAAAAACCTAAGCAAAGCTTATTAGATTTTTCACATATGAAAGAAAAAAACCTAAGCCCACTTTCGAAGTTTTCAAAGACCTCTCTCCCATGTAGATGGCCGAAAATTCTTCTGCCAAGATTTGGAATTCTTATTCGATTTTATCATCCAATCCCTTACACGCTCTAAGAAAGCTGTCATTGATTCAAATCCCTACCTACAAGGACCAATAGAGGCATCAAGCACTGTGGCTTCAATTGAATTCAAAAGGAGGATTCATAAAAGGTCAGTTGGTGACATTTTCCACAAGGCTGTAGTTGCTCAATTATCTATATATGAATATATATTTTATGTAGTTCTCGATTATATACAATTTAAAATGATCCTCATGGTTATTTGTTTAAGTTTTAAACAAGTTTTGCATAGAAATTTCCAACAGTGGCATCATGAGCATGTTTAAGTTTGTATATTTTCAATTACATTAGATTTGTGTTTCATGAATTGTAAGGGTTTTTAAAACTTGTTTTGATTGAAAATCTAAACATTTTAATTGGTTTTGAGGTGCTTAAACTGCACAAAAATTTCTCACGATTTAATTCTGCATTCTACATGATACAAGAATAATGTCCAAAAGTTTTGATAATTTTCTGGATAGTTTAAGTATTCCAAATAATTTTTTGATTTCTGGAGTATTAATTGGATAATTAATTATTGGAAAATGGTTTTTAAAAAATAATTAGAATAGTTCAAGAAATTGTGAGAACAACTGTGTCAAATTTCGTAATTCTTTTTGATGATTTTCGCTTTTTACAAAAATATTGAATTAAAACGAGAAAAACCGAAAATTAAGAGAAACGGAGGCACGACTACGTGAGGCCCTCCGCAGCGTCCGGTACAAACTAGATCTGGCTCACCCACCGTTGGACGCGCTTCTGGGACGGAGCTACCTGGGGTCCGACGCATGTCACGGCGAGGCCGCAGGCCGGTCACCGCCTGTTTTTTTGGGCGGCCGGGTTTTGTAAACCCTAATCCGATTTTTTTAATTTTAATTTTGGTTTTTGCACTATTATCATTTTTATTATTATGATACTGTAATTATCATCTTTGGTGATTATACTTTTAATTCAAAAGTCCCTTTTCATTATTTATCCTTTTATATATATATATAAAGATAATTACTAGAAGTTTTATGCTATTATTATTATATATATATATGAAATAATTATTGTAATAATTATTGGAAACATAATATATATTAATAAATTTTAATTATATATATATATGTTTCATGGATTTAATTATGAGATTCAAATTTTGAATTGAATTCCAATCACATTTAATTGTATATTTATGTGTGATTTATTTGATTTGCAAATCAAAATGATCATTAAATCATATTTGAATTTGAATTCGACTGGCAGAATTATCTCAACCTCATAAATGTAAGATTAATTATGTACTTATCAGATATTAAATACATGTCTTATTACGTATTGATTGCATGTTTATCAGATACTTATCAGATTCACACTTAATAAAGATTGGATGACGTTTATTCGAATTTTATTTAGTCATTTATTCTATACCATTTAATGTATTTATTAAATGCATATTTTATGTTATTTAATCAGATCATACATTGTAATGAGAATGGAAATGATATATTAAAAGGACCTAGTTTTATTTTTTATTGAACACGGCCCACAACCTGCTTAACGTTGTAAACGACCAGTTGAGTCGTATTTATTTTATTTATTTATTTATCACCCACAAGCCCGGTACTGCCTTAGCCGGTTAGTAAATAAATGTACCGCCGTGAGACATCAAGATGGTCACCGTGACAACACTACAAACTCGAAAGTTTCCTAAAACCTAAGAATACAAGACTCGCACTCAGAAAAGTAAGGCTATAGGTTTTACAGTTAAATATACTAAAAGTGTTATAACAGTCTATATTTTTTAGGTCATATCACATCTCCTAATTTATTATTTATTTTATTTTCAGCGACGTGTATATTAATCGTAGCATGTGCTATACATGTTAAATAACATCAATAATATTAATCTCACCTCTAAAATTTAAGCAAAGATCAATCCAAATTTAAAGCTACGTTAAATCCTATCACTTAATTACTAAAGATACCTATGCTAGCTGTGTCGCGACAGTGTATTACAACGGATCATGTCAGTCGATTTCCACTCAATCGCCAAGGGCTTTTCAAACATCATTCCAAAGCAATGAATTGGTTTAATCGTTGCTTAACCGGTGATTTACTCAACGCCAAGGGCTCTAAGGATACTGCTTCGGTAACACCCTATTGTGAGCGTTAGCGACCTGGAGTTGCGTCACACACACAATTGATTAGTTAATCTACCATCGCTTAGGATTCAAAATGTACGTGTTGTTGCCGCTTTCGATTTCAAATCCACAATGGATCTGGATACGTTGTACATTTTGTGAGATTGGGCATTTGTGATAACATTTACAATTTATTCAGAAATGTATTTGATTGTTTTGAGCTACACTATCTGTATTTGTATGTTTCCTATTATGATTGGGCAATACTACGACACTGCTTATTCACCGCAATGGAAAATTAAAACATAACTTCATTATGTGAAATAAAATAAGTTAAGGAGAAATTCATAAACTTGTGGTAATATAGTGTTATACATGCTAATGCGATTTCCTTCATAAGCCATTGAAAATGGTTATATGCTAATAAAAGGACAAACATTGAATACTAATTATTTAAGATTTGACGATTACGTAGAAGACGCATGAACTTAGGTTCATGATCACATGATTTATCACAGGTGATTAATTTTGATCTCACCAGTGTGACGACGTTATTTAAGACTAATATGTTTATCATTCTTAGCCACCATACAAAGCATTAAACGAATAGTTTAATCTCTTTATAGCACAATTAAGAAAAATCCTTTGATGATCTTGAATGTTGTACCTACATTTCAAGACATTTTATTGGTATTTAGTTTCATCAACAAGATGAACTTCGTTCATGAATCACATTTAAGATGTCAAGTTCAGATAACTGCCATTGTCTATTTGGTTCGCACATCACTTGTAAAGTTGAGTGCACAAAGAACTATGACTTGAAGTTAATGATTAATTTTATTATTTCAAATATTAATGCTTGAAGATATTTACAATATCAGTAATAGAAAGAGAGGTTTGATTAAACCTCATATCTCAAATAATTCGCTATCAAAACAGAATGTCACTAAACTCGCCAAGGTCGTAGACACTCTTGACATGGTTTTTGGATCATGATTACGAGCCAAGACAATATTATTCAGATACAAGGCACAAAGAAAATAATCGGTTTCCTCTTAAGGAATGATAAAAGTGACTGTTATTTGAGTAAGAGTCCACAGCTTAAATCATCCATGAATTGGTTGAAACTCAAACTGCTTTTCTTTAACTTCCATTTCTTTACATGATTTTTAATAACAAACAATTGAGTAATACTTGTGCTAAAAATGACTTTTAAATGTACTCAGTTTAATTCGCAGCATTTAACCGAGTCAACTCTCGCTAGATTTCAATGAAGGTTCGCTAATCTCGATTTAGTTTGTATATCGACATACAAGTCAATCAAGGATATAAGTCATTGAATGATATAAATTTAATTGATAAGAGTATAGTGAGGATCATAATATCAACTCTCAATTAAGCATCGATAATGGGTAACGATATTCGAGGAATTAGACATCATTCCATCTTAAAGCGCATTTACAGCAAGATACATAAGTAAGGAATTGTGTTTAATAAAGTTAAAACACAATGGATAAATCTTTCACTTGTATACCAAGTAATTTTTCATTTACCGTATGTGTCACTAGTCGAAATGATACAAGAGTCGTTGCTCAATATAATTAAAACACAATAATTAAAATAAATTCACATATCAAAGTTGTCGCACTTACCTTTTAAACCAAATTTATTCATACCAACCTGTAGCACAACTCAAGAGTTACGCTTTGACAAACAAAACTTTCAAACGCCTGAATGATTGCTAATATTATGTCAACAAGAGACATAATTTAACACGGATCTAATGTCAGATTATGTATCATATATAACAAGGAACCGTATTTATTTTCATCTACTATGTAATTACAATTTATCAGATGTATAGTACTGTATTATGAAGTATAAAAGGTGGAAAAATATATGACTCGAATGTATTCAAGGGATCCTGTGAGATACCAATCCAAAGAATTTTTCCCATTATATCGTGAATACATGCATACCTCGGCGTATCATAACGCCTAATGCAAAGATACATGATATTATGAACAAATCATACTCCTATTTGGACACTGAATATCTGGAAATAAATAAAATCGAATACACAGTCGAGTATATAACTTACTTTTATTTACCTTCTGTATTGTGATTCATCGAAGAAACGGTTTTCATTAATATAAATGAATCAAACATTTGGTTTCAACCAAGTTGAATGTATTCATTGGTTGACTATACTCATATCTATTTCCAAACTCATTCCTTATCGGACACTCCACGTGTCGTTAAATACGTGTGTTTGGCGAGTAATCCAAAAATATTCCTAAGTAAATGACAAGGATTTACGGATACTGACATTATTATCTAAGCCCAAGATCTCAAACGAGAATAATGTACTGCATCATAAAAACGCTACACAAGGCTAAGTGCCAAGGACATGCTTGATAAGATTTGATTAGTATTACTCATATCATCAAGACGCATCTTCTTTTCGAAGCTCGTCTCATGTTAACCCATTGTTGTCGCGTTTCTCAATCTCTCGCACTTGTGACGCTGACTCCACCTAGTTTCTCAAATGGAAGACGCTGAAATGAGAAAACGTACAGCATCATGCGGTTTCAGGAGGTCACCCAATTATTAACGCACCGGCGACTGGTGCGCCGGGCTGGGCGTTACAAATAAGGAAGACGATTATACTATCAATGTCCAAACTCGAGGTACAATATAATCTAGTTTAGAATTTTCATCTTGATATCAAAAGAAATCAAGAGTGAAGACGAACCTTAAGTTCCTTAAAGGTCAACGGAAGCAATAACCGGCATAATATTTTTATACATCGAGTACTAAAAGGAATTATATTACAACTCGAAAGCGTATAATAGTAATCGATTCTTGTACATCCTCAGAAGAGCAATTACATATATGCGACATATGCTATATTAGTTATTTAAATATAAGCTTAGATGACATTTGCTTGTTAAGCTTATAATGCTGGCCATTTAAGCTTCGGTTAATAAAATTTGGCGATAGATTAAATTCTACGATAGACGTATTCTCTTATCGACAAGACAACTCTTCTATTGAGGTCCGTTCTCACACCAAGTGACTTACGTGACGAGCGGTTGAAATCTATTACATAGTAATATGATTGCATCGTGATGCCCACGTCAGACTACGTTGTACATCACCAGATGACAAGACAAATCCCATAATACGAATTGCGGGATTTTCTAAAAAGGTATTCACGCGGGATTCTAATACGCTTTGTAATAACTTTAAGAGAATGTGGTAACCATACATGCGGAACGGACGCTTGTTGGTCTTTACTTGAACCTAACGCGAGAATAGTATCACGACGCTTGTCCCACGCGAACACTATTAGCCAAGTAATTCATGAACGAAAGCCGAAGTCTAAGATTCTCGAGAGTAAACTGCTGAAACTTCAACTCAATATTACGACATTATCACTTAATTTGTATCATGGTAATGCTTATTAAAGAATATGCATTTAATAAGATGGATGTGTTTTAACACACTTCAATCAGGTTGTAAACTCCGTCAAATAAAACCCAGAAACGCCTAACCGCCATAAAACCTCGAAATAGTTCATATATACCAAAACGCAGGTTTTGTCCTTGTTACACTTTACTAGTGCGTGAGCGCGTTCGACCACCGAAACAAGTGATGGTATTTGGCAAAAGATTAAAACCCATTTTGCCTGCCAACCGTGATATGATTACGTGAGGATAATCTCACCATCGTCATCTCCATACGGTATTTATAGATTTTACGTAAAGACTACCTGTAGCAGTCAAGTTAAGTGACGGATTATAATCATTACCTTTTCCGATTTTGCATGTCCTGTAGATTCATGCAAAGCTATGATCCACGCGCGAGCCTGTGCAAGCATCTTCGAGTTTATATATTCTTCTCGCAATAAATCAAAGTTCGATTTCACAAGATCGTAGTTAAGAAATCAACGATGCAAGGTTCAAGGAGCTAGTTCACTTTTACTTGGCGAAATAAGTTAAGTACTAATTGAATAAGGTACTTGTTTTATAATCTAATTGGCAACTATATTATACGGATGCAGGTCGTTCATATAGTAATTTATTTTTTTTTCAATAGCTTGGTTGAAATAATAAATTCAAGGCAAGTCTATAGTTTCTGTGAGCAAACCTGTAAGTGGTCGACAAGAGAACCTCTTCAAGTCTAAACGAAGATAGCCATTATTCCGGTCGACGTTGATCAAGGTTGGGGAAATAAGCATTGGTATTTGACAAGATAGTACTGATCATTTATCAATTTTCTTGGATCACGGACCTTGTAAGTCTAATCGATCTTAATGGCCGCCATTGCATAATCGAGAGTCGATGAATCCGCAAAATCAAGATAATGTATATCCGCCCTATAAATTTTGCTGTAACTGCTGAAGTTTAGCGATTCTAGACTCGTATATAATTATCTATGTTATACGTAGTTCGTGCTTTGACTATGTCAAACGCTTGCCTTAAGCCGAGATCATAACGCATACGTTAGGTAACATGTGCCGGTGATAAAGCAGTTAGATGTCGATATATTAGTGGATCCGTCCATCCTTGGATATACAATGCAGATCTCAAAATCTCTCTCGTAATCACGGTCGATTATGCCCACTGACGCCGTTTCGCTTATCGCATGGTTTCACAGTTCGAGTAAAGAAAGTCGCGTGTTTCTATGACACACTTCTATGGTTACCAGGATTGTAGATCGCGAGACAAAAGGAATTGTAAAGAATCATCTGGCGGCAATGGGAGCCATTGAAATCAATAGTTATCAGGTTTCATTTATTATGCCCATTACTAGTTTAAGTATGGAACGATTACAAACGAATATTCAATCATGGTACTGTAATTACTAGCTTCTGCTCATCATAATATCGAATTATTGCATTGCTGTATCTCATGCATAATCAAGTATAATAATAATAATAATAATGCAGTCAATTATATTATTATACGGCCGCTATCATTTTAAGCTTCAAGTGGCACACACATACAAAAACGGATGTTGAATTATATTTGATGAATGAATTAAATGCTAGATAAATCGGTGAAAGTTAATCGCGAACAATGAATATTCTCAATCTAAATTTTATATTGATAACGTAAAAATATAAATTGATAAACTGACCAATTAATTAGTCGAGCTCAAGTAGTAATCCTGTCAAAGCCTACCTATGTCGATTTTACTGGGGGCCAAGGAGGAAATCCCATCTAATTCTGTCAAAAGCCTTACTCATGTCAATTTTAATAGTTGTCATTCCATTCTTTTGCATTTGGATGTTCCTGGATGGTACAAGTAGCTTCGCGTTACGACGTTATTCGGTTCTCAATGCGAACAAACCTAATTCAAAAAAGCGGGATACGAGGGATTCATGGTTCGAGATGGTTAACAAAGACTTTATGCAATTTGTGTATGACATTACAAAGAATGGGTCCGTAATCCCTTGTATCGAGGTGCCAGAATCAATTTTGGGGATAAGGATAATAAAAGTGTTATCGATCTCCTTTAGAACGTGCCCACTGCTCAAGAACTCATGGTTGCATTAGTAAATATCATTGCCTGCAATATCCCAATATTTTCTCGATAGAACTCAAGAGGAAACCATCGTGACCAGGGATCTAGAAGGGAAGCATTCAAAAAAGAGCGGCTTATTTCAATACGTGAGAAGTGGATATCAGATTTGAATTGGGAAGGAGTCAGGTGCATTGCACATGGATAAATGACTCAAATTGACTGGTAAGACAAGGAAATGCGTGGATCAAAGAATGGCTAAAAAGTCTTTATTAAATAATTAATTTCGCTTCAATAATAAAGCAGTTGTCGATACATCTCAAAGTTCTAGACATTGTTGATCTTGGTCTTATGTCCTATTACGCGAGCTGAAAGAATTTTGTATTGTTATCACCCTCTATGATCAGAAATGTAGCTTATATCGTTGGCCCAATATTCTTCTTCGCATTGGCGAGATTAAGATAGTTCTTAGACTATCACACTGATCCACTATCGCGCAAGCGATCATTTTTGCACAAGGCTTTTTTAGAGTTGCTTAATCTGGATGAAATATTAAGCACAAGTATCAATATTCTAAAGTTTTTATGATTCTTTCGACATGTTTAAAGTTATGAATAAAGAGTGGTTGAATAAAGCTGGGTGCAAATTAGAGAAAGTGGCCAAGAATTAGCAATCTGACTGCAAGTTCGTAGAAGTTATTAAGAAAGATTCAAGTTCGGAAGGTCTCAAATAGAAGTAATACTATTTTCGTGGGAGAGGATAAGGGACCATGATTCCGACTCCTCTCAACGGGAAGTCCTCGACGTCAAAAGTGAAAAGGAAGCAGACTCCACTCATACTTCCTATGGCTCGATCAGTTTCTCAAAGATATGATTGCCTAACGCCATACCAAGAGTATTTTGCATCCCTGCTTAGTGGTAAGTCTTCAATTCCATGTTCATCAAGGAAGTGGGAGGAAACTAAAGAGATCCGTGCGTCAGCGGGCATTAAATTTTTCTGAAGCAAGTGAGAACTTAATCAAGTCCCCACAGTATGAGAAATTGTGAATGGTAGTATACTGGTGTGTCATGGTATTTAGATTCCAAGTTTTTTGCCTAATTTGCAAGCTATGATGACCATAAATGCAAGCCAGTACCAAGGTGAGGTGAAGCCCTGCAAATCTCAAACAGAGAATGCGTTAGAGAAAAATGAGATCAATCTTTTGAATGTTGTATAAAACCCAACCTGAAATACCCTACTATAAATTCCGAGGCATCAAAACCAAAACTAATCAGATAAAAAGAGTTTAGAGAACAAAAAAATTAGCAAGAGTAACAGAAAGCAAATAGTTTCACTAATAAAAAATATCGTATTAGACAAGGCCACTGTGACGTGCAAGTAGCTGAACCTGTAGTCACGATAAGATTGAGACTAAGATTTTGCAATAAGTATGAACAACCACCAATCCTTTTTAGTGAACAAAGAAAAAATTGACAAAATTACTAGCAAAAATTGAGCATATCCTTTTTATGAAGCATCTAAGAGATAGATGGTTACGGGAATTACTTGACATTTCAAAAGTAGATAAATTCGATCCGAATCAGCCGCGCTTCCCCAGCGTTCGCTACAGCCCAATTCCATTAGCAAGCTCCAATTTCATTCCGATCTCAGTCTGTTCTACATTCTCGTCCACTCCATCCTCTTTACTAGTCGAACCTGGTCTTAGTTTCTTTCGAACTGGTCCCGTATCTACGAGAACATGATGAATCTCAAAATAATCCCTCTTTCTTTTACCTTGGTTTATCATAGACATATGAAATTTATCCCAATCGCCATCCATATCCACGGATAAATTATAAAGGTTGATCCATCTCCTACAATTGCATATAAAGAACACTGCGAGAAGATAAACGTTTATGTTTGTCGGATTCCTAACTTTGAAACCAAACTTCTTTTGGTTATCATCATTGCTGCTAAGCAAATTTGGCTCATTGACCTTGAGCTTTCCTAAGTCAAATATTCCAATTGACCGAGGAGATATATTAAACTTCAAATTAGTGGTTCGAGGTAGCCTCATCTCACATGCAACGTTCCTTTGATGTATGATGGGTCTTGAGGAGATATATTAAACATGGGTTTTGATAGAGGTTCTCAAAGAAAAAATTTGATAGACCATAACTAATACGATTCCTGACCAAGAGCCCAAGAATATTATTGATAGATTTACAATTAATAACCACAGACTTCTTGACATTCTAAACTCCAAAAGAAACACTTGAAGATAACATTTTTTTTGTTTGATGGAGGTTCCCCACACTTGTGATCATCATCAGTATATACGAACTCTGATGCACTCCTTTCTATGGGTGTTGCTTGATTTCCAAGATTTGAATCTAGAGATCTTATCACAAAATCACTCATATGAGTAGCAACATTCATATAATTAACACCAACAGCATACTCCTGAAATAAAGCCATTAGTTGTCATTGACGCATGTATCATTTCATTGAAGATCATTGCGACTGGCCGCAGATACGACACGTCAGATAAAACATCCATCATGTCACAAACAGCCAGGTTATCTGGGTCATTCATTGGCATGGATCTAATCTACGAGATTTGTACGTATACGCATTTCTGGCAATCTATGTAGATCTCGAAGATATTCAAGACAAGCTATTGATAAAGCGCAGCCATTTAATTATGACTTCTCAGACTTACTGGCAAGGCTGTCGTATATCAAACATCTTAACATTAATAAAGGCCGAAACCCTAATGTACATTCACACTATATGTTAATCGCTAAGCCAAGAACGTAAGCATTTAATCGAAACATATTTTATTACAAGAGCATCTTGTATTAAGAAATCAATATACTGTGTGTAGCGAGGCCGATCAGGTTAAGTAATCACTAACCAACGCATTTATTGTTACAACACATCATATGACAATCATTGAGTATTTTTCGAAAGTTGTATTAAGTCGAGTACTGGATAAGCATCGACAAGTGGAGAACATGCATGTGAGGCCTTGGGCCTTGGGGTTGCTCAGCCGTTGGGCTTAGGCATCGCTAAACGAGAACGCTTGTAAGGGGCACTTACTCAGAATTACTTCAAAGCACAGTGTTCTCCCAGGCTGGGCCGCCCCCCTGCACGTAAAGTGACGCCGCACCGAACCTGCAACAATCTTGGCGTGATTTACATTATCAGAATCTTACTCCGCCTGCGCGCCTCGGTATTGGCGTCATCAACCTCAGACACCCTAGCCACCGATCGTACTACGCATACATAAAAAGACTTCATTTGACATTAATAATAATAAAAATACACTATTCATCGCAAGCACCAACAACATATACAATAAAAACAAACGAACATAATACAAATTCACCTTTTAATTATACAACTCAAAGATACACGTTAATCCAAATACACATAGTGAAAAGCATTTACAAACTTAATTTCAACGAAATACAATACCCAAGCTCTAACAATATACAAATCGACAACAAAAAGCGAAACGATCGACGAGGAATTCATATGCCACCACCGCCTCATCTACGATCTTCTTCAACTGCAAATTCTATCAACGCAACTTTTCAACAACCTCCTCCGCGATCCCTCTTAGAACCTAAAAGTATAAAACGCCTCACCAGTAGTGCTTTAGCCACTATTAAGCCGAGTGAATACAATACCATTGTATTTGGTCCTCACATATACATATTCATACTTATATAAATAATATATGCTTATACATCAACCAAAGCACACAAATTTAATAATACCACAACCTACATAATCCTTCTTATACGAAAAGTTACATAAAAACTATACATGAGCTTATCGTCATAAATAACGCATATTCATTCGGGCTGAAACAAGCCAAAGACACAAAGGCATCAAACGAGGAATACACTCAAATAATACACAATGGTGAATCCACCTCCAAATAATACACATACGAAGTAATCCACCTCCAAATAATACACACACGAGGAATCCACCTGGGGTCAATACACATAAGGAGGAATCCACCTCCACATAATCGTGCATTTGAGGCCTCCACCTCCATCCTCCGAATCGAGGCTACACCCCTCAACGCGCATATCACACCAAACCTCCCGAATCCACGCAACCCACACAATACGCACACCACACCAAACCTCCTGGCCGGTCACCACCGCCTCCCAAAGAACACACAAAGAATCAAACACACGCATTAATACCACACACAAAGACAATACCACACAAAATCTCATAACATGAATCATATTCAACTATCCATGATATAAATCATAATCACTAATATCGCATGATATGAATCATAATCTCAATTATCTCAATATAACCCAAAATCAATTATTTCCATCGTATGAATCATAAATCAAAGCTTTCACATAGTATCAATCATAATCACACAATACACATATATCGAATAATCCCAAGATAACACATACAAAAATATATAACATAATATATACGAAAGGTCCCCTTATCGCGAGATTTTGTACTCACCTCGAAATTCAAAAGTAAGAATCATGACTCTCAAAGAATCCTCATGCTAGATCCAGGCACAACTCCTATTCAAAGAATTTATACATTAAAATACATCTCGTAGAATAACCTCTCTTAACATCTATATATATCCCGAGTGTTATACCACGCCTCACTATCTAATTCTGCATAACTCTAAGCAATCATCCTATCCCCAAGATTGATATACCCTCTTTAACATTCCAACATATTACATTCTTAATATTCATCCGCACCTTAATACCTCCCAACAATCACACCCAAGACATTTAACCAATCAAACAATCATTTAACAACTAATTAATCCATTAAATACAACTCCAATTAAATCACCTAAAAGGCTATAAATAACTTTCCCTCAACTTTCTCTCAACTAAAATTCTCGCCTATCCCCTATCCAAACCAATAATTCCATACCCAAGACAACTATATTAAAGTCCTTTGATCTCATTACAATCTAAAGTTAATTTAATAAAAGTCAATAAAAGTCAAGATAACACTTACACCACTTTCTAACCCCACAACTACTTAAAATCATCGCTTAATCCCTCACCGATACCGATAATAACATTTCTATACCCATAATATATCCAAGATCTAAAGTCAACAAAATTTTAAAACAACAACTCTTCCAAAACTCAAGAAATAACTCCAAAACATTCAATCTAGCTTACCTAGACGCTGATTTAGGATGATGATGGTAAGAGGATTCCCACGCTTGCTCTCGATTTTACGACAACTCCATGAGAAATTGGAAGAAAAATTTTAGCGGGGGGGACCATTTCGCCATGGCAAAGGGAGAAATGAAAGGTGTTTTGTGTCGGATTTACTTATAAAGCGAGATAAGAATAAAAAGGCCACGCTGGCCCCAGACTAAAAAATATCTCAAAACTTGCTCGC
This sequence comes from Lithospermum erythrorhizon, assembly GCA_019722365.1. Taxonomy (NCBI): domain Eukaryota; kingdom Viridiplantae; phylum Streptophyta; class Magnoliopsida; order Boraginales; family Boraginaceae; genus Lithospermum; species Lithospermum erythrorhizon. Next base: position 271,889 of record JADFUC010001388.1, on the reverse strand, counting down.
CTGCTCGTTTCTACCAATTTCGCCTCGATTTAACAACACAACTCTAATATAAATTTAACTTCTAATCCCCCAAATAATATTATACCACTCGATTATAACTTTAAAATCTTAAATACCGAAACGCACTACCAACCGATCGATTCGTCGTATCTCCAACGATTCAACTTCGAAAATTTCTGATTTCTCCGAATACTCCACCGAAAGCAACTAGTATACTATTTCATAATATTAATACGGACTGGTTATCATAGCCACCATCTTATAAAATTTCGTCCCCGAAATTTACTTAAGACCCGATTTTTTTTTTATCTTCCCAACTCGCCTTTCAATATGCTCTTATTACCGAATATCATGACATCTTGTCACCAATCACATTTTTCCAACATAGCCATAATCATCGCATGTCATATAGCCCAACTACTTATATACGCCCTCTCATATCCCATATATTACACTAACAATCTATCAATTCATATTTTATTATGTTATCAATATCATAAATCAACCATCATTAATACCACTCAAAATCAATATACATAACACGATATCACCAGATCCGCCATAATTGCGGTCATAATATCACCTCGTTGTTGACTTTCTCGCATTCATTAATGCGCAACTAAATTCTCTTATCAAAGCCCCACTCATCAAATTATTTATTACCGACATCTTGGTATTTGTATACAGAATACACCCAAGGTTTCTCAAAGATACAACTAACATATAATACATGACCGATAACCCTTACCCATTTCGTAATGCTCCCACATATATACCTCTTAAAACACCACTTCATAGTATAGTCATATCAATTTTAACAAACTTGTAATATTAGTCTACCTGTACGTATATAGCATCACATCGCTTAATTATCAATACATTATCACCAAACACTTATACGTTTCATTTACCATTCTCATACCATCATGATTTACTAATCGTATAGGTCAATATCGTATTTTTTTTTTCTCCTCAAGACTTTCATTTCATTTATATCAACACCATGTCATGCCATAACATCTTAACCATAAAGTTATCATTATCTCAATTTCACCATAGCATATATACCCTAGGCTCACTGTTAACATCATATATTTCTAGTCTTACTACGATTTATCAACATCCGATTTCCCACATGATAATTCCAACAACATGCATATATATATATCATCCATGCTACAATATCAACCGATCATTCACATCTACACCTACTGATAAACTCTTTATCGTAACAACTTATTACTAGCTCCAATAGCTATCAATATCCCCTTTCGCATAATCTCACCCCAATGTCTCGCTTCTAGTCTAGTTGAAAATTTCAATCTACCATATTCCTGACATCACACTTCATTATGAACTTTCATATCGCCAGCACGTTAACGTGTTTCTACCAAAAATTGTTAAGACATTAACGGCTACCGACTTCATACCTTCCCTTAGTCCTCCTTCTCCGTATAGTACTTATGAATCCTAATTCCCTGCTCACTTGGCTATATTATCGCATCTACCCAATGCCATTCTTCATTAATTTAACATATCAAACTTATTCACCGTGGGTAGTCATATCGTTCTATTCTTCCCCTCAGAGTTCTTCATCACTCATTAGAGTCATTTTTCCTTTCCTCCCATCTCATTTCAGCAATATTAGAACTCAACATCTCTTCAATAGCTTCCGATGGTGCCATCCTAACACTGGCTTGGAAGTTAGTATTACCGTGAGCAACTTTCCTCTTACTTAAATTATCATCTCTGTTAACTCAGGTCTTACACTTCAATACGTCTTATATCCTCATACAATAGTCACTACTTTCCGATAAGGCCTTTATACCGAATCAACACATAACATTCCCACCTATCGTCCTGGGAATCTCATGAATCCACCGTGTTCCCAATTGACATCCGATCTGCTGACATTATCACCCACAAACGACGTTAACATCTCGACTCACGCCCTCATGACCATTACAAAATCTACGTATTCTTGGTAATTGCCTCCACATAACTTTGTACCACACTTCACATACTCCATTCAATCTTACGTAGAAAACTTGTGTATCTATTCGTAACAATTCAATTATTATTCTTATTAAGGATTTCTCCAAACTATCATCCGTAATCATAAGTATAAATTTTTTTTTTTTTTTTTTTTTCGCATCCTCTAGAAAGGCGGGTTAACGAATTCTTTCTTCCTCTCATGATAACAATTATTCTCAAGCCACAATAAATACACCCCAAACTACCAAGTCTCACAAAGATACCACCCGCGACGAGCTCATTCTCATAACTATGCTCCCCGAATTCGTGTGCACACGATATTCTACCACAATTTGTTAATACTCCATCATTCCTCTGAATTTGTCAACCTTCATCTACACTCAGTAGTCCATTAATTCAAATCCTTAGAACTAACATTAGCATATCACCATCATTAGTTTCCATCATGTTATTCCTTAAACAAAAATTTCATTTATGACCCGATACATTAACCATCATATTTTTCTTATGAGGAGATCCTGGGCTATTCATCGATATTCGTTACTAATTCACCAATTTCTTATCGTTAGTCCAACTTTCTCCTGAGAGAGTCGGTATTTCAAATCTTATAATTTACTTAAAATTCCGCTTTTATACCTCAACTCATCCTTAAAAAATTTATCTTCAACCTTTGAATCGAACACAATCGCCATCACTTATCTTTGTAAACTAATATGATATCCAAACATTTTACTCCCCTTATCATCTTAAATGTCGAGCGTTTCTATTCTCGATAAAGAAATGAAACTGCACTTTGGATTCATTTAACCTTTAACCTTTCTCAACCATCTATTCGCCTCTTAACCATAATTGCATAATATATTCAAGTTCGAAGAAATCATCATTCCTTTCTCATGTCTTTTTCCTTGACTACTCGGACAATCAAATCTGGGTAACCATTAAGTAAATCTTTGATGCTCCAACTATTATTAGCAAATTTATATCTTAATCTCATACTTTCTTCTTTCAATTCATAGTCATACAACCCACGTATCCTATACCAAAGATAACATATACCCACATATCATATACCTTCCCATGGTTCTACTGTGACTTCACGCTTCATCATGATGCGATTATACACAACTTCATCATACATTAACAACCACCAAAAATCTCGTTTCGACCTAATCCCAATCATGTTCTCAGAATTCCCCAAAATTTCTATCGATCATCGCCTTTAAATAATATATCAAGACTCCGCTAAGATCCTTATTTCATAAAATTATTCAACAAAGAAACATCCGGGCCTCATCAGTTTTATTGTCTCGGGAAAGCAATAGTTTCTGCATCTCGAATTTTGATACATAACACACTTTGAAAACAACTCCATCTAGTCTCCTCACTTTAACGTGTTGTTCACGTAGGTCACACCTTCCATTGCATCCGTAATTCTTCTTAAGTCCCACTAACCCAACTAATTTCTCCTTGCAAATAATTCTTCCTTCCCTCGCACTTACCACCCCAATCATATTCCATTTTTTTTTCCATCCCATCTAAATAGCCTATTAATGTAGTACTACTAAACATCTTTTTATTTCCAGAGTCCTAGAAAATTTTTTTTTTTTTTCCACTTTATCCAAGCAACACCAACTTAAGTAACATAAAACTCAAAAAATGAAAATCAACTAAAATATTCATCTTTATCCCAACTGCTCGCTTACATTAACCAACTTCATATCAACTAATGTAGCACTCGTGACACTTAATTCCACCAATACCTCAATTTTTTCCAATATTTCGTATGTACCAACATATTCCCAATACATCTAGATGATCGATAACCCTGCACAATCCTACCAATCGTAATACGCTTTACGGAAAAAATTCTATCAGCCTTTTATCCTCAATTCCCTTAGTATCCATCGAAATGAATTTTCAATATCAACCTATTACTTATTATTTACATCTCTCTTGCCTCTCATATTCATACCCACATCGGATAAAAGATTCATTAACTCACTTATCTTCACGAGTGGCCCATCCTGATACGTCAACTACATTAATCTTCTCTCTACCCTAACACTTGGGTCCAACTATCATAATTATCACCAACACTCTTTCCACTGCTTATTTCAAAGCACCGATTTAACTTACCCATCTAAGAATCAACAATCTTATACCACAATCACCAGATACCCCTTACTCTTAGATTTACATAAACACCTCAACCACTCAACAACTCCAACCTCGACATTATGCATTTCTTCCCAACATTCTTTCGTACCTTTCTCCCCAACAAATTCAAACCCACTCATCCATATCTTAATGTCTCAATTCCAAACTTTTCCTCTCGAGTTCACATCCTCTATAACCACTGTTATCCAAAGTGAAAAATAAAAATTCACCCAACTTCAACGGGAACCGCATCCGCATAAACATCATCAAGTGTGTATTCATCAAATTTACTAACCGCCTCGAACCCTATGTCAGCTTGTAACAATAAATACGATCCATCTCAACCTTCCTACCGGTGTTCACACGTTAGTCATCTAAAATCAAAAAGTGCATCCTCAATACCAACGATCAACTGTAAAGAAGAGAAATTGCATCTACGCGAAGAGTCGAATACCGACACCACTGAATTCATTCACCTGTGCACATAACCAATGTGACACCACGTAAAAAACTCTAAACCTAAGCTCGATAATTAAATTGTAATGACCCGCCCAAAGTCGCCCAGATTAAGTGTCATCAACAACCCAGGTAATAACTGTGAGTCACCTAATCGACGGATGACAACATAAAAGATTCCCCATTTGACATTAATAATAATAAAAATACCCTTTTGTCCATCCCGGCGAACTAACAACATATACAATAAAACAACGAACAACATGATACAAATTCAATCTTTAATTATACAACCTCCAAAGATACAAGAATCCAAAAATACACACAGGGAAAGATGACAACCAGACCCCTAATGAAATACAATACACAAGTCTAACAATATACAAATCGACAACAAAAAGGAAACGACCGAATGAGAACCATGCTACCACCGCCTCATCTACGATCTTCAATCATAAAATTACCAATGCAACTTTTCAACAACTCCGCTGATCAACCTCTTAGAACCTGCATAAAACGCCTCACCATGGTAGCTGTGGAGTCACCACAAGTTCGTTTGAATACAATACTACGATTTGGTCCCCACATATACATATTCATACTTATATAAATAATATACGCTATACATCAACCAAAGCACAATGAATAATAGTCCACAACTCACATAGAATCCTCTTCATACGATGTTACATAAAACTATACACACGAGTTTATCGTCATAAATAACGATATTCATTCAAGTGGAAAACAAGCCAAAGACAATAAAGGCATCAAATGAGAATACACTCAAATAATACACACACGAGAATCCACCTCCAAATAATACACACATACACGAGAATCCACTCAAATAATACACACAACAGAATCTACCTCCAAATAATACACAATATTTAAGTGAATCCACCTCCACATAATCGGCATTTGAGGCCCACCTCCATCCTCCCGACCGAGGCTACACCCCTCAAATGTATACTCACACCAAACCTCCCGACCCACCTGCAACCCACAATACGCATTACCACACCAAACCTCCCAAGGTTTGGTCGTCACCGCTCCGCAAGTAACACACAAAGAATCAAACACATAAGGTCAATGTACCAATAATAAAGACACAAATTAATAATAAAACTTGCTAACATGAATCATATTCACTATCCTATGATATAAATCATAATCACTAATATCGCATTTATACAATCATAATCTCACTATTCCTATTAATATAACCCAAAAATCAATTATTTCATCGTATTTAATCATAAATCAAAGTTTACACAGTATCAATCATAATCACACAATACACATATATCGTAATAATCCCAAGATGTAACACATGGCCAAAATATATAACATAATATATAATAAAGGTCCCTATCAGAGATTTGTACTCACCTCGAGCCCAAAAGCAGTAATCATGACTCTCGGCAAACCTCATGCTAGATCCAGGCTCAACTCCTATTCAAAGAAATTATACATTAAAATACATCTCGTAGAATAACCTCTCTTAACATCTATATATATCCCGAGTGTTATACCATGTCTCACGATTCAATTTACAACTCTAAGCAATCGTCTTATCCCCAAGATTGATATACCCTTTTAACATTCCAACATATTACATTCTCAATATTCGATCCGTACCTTAATACCCCAACAATCACACCTTAAGTACATTTAACCAATCAAACAATCATTTAACAACTAATTAATCCATTAAATACAACTCCAATTAAATCAATGAAAAGGCTATACTAATTCTTTCCCCAACTTTCTCAACTAAAATTCTGCCTATCCACATCCAAACCAATAATTCCATACCCAAAACAACTATATTAAAGTCCTTTGATCTCATATTACAATTTAAAGTTAATTTAATAAAAGTCAACATAACACTTACACCACTTTCTAACCCCAATAACTACTCAAAATCATCGCTAATCCCCTCACCGATACTCAGATAACATTTCTATACCATAATATATCCAAGATCTAAAAGTCAACAAAATTTTAAAAAGTCAACTCTTCAAAAACTCAAGAAATATCCCAAAACATTCAATCTTTCTTACCTAGACGCGATGAGAGGACGACGAGGAGAAGAGATTCCCACTGCTGCTTCCTCGATTTTACGCGACAATCGGCGGCAGAATGGAAGAAAAAATTCTAGCGGGGGGAAGGACCATTTCGCCATGGCGTGAGGAGTAGAGTGAGCTGTGGTTTTTGCTTTGGATGACGATAAGGGAGATAAGAATAAAAGGCCACGCTGGTCCGCACTAAAATATTCAAAACTGCCGCTGTTTCTGCTACTAATTTCTCGTCTCGATTTAACAACACAACTCTAATATAAATTTAACTTCTAATCCCCCAAATAATATTATACCACTCGATTACAACTTTAAAATCTTAAATACCGAAACGCATTACCAACCGATCGATTCGTCGTATCTCCAACGATTCAACTTTGAAAATTTCCGATTTCTCCTCGAAATACTCCACCGAGCAACTAGTATACTATTTCATAATATTAATACGGAACGGGTTATCACATTACCGTTCTTTTACTCTTATCAGGTTTCGAGATGAGCCAAGAATCAAGAGCTTTCAATCATTGGCTCCACACTCGACCGCTGCTTAGAGAAGTTCACTCTTTCAATCGTATCGTGAGCGGCATTCCTCGACTTATGCAGTGAGATCTAAGTGAATTTCAAGACATGGACGCTGCGAAGAAGGAGGATCAATTACGAAACCCCATAATTGGATGGAAAAAAATTATCCCTATCGAAAGTTTGTGATGACTGTTTTTTCAAATCAATTGATTCCAAGACTGTGTCAATAATCTCAGATTGACACCTCCAATTAGAGTTGTCAAGAAGGAGGGAAATTGTTGTGAAAACTGAGGATGAAAAGACTCTCAGAAGATGAGTTGGCTCGAAATTATTAAAAGATTGAATGCTATTTTACTATTGGTTGATCAAATGTGTTCAAAATGATCAAAGACTGCACCGTTGCCAAAGAAGCTGGGGATATATCGACCGCCATAGAAGGAACTAATAAGGTAAGAATGTCAAGACTTCAACAACTAACAACCGGGGACGGAAACCGCTAGACGAAGAAGATGAAACTATTATCGCTATTAAAGACTAGAATAAATGATATGGCAAATGAAGCTTTTGCACTCGGAAAGCCCATATCAAATGAAAAACAGGTTCGAAATGTACTGATGTCCATTCCACCAAGGTTTGAAAGTAAGGTCACGGCTATAGAAGAAGCTCAAGACCTTAGTATTATGCGGCTAGATGATCTGATTGGAAATCTTACTACATACGAGACAAGATCGAATTTACCGAGCCTTCTCCAAAGAAGAAAGGGATTGCACTGAATGTTAGTTACAAAGAGGGAGATGATGAAGATCTCAAGGAAAACCAATGAAATACCAAAGAACTTCAACAAAACCATGAAAAGATTCAATAAAAAAAATATCAAGTATGAGAGATAACCTGCCGGCAATGACAAACGGTTTGACAAATGGAAAGAGAATCAACAAACTCATGTGAGGAAGATAAACGTGGGACAATAACCGCAACAAAATCAACAACTTGTAGGAATCCAAATGTGTAGAATGCATGTTTCGGGGTATATTCAAGTTCAATGTCCTAATTACATCAAGCAAACCAAGAGTTACTACTTCCACTATCTCCGAAGGATTTACACTGATGACGACGAAGGAAATAACCGAATACTTTTGTTGCTTTCACTAAAATCCATCAAGAAGAAGCGTGAATTAACTGTGAATAAAATCGCCCGATACCAAGTTGATTTACGGGCGAGAAATGACAAGAGAAATCGATAGCCTAACTATCAAATGCTATTTCAAAAAACGGACTAAATTAAATCTTTATTTACACCTGTGAAATTAAAGAACAAGCTAATTATGCAAAATATGAGTCTTTGTAGCATGTCAAGAACAAAAGGCCGGTATTGATTTATTTTTAATAATATTATCTATTTCTCGACATTTCCCTTCAACTCGCTTCTTTTATTCGACATGAAGAAGTCAGGGAATTTTCCTAAGAGAAAAAATGGATTATGGGAAGTTATACTTATTCAAGCTCTAATTCTATAGTAATACTTATCCGCTAAGAGTTCTCACACCTTTGTTAAATCGTCATGGCCATTGTGGAAATCCTTTACTAAGTGACAAACACTAGTTACATTTATTTAACTGTGGTTGTTCCCTCTGACCGACCGAAAAAGTGCAAGAGGTATCTTCCATTCCCCGATTGTGGCGCACTCTAATACGTGCTAATTCACCCGACTCGTGGGGATGTGGTCTACAAGTAAATCTACTTTCACTGCTTTATAGTTTACACACTTTTGTATTGCCGCTTCGATCCGCTGGGTGATTTATGTTAATGCACTTTTCAATGATAATGGAACAAGGCATTTCGGGTCCTTTATAGAAGATTTAACCACCAATCTAAAATAGATATGTGAGAAATCGCTGACGTCAAATAGGCTTTGGGGATGTAGGACCTGAACCCTCACCGGGTTTCCATGTTTGAAAAAATAACCCGTGTCAGTCCAAATCATCGGTCCGGCACTAGAACCGTTTCACCGCTTTTGTAGCCATAAATCCTATCAGATTCATTGAGATATCTTTCTTCCTCACATTTTCCCCTTGCAATTTAGGAATACTGAACGTCATTCTTTTTTTTTTTGTTTTAACTTATTAACCTTTACGAATGTCTCATTAGTTATCTTTTGCTAACATAAGAGCTTTCTTCGGGAAATCGCATGTTATGCCATATTCTACTTAAATAGACACTATGACCAGAGGTATCAAAATGATGAATTCTAGCACTAAATACTGACGAGATTGGGAAAAAGTAAGTTAAGAATACTAGATCCGAATAGACTTAAAAGAAATCGAAGAAAGTGATCAACCTACCATGTGGATACCCCTGTTAAAAACTCACAATCAACCAATTAGGTCCGAGAGAAAGTGGTTAATTGAAATGCTATCATCATGAAAAGGGGGACATATAGCACCATACCTGCTATAAACTTTACTAGTAGCGGCCCAAGCTAAAGTATCATATGCCCAAAAGGAGCGGGTAAAGAATAATCGTTGGCATCGTAGCGTTGTTCCTCTAAAGGCTACCGCTGGGAGAGAGGCGGTATTACAAGGCGCCTACACACGATAGAAACATCTCATCCGTGCAACATGTAAGATATACGAGGAGAATGTGTCACTTTTTGTAGGGGGAGAAAAAGGAAGAATCACTGAAAGCGGTGTCTTAGTGTGTAGGTCCGCTAAGCGTAAGGAATGTGTTATTAGTAAACGGATTAACTCAGAACTCTTCATCGCATCAATCAACCATGCGATTTAAGTGACGGTTGCCGCTTTTCTACTAAAGATATGCTGCAATCAATGCTCAAGGAGAACCACAACGGCGGCGTAGATCGACCGACAATTGCTACTTATGACCCTCGCAAGAGTCATGTAAAGTGGATTTACGAAAGCACCTTGGCACAAAAAAATTAGGACACACAAACTACAAAATATTCAAAGAATCGATCTCAAAGTAGTTATGGCCTCACTGAGCATAAAAGAAAAAACTTCAGGTGAATGCCGTTGAAGCAAAACCAAAGTGTCCTACCGCTTGTTACAAATGCTGGTCACCACTAGAATACCGGGAGCTACTTAATATGGACTTAACGGGGCCAACGCAAGAGAAAGATCGAGTGAGCAAGATATATATGTTTGTGTCATGATTATTTATATACTGTCAATTCCTCTAGAAAAGTCCGATGCTTTTGAAGTGTTTTTCAACAATTGGCTACCAATTACGTAGAGAAAAGATCTCGACAATCATTAGAATCGTTGATCACAAAATAAATTTGAAAAATCTCGGCTTCATAGATTTTTGTAATACGTATGAATAAGGCATAAGTTCTCGCCCCCATCACCCCACAAAGAAATGGGATTGCCGAAGAAATAACCGGACCATCCAAGAAATGGCTGTGAGTTACGCCTTCTGCGAAGAAAATTGCAAGATTTTGCGTAGGTCAGGAATATCGTGACGCTATATCCACAATCGGATTACTTTCGACTTGTGGCCAAACAATACAACATATGAAATATGGAGGGGAGAAACCAAGGTTCAATATTTTCATATCTTTGTAGTGTTTGTTACATTCTTGCTGATGTGGTAACAAAGGCAAAAAATTGATGTCAAAAGAGATTTAAGGAATATTTCTTGGATAATCTAAAAATAGCGTAGCATTAAGAGTGTACAACAAACGATATTAAACTATCATGAGTCAATCAATGTCAAAGTCATTGATCAAGTCCAAGATCCGTAAGAAGAGAAGAGGGGAAAGAAGAATGTCAACTAACTGCCCTACTTTACAAGAAGGAACAACAGCTTTGACGAGAACGGAAATAACCCCATCATTGAGCCCACAATTGACAGCCTATTGCACGTATTCGTAAGCACTCATCCCATTAGTAAATACATAATAAAGCGCATGTTTATGGATCACTACTAATTCAAAAGATGTGGTAGACACATGTTAAAATGGTCGGGTTGTTTGCAGAACATGCTTCCTAATGTAAAATTTGAACCAAAAGATGCGAAGACCAAGCCAAGATGAAATTGGATTACATGCAAGAAGAACTAGTACACCTGGCAGAAACGAAGTCCGTGGGGAATTGCTGCCAAGTGCCTAAAGATCACAATGTCATGAGACAAAAATGAATTTTCAAGAATAAACTGGCGAAAAATGGGAATGTTGTGGGCAACAAAGCCTGTTAAGAGCTCAAGGATACACTCAATCAAGGAATTACTTTGAAGAGACATTTGCACCTCTGCTAAGTTGGGGAACGGAGTCACCGATTACTGCTTGCTCTAGCTTGTCTATTAAAATTCAAATTGTATCACATGGACGTCAAAACAAATTTTCTAAATGGCATAGTGGCATGAAGAAGTGTATGGGAACAACCCAAAGGCTTTGGTGATCTCATTCAAGTGCGATCATGTCTACAAACTAAGGCACTTGCTGGCTAAAACAAGCTCCTAAAGATGGTATGAAAGACTAACTGTCATCTTACCAAGAATGGATATACACGAGAGGAGCCGATAGTACACTATTCATAAAAGTGAGAAAAATCAACATGGTAGCCTGCATTTATGTCGATAACATTGTTTTCAGTGAGTGTCAAACCAATTCGGTAAAAAATTTCGCCTATCTACCAGATGGAAGTTCTAATTGGTAATTTCAGCATTTGTAGAGAATTGAAATTTTTCGGGAACTGCATTAGTCGCATTTAAGGATAGTATATTCACCTCCCAATCCAAATATGCTAAATATTATGTAAATTTGGTCTCTCGAGAACGCTAAGCCAAAGAAAACATCTATGGCGACTCACAAGATCACCAAGTGATGAAATGGAAATGAAGGACATTAACCATAGAAGTATGATTGGAAGTCTACTTTATTTGATGCCTAGTAGACTGACATTGTACTCTGTTGGAGTCTCAGGCAAGGTTTCAAAGCCGCACCTAAGGAAAGCCATTTGAATCTCACAAGAGGATTTTCTGTTAAATATGTTCAAGGTACAACTGTTTATTGTATACCTTGACACTAACAATTCTCTTGTTGGATACCGTGATGCCGACTCAGAAAATGCCGAGTGATAGAAAAAGCACTTCTCGAGGATGTTTTTTCTTGAAATAATTTGTGCCGCGGTTTACCGAAAGTAAATTTATCCCTATCCAACCAGTTAGTAATATATCAAGTGTTATGAAGTGGACGTACTCAACTACCATGGACGGCTGCATGATCGAGGAGTATGGTGTCAATCCGTGTGTTAAGACTCTCATCGTGATAACTGTAGCATAAGCATTTCACAGAACTCGCTCAAATACGTAGAACGAAGACATCGACATAAGGCATCATTTATCGTGGTTTGGCCAAGACAAAATCATTCAACTTGAACACGCACCGGAGCAAGTTGGTGTCATGATATATTCACCAAAGGCTCGATACGACCGCTTGGAGTATCTAAGAACCACCTTAGGCCTGCAGCATGGACAATAGCACTACCTACTCTATAACACCTCATCAGAATGGGCTATATCAAATGGACGCCAAAAGCGCTCAACGGTTATGTTTTGGAAATTGACAAGACCGTGAATTAAACGCTTGCAAATTTTATTGAAAGAACGGTATAGTAGTTTTCTATTCTCACTACTCACAATTCTTCATCCCACCCACGCACACCATTCCCAAACACTCAAACTTTCCCATTCACAAAATCGAAATCAATTCAAAACCTACCAAAATCAAAATCCTAATTTTTTACTCCATCAAGATGGCCGTAACAGCGGGGAGTGAAGTGTCGGGCTCAAGAGGAGCAAGTACACCAATCGTGTAAAAAGCGGGGAAACCTATTCCACTCCAAACAATCAACTCAACAACAACCCAGGGACAACCTCTAAGGATCTAAAATTTGTGTTCGCCGTGGGAAGGATAACATCAGAGGAGACTTCATCAAGGGTTGATAATGATGATCATGATCAACATCATAATGAGGATGCTCCTCCTACAAGTGACAACACTGGTAAGAACCCTAGTCTGTCGTTTACTTCTGATGCAAAAGTAGACAATGCTGAAATTCTTGGAGGGTCTATTAAGACTGGCATGGTCCCCATGATCCTCAAGGTGTGAGGTCGAGGAATCCAAGGTCAAGGACACCTATCAGGTTCAGTTCTAAAAAGTCATACTGCACCTTAATCGTATCGAAATTACGACTAACTGGGAAAAGAAAAAATAGGAGGTATTTATTAAAAGGGTTTTGAGGAAACAAACCTAAAGCTGCATTACATGTTCCTCGAACAAGGCAAACCAACTGTGAAACGATGATGATTTTTCAAAAGAATCTAGATAATGACGATGAGTAGTTAAGCTTCGAAATCAAGCAATTTGGAGAAAATAAGAGCCGTTGTCGCCGCTTATTAAAAACTAAAGGAGAAGTCATAGGACTAGAAGAAGTGTAGTGCGTAATCACATCCAACAGATTGGAGGAATTGGAATCAGAAAGTTAAGGCGCAGAAGTGGAAAGGAAAGAGGCCCCTGTTTCAAGAAACCAAAAGGCGATAATTGCATCTAAAAGAGAAAGTGATCAACATTTAACCCGCATGTGAAAAATGCCAAAGACAAGTTCGTAGTAGATTACGCAGAGGATTCTCGAGAAGATGATACCGTCTACCTTGCCAAGAGAAAATCCAGTATGGAAAATGAAGTCGGGAATGCATTTATCAAATAATAAACAATGTACAATTCGTTGCTGTTGATCATTTAAGTATCCAATCGGGTGGATTATGTTTAATTTTAGAGAATGAGGCTGTGTGGAATTCTCGTTGCGCTGTGAAGATTCTACCGTAAAGACAAATTTCCGAGGCCACAAACGAACAACCAAGCTTATATGGATATTATCGGTGCGTGGATGTTGACTATTTCACAAGACATTGGTCCTCATTGGCCAAGTATTGTGAGGGAGTTTATCTGTAATCTGTCAGAGGAGATTTTCGATCCAATGCTACCATGCTTCGCTAAAGTAAAGTAAGGGTACGCGGTTCAACTTAAGTCCGTAAAAACGATAAACAAAGATTACGACGCATTTCTAACGTAAGATTTAGGCATAGATTGTTGGCTTGAGTTTTCATGAAGATCGTGGTTGTCATGACCGCTGGCATACGACACGCTTGTATTAAGACATCTACTCGCCAAGTCAAAACAAACAAAGGTTATCGGTCGCCTGCCAGACATCGGAATCTACGATTTGTACGTATACAAGATTTGGCAATCATGTAGATCTCGAAGATATTCTTTGAAGATCAAGTTTTGTTGATAAAGTTGTTGGAATTATAGAAGGACTCTCAGATTTCTACGTGAAGTGCTGCTGGTCAGTATATCAAACATCTTACCATTAATAAAAGCCGAAACCCTACGTAAGATCTACACTATATAAAAGACCCTCAAGTTGTTTCAAGAACGAAGACGCACCGAAACATATTTTATTATTAAGAGAGCATTCTTGTATTAAGAAATAAATATACTCAAAGGTAACAGAATGACAGGTTAGAAGTAATCACTACTCTTCTATCCACGTAGACGATCGTTGGCTAAACACATCGTCAGGACAATCATCGAGCGCTTTTCTCAATAATAGATAAGTCTAGTACCGGGATAAGACTTCACAAGTGAGGAACATTATAGATAGGAGGTTCCTGGGCCTAAGCAGCCATGCTACAGCAAGATCGTGGAAACGGTAAGCCTCAGAGATAAGACCCTACTTGTAATTATCAAAAATAATGAAGTTCTCCTGTATTGGGCCGCCTCTGCATTTAGTGACGCCAGACCGAACTGCAAACAATCTTGGCGTGATTTACACATCGCCCTTTACTTTATCGGTGGTTTGATATTTGTCAGGCACCGCGTTTTCGACCGGGCTGGGTCGGACACTCGACCGTTGTTTAGAGAACACTTTTTCTAATCGTATCGAGCGGAATTCGACTTACAAAGCGAGATCCAAGTGAATTCTCAAGACATGGACGCCGTTAAAGTTAAGCGAGGATCACCACTAAACCCCATAATTGACGGGAAAAATTATCCTATCGGAAAGCTGTGATGACCGTTTTTTCTCTAAATCAATTCGATTCCAAGACTCGAAGTCAATAATTCGCATGGACACCTCCCACTCAGGACAGCCAAGGAGGGAAAATTGTTGTGAAAACTCGAGGACGAAAAAGCACTCCCCGCAGATGAGTTGGCTCTTCGAAACGACAAAGATCAATGCTATTTTACGGTCACATCAAAATGTGTTCAAAAATGATCAGTTGCTGTGAGTTCACTTTTCCACCGTCCAATTTTTCTTGGATGAAATAAGAAACTGAATGATTTTTGAAGTTAATCTTAATTATTTTTGAAGAGCTCCACGAAAGCGGACGACCGGGCAAATCATCTCTAAGTTCAACCATTTTTTCAATAAAATGACAAGATTTAGCATGTAATATTTTGATGATACGATAACCTCGACTCGAGTCAATGAGGAGACGAGATTACCGTAAGAAACCACGATGGCGAATAGTCGAGTGTTTATTAATGTAGCCGAGAGTTTGTAATAATCCATCGATCGGCGAGATCCGCGCTGCAAGATTCTTGGATGTAATATCAAGTTTTAATTTCGTAGAAACTTTTTAGGTTGAAGTGTTCGCACAAGATATATATTTCTAGGGCTTAAAAAAACACGCCAAAATCAATATGTTTCATGCATCGGACATTATAATGTTTAATGTATTCAAGTAATTTCAGACGAATCGCATACGTTATAATATTAACAACTAAATGATTACGATACCACTAACATAAACCAAACTGCTACTTCAAAAATTATTAAAAAATGAGACTATATCAATAATTAACTTTAATTATTCGCTTCATCTTTCTTTTTTGATATTTAACTAGATCTTGGTTTTCAAAATTATATTTACGTTAACAATAACTTCTCGAGATCTACATAGTCCCACAACCCAAGAGTTCACGCGATTGTCCCACATTGAAAAAATAAGTACTCGAGAGTATATCACTATATGTGCTCTCAGAGCAACTCCACTTAACATCAATTGGTTTTAGGATAATAGCGACTCGATGCATGTAAGCTGCGTTTCTCTTCTCTCAAGTAGCGTAATTTTATCTATTTTAATAAATTCAAGTATATTAGAGCACAAACAAACAAACAAAAAAGTGGACATCACATTTGAAGGAGAATGTCAGTTCTGGCCCTAAGAGTTCATGTGATCAGAGTAACAAACAAAAAAAAGGGACATCACATCCGAGGGGGAACGCTGAGATTTGGCTCCCAAGAGTTCGCTACGATTGTCCTAGTTATCAAAAATAAGAAGAGCAGTATACGCCTATAAGCCCAGTGAGCCACTCTACTTAATACAAATTGGTTTTTAGACGCAAGCGACTCTTAGATTTACGGTGTGCTCTCTTCGCGTTTAGTCCATCCATTTTAATAAATTCAAGAAAAACTACCTTTCTAAAAAGAAAATAAAATTGGAAATGTATTACTAGTATATAATAAAAATTTCAAATGTAGTGCGAAATCGTCACACCAGCTGCCCCCGAGGTCCCCGTCCCCGGAATTCCACTATGAGTTGACCATGGACAATAATCGACGTAGACGAAGCTTCCTTTTAAATCACTAATACAAAATTCTACCTCTTACGCGAGTCGAACCCACTTCAAATACAACATTCACTTCTCAAATATACCCTTTAAAAAAAACGGATTACCTCAAAATGAGTCACTAAATTAAATAGAGGTCAAATTTCAACCCTAGAATATAGGAGCTAAGATCTTGTATGTACTTGAGAAATTAAATAATTCGATACGACACATTACAAATACTCTTTTTATTTTATATTTATGCTAAATTGAGGACAAGAAAAGGGATAAATTATCGTGCTTGTATTCCGTTAATCTCATATACATACCAAGAACAAGATTATATCTATTTCATATATTTATTCAATATTCTTTGTTTCATAAAAAAATAGATCTATTCTTTGGAAACCATTTTTATTTGTTCACCGTGATACATGCAAAAGAGTTGAGGGGAGAGAATATCATCTCTCTATTATCTATTGTATGCGGAAATGCAAATACTATAAAGTTCAAATTAAATTGATTGAGTAAGAGGTGTATTCACATAATTGTGGATATTCTCTCGAGTCTTACTCAAAGATAATTTGTGTGTAAAAATGATGAATTGTTTTTCATGCACGAATGCCAAGAACTTTAGGGAATATGATGAAGACATGGTCCCAAGATCAATTCATGATACAGGTTCTTGGTCTTTCCTTATTTTATTTTTTTTCTCAATTCTCAAAGGAAGACTTTATTAATATTTATAAACATTACAAAACAAAGTCGCTAAGAAATTGATTCACGAAATCAAATTGGCCAATGGCCATACATACAATTATGCAAAATGATATTTGAAAGAAATAATTGTCGAAGTTGTAATTTATTTGAGATATTATTTTATTAATTTGAGTTGTTTAATTGAACGAGGTGTCTTTAGGATTAACTAATAATTACTCGTATGATATTGTATAGGTTCTACACGAAATAAGTTACATGAAGATCAAATCGGTATGTAAGAGAACCTCAACCAAGTATTCTTGACATGTAAATTTTACTTAATATACTTTATTATCTCATAGATGTGGTGTATTGATATTTTCTATTGATGCATAAGTGGTTTCTCCAAGAGTAAGTGGACAAAAAAATTATCAAAAAACAAATGTGGCCAGAAGCTTCACATTAAAGGAGCTAGCAGCAATCACTCAAAACTTTCAAGAGGCAAATTTGATTGGTGAAGGTGGATTTGGGAAGGTCTACAAAGGCCAACTTGATTGTGGCATGGTAAGTATTTATTTCCAGACATATATAAAAGAGATTATTTGAAAATATATTCAGATTTTTTTTTTCTTCTAATTAAACCTAATCAATCAACAACTTATTACAAGTAGTGATTGGTTAATTATGTGTCATAAAATGAATGTATTATTCGGTATCAAATAATGGCATGCCATGTATTTGCTAACATCCTTACATTGTTTGATTAATACAGACTACTGTAGCTATAAAACAACTTAATCTTGAAGGTCTTCAAGGGAACCAAGAATTTATTGTGGAGGTTTTGATGTTAAGTTTGTTGCATCATCCCAACCTAGTGAATTTGATTGGGTATTGTACTGATGGTGATCAAAGACTCCTTGTCTATGAGTATATGCCAATGGGAAGCTTGGAGACCCATCTATTTGGTAGTCCCTGATGATCAAACCTATTATGATTATTTTACCTTTCGTTTTCATTTTTATATGATTTATTTTCTCTAGTGTTAAAGGCATATGATATTCTAAACATTTTTATAGCAAAACTTGTGTTAAGTTTGAAATTATTAATAATAACAATTTTGTCTAAGGAAGCCATTTCAAGAGGCTTTCGAACAGGATAAGGGGCGGATAGTGCGTAGTCTTATCCGTATGATAACATGGTGAAATAATTAGCTATACAAATACATTTATCAAATTATACTGCAACATTACATGCGTCCATGAATTCATGTATTTTCCATCAGTGGTTTTTTTTTTTCTTTCTTAATTACAATTTCCCTATAGATTAACATGACCATTTGAAACTCTTAGGCATTGGACCAAATAAAGAGCCCCTTAGTTGGAGGACAAGATTGAAGATAGCTGTTGGTGCTGCTCGTGGACTACAGTTTCTTCATTGCAAAGCAAATCCCCCTGTGATCTATAGAGATTTGAAATGCTCTAATATATTATTAGATGATGATTTCAACCCAAAATTATCAGATTTTGGACTTGCAAAATTGGGACCTGTTGGTGACAATACTCATGTGTCCACAAGGGTGATGGGCACCTATGGGTATTGTGCACCAGAGTATGCAATGAGTGGAAAATTAACACTAAAATCTGATATTTATAGCTTTGGTGTGGTTTTGTTAGAACTAATCACCGGACGCAAGGTAATAGACCGATCAAAGAAAACAGGGGAACAAAGTCTAATTGTGTGGGTAAGTAAATTCGACAACCCCTCTCAACTATTTAGATTGTACAACATTGAATAGTTACGACAAAACTATTCATAATTTATGTAATGCATGTAGTATCCATAATTGTAAATGATTAATAAGCTAGCAAGGAGACACACAAAAATTGAAAGAGGACCATATATAAGGAAGTAATTGTCATGTACCAAATATGAAAATCGCTTGTAATTACCAGATACATTGGTTGGGCAGACAATTCCTCAAAGAATACAAATGTTGCAATATCTGCCCTGTTTTTAATGTTCAAATAGGGAAACATATATATATACCGCAACATTTCGCGCCACTTTCGAAATCCACCTACTATAAGGCCACATTATTCGGTACTAAATTACAACTTGATCCCACTATCTAATACCATACCGACAATTAGCTCCATATATAAGCATGCAAAATGTATAGACTTTAGTGTTTCTTTACTAGTTTTTCTATCGATTGAGTTATATACACAAAGATAAATTCCCCTAAAATAGTATGTATAAATAATATTTTTTGTTCCCAGGCTCATCCTTTTCTCTCGAACAAAAGAAAGCATGCTCAATTAGCTGACCCAATGTTGGGAGGAAGATATCGCAACCGTTGTTTACATCATGCAATTGCAATTGCTGTAATGTGCCTCCAAGATGATGCAACCTTTAGACCCTCAATTGATGACATTGCAGTTGCTCTAGAATACCTTCTAGCTCAAGAAGATAGCTCATCACGTACTAGTGGAGCCAAATCTCAAACTCATGCACCTCAAGTTTCACCAACAACAAATGTTAAGCTTGATCCTAAGATACAAGAAAGGGGTGGTTACTATGTTTCTGTTTGAATAGCGGTTGCAATTTTCCGTTATAAATATGTATATACATACATCATGGCGGATTTCGGGCATTATACGTCTCATAACAGGTCCTGTTCTTTTACTCTTTCTGGAAGTCGATGATTATTCACAATTATTACTTGACACCAAAGAAGAGTACGATCGAGTGTTAATCTATATGTGACAATTTGAAAGCGTATATTTCTCTAACAAGTTTTAGATCCAACTACAATTTTCTTGTCCTGAATATAGAATGAACATGTTAGCGCAACATAGAATTTTTGAAACCATGATTCATGTTGTAATAAGTATATATATTACACAAAACAAATACTCCGTATGTATCGTCTGGATATTAAAATCAACACAAGTATTACAATGTAATAACATTTATCACCATTGTAGGAATTATTGCGGTTGTGATTGTTCAAGCCAAACTAGCTTTTTACTAATTAAAACACTTAGGCCAATACTAGTTGTACTACTACGTAGACTCTCTTCAATTTTCAATGGTCCGAATAAATAATATTTTATTTATTATCACCAAGATATACAATATATATTAATTAGTTCAAAATTCAAAAACTCAACATCAAAATTCAACTCAGAAGATTATATTGAGAGCCAACTTGTATACAACAATGTCAGCTTTATTTAAGACAATCACATAGTTTGGGTTGGGGGGAGTGGGGGTTGTCAATATATATGATGGTCCTAGTGCAATTTTGGTGCACTTTGATTCCTATTAAGAATATCAGCAATTTGTTTTAAGGTCGATTTGGTTATGGTTTGTCTAAAGCATGGGTCCGATTCCAGATATTGGCAGGGTTTATATCCATCCGAATTTGATATCTGGCATATCCGACCGAAACCGTTAATGATTGGTGAAAATTGATCCGATCGGACCGATATTACCGGTCGATACCCGGACCAACTTATAAACAATGTTTGATCATACAACTAAAATGTCTCAAAAAACGACCGGTATCCATTAACCATAGCCGAATCGAATAACACTATAACAATACAAATAATAATCCAGTTTCAAATATCAAAACACTATTAAGTCGAACTGAAGTCGTAACTCAAACTATACGTAATAACAAAATATGCACAACAATCCAAAGATCCAACATATAACATAATACATTTAAACAACTACCATGTACTAGGTTGTTAGCAAAAGCAGATTGAATGTTCAAGAAGCTGCTGCAGCTTTTATCTAAATGATGATATTTCAAAGTGTCGTCTTCAGGGTTGTTCGAAGCAATAGAATAACAATACATTAAAATTGTAAGTCAGAAAGATAAATGAAAGTAAAATGTAAAATGAACTATAATTGGAGATTTCGGATACTTACAACACTTCAGTGTACCATCTCTAACACTGTAGCATCTCCTTAATCCAATCGCCCCACAAAGAAGCATTTCTGATCGCTTTTTGCTTACAGAAGCTCAAGCCACTCAATAATCCTTTGCTCTCAGCATCATGATTCTCAAGCAACCGCGGTAACTGAATAGAGAATATCTTCGCCATTGGCTAAGAATAGATATTTGGCTTCCACACATCACTGCAGAAGTGACATCAAATTTAATCCCCCTTATGACTTTAATTTACCCTAACAAGATAACATCTAAGATCCTAATATTAATGTTCACCATGAACATTTCAAAAACTTTTTCAATCCAGGTTGTCAAGTTAGTCTTTCTTCATTTGCATTTGATTCGAGCATCATTAGTTTTCAAGGATTGTTCATAAAGTTTAAATAAGGACCATGAACTTGTTTTGACAAATCCTCTCTACATGTTTTAATATTACCATTCGGATAAGGCCAAGAAAGGATAAACCATTTTATAAAAACCATCTTGTACCTAATTAAATAACTGTGATCGAACGTAGAATAGACAGAAAATAAATATTTCAATTATTACTATTCATTGTCAGGTTTATTGTCATTGGCATTTGAATAGCAAATAATCCTGTAATATTGGGCAACATTAGGCATGATGTAAATATTTCATAATAGGCAAATAATCAGAATAATAGTAACAATCCGTAATATAGCCAATATTAGTGCAACATTATGCAACATTTCACAATAGACAACAATCTATACAGTAACAACTAACGAATAGACAGTAAATACAGTGAATAATTCAGAATCAACAGGCAACAACAGAATCGTAATAGGCAACAATAGGCAGTTAATTAGCAACAGTCAGCAAAATGATATAATTATACCTTGATCACACAAGACAATCGGAATCAAACATTATTGTGGGTCCAGATTTATTATATTTGTACTTCATTTGACTTTGTGGTGTCATGTTTATCTGACCTCCACTGGTTTGATCCACAACACCTTCACTTATATAACTCAACAAAATAAATTTAAATAGATAAGATGTAATTACCAATGATTTCAGAACATACCAACACTCTAAAGCAAGATATATCATACAACAATCTCCCAATCATCACGCCAGTAATATCTTTCTGCCACCCAGGCCGACATCTTGTAAAGAATGCTGATAACATCAACCAGTAGATTTCATCTAGTTTAACATCCAAACAGTGTTTCTACCTGCATTGCAACTCAATACACACCTGTTAATTGCTGATCTAGCAAATACCTCACATATTCCTAATTTATCAATAGGTTTGACAGGTCAAAGTCCATCCTAAACTAACAACAAATTCGTAACAAGCAACACCTAACATGAAACAATAACACATCAAAGAAGTTTCTTATTAGTAAAGTCACCATCAACCTCCTGAAATGTTAATTGGTCATAGCATCACAAAAGTAATAGCATTGTCACCAAAGTGTGAATAGAAACTACTTATCCTGACTTTACAATCATCCATTACCTCTACAATTCCTCAAATTTTGGTCCCTCTCCAGAATGAAAGCAGGAACATTAAAAAAGGCTAAACTGTTTCACCAGACCACCATAAACTGGAGAGTTAAACTAATCCTATTCCACTAAAGACATTGCTTTTCTTCATCTTAACCTTCTATCATGATACAAGGCTCACAATCATTTTAACTGCATGTATCCTCTGCATCATAAATTTCTTTTCAAGAACTTATCAGTAAATAACACCTTCCATTATAAGAAAAGTAAATTCATGACCAAAATCATACGAGCAAAGAAGCTCTAACCTTAGCATGATTGCACTGATAAGATTATGAACACTAGCATCACCAACACCTGCACTTCAAATTTTTTGGGGACTGGGCGTTATTCATTACCTGCCCTTAAATGAACTTCCTGAAAACACCTCCAAATGTTTTTTAAGCATCAAGTACTTATTTTATCAATGCACAAAGAGCACCACACCATTTGCACTTATATTTTCAGCCATCAGATGGGTAATTAAACCATCCTCAGATGACAATTTCTTTAGCTCTTCGCCTTCCCATAACAAGCACTACGGAAGTCTTTAACTGAATCGGTATGGGTTGAACCATCATGATTCTGGCTATCTGCCAAATCTTGTATCTCCCCGACCTCAATTCCATCAATAGTCTCAGTATTTACATCATCATCAAATTCATCCATGCCGAGTTATCAGTTAATCTTCAGATGTATTACCAAATAAATATAGAGTCAAACTCAAATTAACATAATATTATTTATAATGTTAAATGATTTAACGAATCAATTCATAAACTACACTGAAAAACCCTAATTCTAAACCCACTTAAAAAAAACCCTATATTTAAAACACTCTAATTCCAAACTAATTCAAAAAACCTAATTCTAAAATCCTAATTGAAACTGCATCTAAACCTAATTCAAAAACCTCTAATTCAAACTTAATTTAAAACTCCTAATTCAAAACTTAATTCAAAAAATCCTAATTCAAAACCCCTAATTCAAACCCCTAATCAAAACACGAATCTCGAACTTAATTCAAAAACCCTAATTCAAAAAACCCCTCATTCAAAATTAACGAACCCCAATTCAAACCCTAATTCAAAACCCGTAATTGCAAAAAAATTTAATTCAATACCCCTAATTAAAAAAAAAATTCAGAAACAAAAATTATAACATATTTAATCACAATCAAAATTTAACCCTAATTGATTTCTTTCAATTCAAACACCATAAGTTCAAACTTTATACAGCCATCGCCTAATGATTATATAAAAAGATTCAAGAACCAAATTAATATAAACAATCTATCAAATAATCACAAAGCCTTTTAGAGACATTTGTATGTGTTTAAAAATTAGCAATATTTAAAATCAAAATCTTTATATATGTTAAAAACCAATAAAAACAAAAATAAAACACAATGATTCGAGACACACATAGTTTTATGCAATTCTCAGGAGCAGATGAAACCACAAAACAACGATTTTCATAAAATCTGGGGCGAGAAGAGGCAGTAAGTTAGATAGAATGATCTAAACCATGTCGTTTTTATATACCTTAACCTCATTCGTCATGATCTATTCAGTTTTCATGATCTTAAACTGTCTTATGAGTATTATTGTAATATTACTTGGGGTTAAATTTAATTTAAAAGTTAGAATATGTCAAGTTAAACCGGCATGTTAAACCAAACCGAAACCGAACTGTAAGTTTTGAGCAACTTCAGAGATTGCAGTGCTGACCCCACGGGACCTTCTTATACCCATCCCAAACGCCATCATTATCATCATCTTCTCCTTCTTTTTTCTGTTTGTTAAAATAAATCCTCCCCATTTTTCCCTTGATTGTTTTCATTTTCTTCCCCTCATTCACAGTATCAGCCTTGGAGAGTTTCCTAGCCATCTTCACGCTTTAAGGTAAGAAAGTTCGAATCTTTGGAGTATTTCTGAGTTTGAGGATGTTGACTTTTCGTAACTCGAAATGACTTCGAAATTGACATATACATGCTATAGAATCACATTCAAAGTAGATTATCGTATAAAAGGCAGATAATAATCGATTTATGGGGTTGAAATTGGGGTTTGGTGATTATAGTTGACTTTGTTGACTTTAAATGGTTTTTAAATGATAGTTATTTTAGACTTATTTCAGATTGCTTTGGAAAAGCTTGTAGATTTTTAGGTAGATGTAGAAATGTCTTGATATTAAAGTAGTCAGTGTTGAATAGTGAATTGATTTGTGATTAAAGATGGTTAGAATGTGATGATTAGTTGTTGGCACGCAACGTTGCATCTTGAACCCAGAATCGAACTCGATCATTAATAAGGCCATGAACTCAAGTCAACTCAGCGATGTGGGAACTTTGTCAAGTTATTTCTTTTGGGGTATCGATATTTAGACAATATATATATAGTAGAATGTTATATTATTATAGTCATAAGTAGTAAGTAGTAATTATAATTTTGAATGTTTTTAGGTAATGATCAAGTGTCCGCCGCGATCAAGGCTGGAGTTTCATTTAGTTAGCCGAGTATTTACCCCACTAAAGGCCATTAACTATTTGATACGGGATATGTGTATGTGTATATATATGATTTTTGTGTTGAATATATGTTGATTACGCTGTCGCGGGTCGAAGCCGCTGCTGTTTGTGGTCTTAATAGTCAGACAGCGCTTGAGGAGCTGCTGAAGTCGTATTAGGAAGAAGCTGAGGCGAGTTGTCATGTCGCATTGAGTTGCTGTCCGGGCATTCGCTTCGCCTTGTAATGATTTAATAGCCGCCGCACCTATTAACGATTCGGTGATCGCTCGCACTTACTTTATCTCGGGCGATAAATTTTTGCGTCGACAGTATAAGCTTTCTCCCCGCAGTCGAGGTTGATTATATGCGCATAGTTGTAGAAACCCGGACTTATATCGAAGTCAGAGGATTGTCGAAGCCGTGAGTTGTCGGTACCGGTTGCAGCTTGTCGAGTTGATACTTCATTGCTGAAGTCAGTTGAAAGGATACTATCAAGTGTTTATCGAAATATTATTGTTGAAGTTGGTTGAGCTTGATACTTCATTAGTTAGGTTGCTGAAGCTGATACTTCATTGCTCGAGTTGTCACTGAAGCTCAATCGTGAGGCTGGTGGGCGTCGCCGTTATCGGATGAGTAGGCCGATTTGCTGCTAAAAGCAAGTTACAGTTTTTCTTGAGATATACGTATGTTGGTCACATTGCCATCATTTTGATACTCCTACTAGTAACAATTTATGACCATATGAAAAATGATAATGAAACTCAAGTAAAGGACTTTATATTAAGATCCTAAGTTGAATAATATCATATACCACTTATCTTATCGATAGAAATATTAACTTTGTTAGCACTATCACAAGTGATTAAAGTTGACTTATTTCTCAGATATATATTCACTAAGCTTCAGCAGCCTTGGGCAATCTCTATTCATACGGCAATTTTATTGTTAGGTTTGTGTGGCGCTGTTTTCACGGGGTTTCTTCGGGTAAGTCAAGTATTTAGAAATAGCAAATGGGCGGTGTGTAATCGACTACGCCTCTTTATTTCTTTGCTGATCATATTAATAGAGAAGTTGTTGTTTTCGAGATACTTGTTAGTAGGTCAGTCAGATTGGGTACCTCGAAAGTTGCTGCCAGATCAGTTGCCGAGCATGCTGTTGTAATACCACGACGATCCTTTTCTTAAAAAGCATTGTCAAGTAGTTGTATATCGTTTTTGTCAGCTACTTCAAGACGGGTTTCCTTCAAAATTGAGCCATCCATCGACAGACTCCTGGCCCAAGTGATTGGGACGCATTCAACTGGGGAAGCAGACGACTTGGGAAGGGTCGTTATTCAATGGTCCGTCCAACCTCATTTTTACTCCTAACCGATCCGTTATGTCAACTGTTGATATTCGGGTCCGGCCAACTGACGGGTTCCTCGGGCTGCTCGCGGTAATCCGGACCGCCAATGTACTCTAGTTTCCGTCCTCACATTAACTAACTGCTAAATTTGAACGGTAGGTGAAATGCTGCTGTTGCCCACTTCAAGCACTAAGAACTCGACAACACACGCTATTATCATCATGTATAGTACCGTGCCTTTATATAATTTTTAAACAAAACAAGAAAAAATAGAAAAGAAATCATGATGTTAATACACTCGACTAATTAATACATTAATAACTTTATTAAAATTCCAACAGATTATGGGCTCTTTCGATACTAAAATATAAATTTTAAAATGAAAAAAGAAAATTTAAACTATCATTTTTTTCATTTGTCTCTTTGGGGGCAAAGAATTGACAATCTCTTTGTTTTATTTATTGTTATTTCTTAATTCACTTTTCTTTCTTGTTCTGGGCTTATTATTCAATATTTAAAGCGATGTTATTTTTCAGCAATCATTTATAAAAAGTTCTTTTCCATAAAATAAACTATTGTAATATAAAATTATGAATTACTTTACCATCAAGTATACTTATATATAACTTTAATTAGGTAGGTTACACCTAATATTCAATTAACATTCTAATATATAAAATATTAATCCCCAAGGCTTAAGAAACAAACAAGAATAAAAAATAAATTAATAATGAAACGTAATGAATGTTAATATCAGAGTTTTTTGTTTGTTCAACTTTATTATTGTTATTAAACTTAAATATTATATTACTATCGTTATATTTTATTGATTTCAATCTTATTTCTAATAACATTCATGTTTCCTATATATGCATATCAGATATGATGAATAAGAGTGCTAGTATAGTTTCTATAGTTTTTACTTTTGCATATGCACAAATAATATTTTATATAAATTCATTGACTAACTATCAAAAAGTAAAATAATTGTCACTAGTATATAGTAAATGCATATAATCAATATCTAAATTGAATTGTTTTCATATAAAAGTTAATTATATATTATTTATAGATCTAATTCATTCAATATTAATTAATAATCAATTATAGATGTGTCATGCGTATGTATTTACTACTATCATGTTGTAAAAGGAAGACATGAAAAATAACAAATAAATAGAGAATTTTTCTTCAATTTATGCTCAATAAACGATAATACTTAAATTGATCACTTACATATTAAAATAATAATAATAATAATTCTAAAAATATTTGGTATTTTTCAACACAATCAAAAGTATAACCAAGATCAATGTTAAGTCATGATAAATTAAACTTAATTAAATATCAACATTAAATCTCAATAACTATTTTTTGTTTATTCATCTAGAATGACAAATGAAAATTTAAAATAATTTTAAAATCGCATATTTTTTGTGTTTCCTAATCCTTCGATAGAACCACCAAGGCTAACTAACAAATTAGTCAACAAGAATTATAAAAATGGTATTTGAAGATTTTGTCAGTGTTGATGTAACGTATGTTTTAAGAATAACCTCATCTAATGTTTCCAAATTATAATAATTCACTATGAGTAAAATTATTATATTTTCTGGAAGCTCTAGTATGTGCTTCTTTCATCTACTCTGTATTATGTTGAGCTTTAATTTGGATTTTATCTGCAAATATAGATGCCTCCAAATAAATTTAGTAATAACTTGCTAGGTACAAATCTCATTCGTAAATAAAGTTAACGGTAGATATATTTATCTAATTGGAGGTATTATGTGAATTAAAGAATAGACAATAAAATGGTACTTACATTACGGGACAAATAATATTATTATATTCTTGTAAATAACTTCAAGAGGTAAAATAATGAAAGATTTCGTTGGGAAATCGTGAATAATATCTCCTTCAACCTCATACCCGTATCATCATATAACAGAATCAAGAACAATAGAAAAGAACGCCATCCAAAACTACAAAAATCATATAAATTTGACATTTGTTAACATACTTTCCAACTTATATAGAATATAATAAAGTTTTTTATATCATCTTAACAAAGATATCTCTTTCATTAGATATACATTTTCTCTCTCGAATTCTTCTTCTTCTTCACTTTTTACATGCATAAATAATATATAGTAAATGATATGTTGAAAGTTTCAGTAACTTCCAGAAGAATAGTAATGGTCATGTAACTTTTAAAGATTTAACGAGTTATAATTATTATGAAGTAAATGAATAAATATCATTAACTTATTTTATTATTCAATTATAATTACTTTGCTTGTAATTATTTTCATTTGAAGGAACAATTAGTTTTAGTCCTACAAGTGGAAGAATAACTATCTTCAGAAGTACACATTTGGAAAGGAACAATTACGTGAATTAATGTCTATATTAGAGTATTTTATGATAAATTGTTTTATAAAAAATAAAAGAACACATTATATTCACACTTTTGGGCTGTGCAGAGGACAAGCTTAAATAAAGAGAGCCTCAACTAATTTTTGCATTTATTATTATCTTTATTATCAGTAATTTATTAATTGACAGATAGACAAATTGAACATATTAGTATAACGTATCAATCGGGATATATAATTCCAAATACTAATTGAAATTACAGAATCTAAATAATAATGAAACTATATGTAACTCCATTCAAAAAAGTTTAACTTTTTTTCTCAAAATTAATTAATTGTATTGTACATTATTAGTATAATAAAGTAATTATATAAGTTAATGACTTATATTTACTAATGTGATTTTTGGTTTCTTTGTATTTCTCACCATCTAATCTAATGATTAATATAATTGTGATAATAAAATAATAATAAGATACAAATATTAATTTTAGTTGAAATATTAATTTTAGTTGCAATATCGCTCTTAGTTAAAAAACAGAAGAATCATTAGATTTTATCTATACTTTGTAAGATATATAAATTTAGACATTTTAATCATAAAGCTAAATCATGGTACTCCTCTATTTTTTTATAGTTGTCGCTTTTTTAGCCCAAAAAATTCTATTTTTTATAGTTATCGCTGCTTTTAGCATAATAAAAGCATTTTTAATGTTATTTTATGGTATAGTTTTCTGTCCATGCCAAACAGCATTCATGGTAAGATTCAATAATTATTGTAATAATAAAGATAATAATAAAATACATATAATTAATTTTAGTTGAAATATTTTAGTTGGAATGGCAATATGTTATTAATAAAAAATAAAAAAAAATGGTGTTTTATATAAACTCTTAGAAGCTTATATAAATATATAGATATTTTAATCATGTTTAAATCAAACATTTTGTCAGTTTATATTTAAAATAAATTCTAAATTATATCATATTATTTATTGTGTATGACTTCATATTATATCATTGTAATATTCATATATGTTTATAATATAATAATATATATAGTAGCATATTAAATGTAGTAATTATTTAATTACATAGTTAAATACTGGTCAGAATAATGCTAGTAATTAGAGTATTTTGGGAGCGATAAATGTTCTTACAAATAAATAAAAAAAAACACCAATAAACTATATTTATATTTAGAACTACGAAAAAATTAAATTTTCGGGTCGGCGCGACCTTGGGATATTTTAAATAATCTCTACGATAATATTATTTCGCAAAATTTTCGTTCAATTACATTTATACCTAAGAAGCTTTTTACATGGAATATTTTATCTTTCGAATCGTGTCATGGCATTTAAGACGATGTATAAAATTAACCTAAACCGAATCTTACCTGTTTTTAAATATCTAGTCATGCTTATCTTCCACATCATCATTATCAAACACTTCATCATCATCTTTTCATGGCTCACAAATATTCACCCCCTCCCTTAAAAAAATTTCATTTTCCATTTCTCTCTTCATTATCAAGCCAAACTCGCATCTATAATATTGTTTTCCCATCATTCTCTTCGAAGCTAAGTGTAAGAAATTTCAAGTCCTGTTGATATTGGTTGGCATGTTGACTTTGAAGCTGACTTCTCCATATATCAATTTTAATGAGCAATCTTGGGCTTGGCTAAATGGTTCTCAAGACGATAAAGTTATAAAGCCATGAATTGGCGGATTTGTAGATCAAGCTGAGGACGCTATGGCCGAGTTGACTTTAGGCTTGGTTGACTTTTTATGTGATATTTTATAAGACTTTAAAACGGTGTGAGGTTATATCGGGGACCTTATTATAGTTAAGAAGATGCAAATCTGTTGTATTTAAACATTAAAAGTATATCAAAAAGTGTAAATTCCAAGTCGAAGCTTATAATGATATTTCTGAGCATGATTGTTAATTATGGACTCGATGATTATTAATACTTATAAGTCGATTTGTAACGAAAGTTTTATAAGATGAAATTTGAAGTGTGAATAAATAGATTTGGGTCAGGTCCACGGATTATAATTGATAGCTTATCCGCCATGCTGTAATCATATATAGTTTCGAGAGTCAAGCATGATTCATGTAATAACGCCGGCATAAGAAGAGTCTTCGGCTTTATACTTTCCTGCATACAGCGCCGACGCGAAAGTGGCGCTACCTTGCTTGTCTTTCGGGCGTTCATGTACTACAGAAAGCGAAGATTTATCTCACGCGTGCTACTTTACGTACTTACTCCTCATCCGCGATATACGTTATCGCGCGCGATTACGTGAGACGAAGGGATACGCCATCGCGGTTACGAACAGAATATATATACGAATCATAAAGCATGATCGCGCTTCGCGGGCATCAAGATCGCTGGAGGTGCAGAATGTACTGAACTCCCCAACCTATATTTCTCAATTCGCTACACAAGATATTATATTACGTACTACGGGCACTATTATATTATAGTCTGGTCGCACTATTTACGTCAGTTACCATTTAATAATTTCGAGCATGCTTGTGGCCTTATTTCATGACAGATCGATCTACGATCAGTGGGATGCTTTAGTCACATGAGACGAATATCGCTTGAGTAGAGTAGTCGTTTCAAGTTACGAATGAAGCTCAGGCCTGGTAATGCGAATTCTATACTGGGATTACTGCGATTAAAGATTCTCCTTCTCAAGTAGATAGATTTTATCGGGCCCTATACTACGGTAGTATAAGTGGCTTATCATATCTCTTTAAAGATAAGAGCTTAGATGACTCTCTTTTGATCGCTTATTGCCAAGCATCAGTTTCACGCGCCTCCCATACTACTGGAAAGGTCAGCCCATACTCTGCATAAGAATGGGTAATGAAGTCTTTTGATCATTTTTGTCAAGTATTGTCGATGTGGGCCCTCATACTACATTGCATAACAGGTGTGTCTTATACTTATGTATAAGATCGCGTGCCTTTGTAGTACTTAGTGTATGAGCTGGATGCGCCTTTATACTTTGTGTATATTAAAAACATTTTATATAAAGTCATGGCTGGGTCTGAGCATCATGATAAAGTCAGCGAGGTGATTATTGATTAGTCCATTCCCCCAGGACGGATCGGTTATACGGGCATTGGTAGATTAAAGATAATCAAAGTGGTGGACATGGTAGATGTTATATGTTTACGATCAGAGTTTTAATGTTGTCAGTCTATTGATTTCTTTTCTCGAAATTGCGTGCTTCAATAACCTTCTATTATATCTTCATGTATTACGTTTGAGACATAATTATTAGATTTATTCTTTGCGTAGCCTCCCATATATGTATTTATTCATATTTAATCTATTATTATCGATTCAGCCAGACAAGCTCACCAAGTTTCACTAAGCTTCGCGGCTTACACGGGGCGGAATTTCATTTGCGCTGTGCCGACAAAGGCAATGAGCCAAGAGGTCGCTTGAGAGTTTTGTTCCAGTGGCTAGGAGTAACGGCGGCAGAGGATCCTCAATACCCCATTTCACAGTGTCAACTGCTTTTGATTGTTGTATTTTCCTTGAAACTTTAGCCTCGCTTTCAAATGTCATTATTTTTGTACTGTGATACGTGACGTATCATTTTGTAGCTTGCCTAAGACATTTTGGCTTTGGGGATATGCTGTGTATATATATATGGGTTGGTCAAGCTTCGGGGAGACGGTTGATTATAAATTTTAAAAACCGTTTTGATTTAAACTAATTGCGGATCACATTTTTTGGATGAAACCAATCAGAGCATAAATCGAGTCAGCCCATCGGCTCGTGACTCGGTGTTCTGATTTTAACGTCCACTACTCAGACGGCCGACCAAGCGGTCGCGTTACAGTATGTACTAGTAAAACGTGACAAAATATTTATGTCACAAATATTTAAACCAGATAATAAATAAAAATACTAACTATTTAATGAAATTTATAAATTATACTTTTGATTTATAATATAATTCATTTTGTTCATAGTTATAGATCCCTTATAATTTTCGAATAATAGATTTAAAAGTTTTGGTTACCATACTTACGCTTATTTTCAAAGTTTACTAAAAGAATGTCCATTTAGTTATTTATTTATCGTTAAAATATCAATTTTCTTTATAATAAAAAACACCTTATGTTTATTTTATTATTATTAGGAAAACATCACTTCAATTGATTAATATATTCATAATTTACTATTCAATTTTATTTTATGGTCTATTTGCAACATATTCTAATGATGCCACAGATTGCTTTTAATAATATTTGCACAAACTCGAATACATCAAGATTTATTAGTGAAATTTCACTTTAGCCACGAAATAAAGCCAAAGAGACCAATACATTGGATGTCCTTGTTCGAATGTGAAATATTCCAAATGAATTATATTAAAATCAAGGGAATAAGACGCATATACCTCTTTTAGAAAGTATATCTCATGTGAATGAATTTTTAATAAATATTAAACCACAATAAAGGTATAATAATTATTATTATTTGATATGGAAATTTTTTAATATTTTGATATAAATAACAACTTTAATATAAATGTCACCAAGTCATTCATAAATAGAAGTTTGAAAATTATATGAACATCGAACGCTCATCAATAAACGAATTATATACCTATAATATGTTATATATTCATGCATGTTTTAAGACCATAATATCATGAATTTATTTTCATATAGAAGAAAACTAATGTAAGTATTATTATGTCAAATATACTTCTTATATAGTTTACTAATCACTAAATAAATGTAAGATCGAATTTTTTTAATTCTCCTTTCATATCGAATCTAACTACTTAATTAATTATCAGCTTTCTATAATTTATAGATAAAAAAAATATTTTATTTAAGCATAAAACTAACATGTTATATATATTATAATAAAAAATTAAATTTTAAATAAAATATCCAAAATCTTACTCCCTCTATACTAAATGATCGTAAGATACTCGATTTAAGTGCTCAAAATCGACAAACTTACCCTTCATCGATAAACCTAATTTTGATTTGAATAAATTTGAAGTCAACATTAAAAGTACATTGAAAATATTATTATTTGATAATTACCAAATATGATACAATAAAATAAAATTTGTTTAAATTTAATATTAATCACAACATCCAAATTTTAAACCCTCTGCCAAATCTATCGGGACTGAGGAGTATTAGAGCATATATTCGACATTTTTAATTTCAATTATCGAATATATGCTTAAACAAAAATATTACATAACAGTTTAAATATTATATTCTAATGGGAGTTTTGATTGAAAAATTATTTTCAATTCACAGACATCATTACAAAAAAAAATTTAGAAATGAAGAGACTAATAAAGAATTATTCAAAACAACAATAATGATGAAGATGATAATTAATTATATGTATTAAATCGATTTGTGAGATCAAGAACAATCGTTTTAACAAATACCACAGACTCAGATTCATGACAATATTATCCCAGCAGTTAATCTAACAAGAGACTTTGATTTAATGCC
This sequence comes from Lithospermum erythrorhizon, assembly GCA_019722365.1. Classification (NCBI taxonomy): domain Eukaryota; kingdom Viridiplantae; phylum Streptophyta; class Magnoliopsida; order Boraginales; family Boraginaceae; genus Lithospermum; species Lithospermum erythrorhizon. The sequence goes on along the minus strand of JADFUC010001388.1, from coordinate 237,114 downwards.
ATTACTATATAATTATATTTATTTTACATTTGCAGATTGTTATATGACTATATTGATCATAGATAGAAGAAATTTATTTTCCATATATATATATATACATATTAATTATTAGTGTCATTTTCTACAATGTTGAAGTAATTTATTTTAATCAATAAAGAAACTAAAACACAATTAATTTTATAAGAGTGATATAACATGTGAGATTTAATATCATACGATTTAAAAAAACAAAAAACAAAAGTATATCTTCTCTTCTTCCCTTCCTCAAATGGTGGTGGAAAGAAAGGAGGGCATGAGGTTAAAATCTGAAATCTAATAGGCTTGGAAAAGGGAATATATTCATCCCAAAATCTTTTAAAACAATATATCTGAATTTAGACCAAACATGTTCTAAATTTCTATCCTAATTTGAGCTGAATTAGCTATATGGTTGTGACATTAAAATAAAAAGCACATTGATGAGATACCAAATTATGTACATTGACTATTGTGTTTTCATCTCATATGATGAAGATCCAACCAGCTCAAACTGAGAAAGGCAAACAATGATGACACTAGTTAGTAGATTATGTTATGATCATGTAGGCACAATAATTAATTTATCAATTAGTTTACACTACGTAACATGACAACTGGGTTCACCTAATCGAAGACCGTGTGATCAGCTACTCCCCACGGACATTCATAATCTATATTTGTTCAGCCTTATTCATTAGCTGTAATATGGCGTTCGCTTTCCTCTGGGCACGACTGGTACCATTCCTGCCGATTTCAGCTATAGGATCATATACACCAAATTGCAATGCAGCTAGCATTAGATTTGAATTCTGGAGACTCAACTCTATGTAGCACATTCCTGTTTTATGACCTGTCTTTACAGTGCAATTAACAAGAATTTCTACAAACGATAGTTGCCCTATTCGCTTCCTCATCCTCTGGGATTGAAAAAGAAGTAGTGCACAGAAACACTCAGTCATGTTCAACCTTTTGTCTCCTAGTATCTCTAGCAATGGCTTTATCACACCACTTTCGATTGCCTTGATCTTGTTATCTTGATCAAAGCTGAGGTTAAAAAGTGCAGTAATAGCATCCTTTTTACCTCTAATTGTGCCATTGCTTAATAAGTCCACCAAATGTTTTCTGAACTCCTATCTGTAATTTGAGCCTATTTTGAACTTTGAGCCACATTGAGAACCTAAACAATGTCGTTGCAGAGTTCTCTTTAGCACCCACTGTCCCACTCTGCAGTATTTACTACAGCTAAAACGGTTCTCCTCTGATAGTTTCTTGGTTAATTTGTCGACATAGATTCAAGAGCGCTGTCACTGCATTCTCTTGAATTTTGGAATCTGGATACGATAGAAGTTTAACAAGCGGGGGGATCCCTCCGCTTTTGGCAATCATAACTCTATTGTTTGGGCTCTCTTTCGAGAGCAAACGTATCTTAGTCACAGCCTCTCTCTGCACATCTAATTTATCAACAGTTAAGTCTAGAACCAAAGACGAGAATTCTCCACCATTTTCATGGGAAGGGCCACTGCTATGAGGTTTCTCCTTCATTGGAAGTTGAAAATTGTTAATCTCACACCACTGCAGAATCAAGTTCTTGAGAGCAACATTGGGTGCCATGTTCAAGTGACTCAAAACTTGCCCAGTTTTTGGGCAAGTCCGGTGATTCGTGTCAAACCATTCTTGTATGCTTTGTCGTTCATATGTCTACAAATAAAAGAAAACTATTAGCAATTAATTCAACAAGAAACTTCAATGATCACCATATGAAATAAATAATGTGATTGAAAGAATCGGCTGTGTTTAGGCGGTTAAGGATGGTACTTAAACTCGATATTTAGGATAACTAAATTGATCTCTGTACAAAATAAATATTTTTCTGATATCAAATTTTAGAACCGAGCTTAAGTTCTATCTTTAACCACCTAAAACGAACTCGAAAGAAAGGGGGGCAGACTCTCGTACCTGTCCTGTGGCGATAATAACCGGATCAGTCATGATCTCTAATGTAATTGGACACAGGAATTCATGAGGTATTGCCAACGATGGACACTTATCGATAGCATTATTCATGGCATTTTCTTCAGGTTCATCATCATCCTCTGCTACTCCAGCAAATCTTTTGAATTTATTTAGGATCTCAACTACATGTTGCATAGTATCATCACTGATCCCTCTTCGTTTCTTACCGAGTTTTCTAACAGCCATTGTTTCCTCTCTTAGCTCTTGAATAGTACGCAAACCGAGTTTGTTAGCAAGCCTTTCAATGCTTGCACTATCTGCATTTCGGTCATTCTCCGATGAAAATAACACCAACATATCCATTGTGAGCTCCATATCTTGCGTTTCATTTCGCCTTTTTGATCTCTTTATTTGGGATCGCACCAATTCAACCTGCAACCGATAATATATTTTTTTGGTATTGCTAATCGACATGAACTCATGGTAACGAAAAAATATGTATTATGATTGAAAAAAACAATATAGTTATCAAAAAATTATTAAGAACGTTTTTGGTTTAGGTTTAAGAACGTAATGCCTCGATTGTTACTTTATTTAGGACTTAGGAGGTTTAGGTACATCAATATCTCTATCAAATTCATAATATTTGTCTAATTAGATTTTTGTGATTAGCATACTAAGTGTTCCCAAACAAGTTCTAAATAAACATACAATTGATATAGGAATTTGAATAATACAAGATAAACATGATTGATTTACTGAGGAACCTTAATGTGATGGTCTAATTAATTACCTGTTCTATCTCTTCCTCTGTAACTCCCAGCTCATCATACGGCATATCATCCAAAGCTCGAAAAATCTTCTTATAAATAGAATTGAACTTTACCATAATTGATTCACTTTCGAATGCCTAAAAACATGAAATTTATCATAATCAATAATATGTCAAAAACTTAACTAGAATCATCTTTCCCTTTTTGTGTCTCGTTCTATACACCTTATTATATTGTATGGTTACATGATAACTACCCGAATGCTCATAAAAATGGTATTCTAATCGAAGCATGGATATAGAATAGAACGTGGTACAAAAAAGGATAGAGGATCTTGAGCACATAAACTTTTATGATAAAGGAAATGAATATTTAACATGATGGTACAAACCAAATGGCCTAACCAGGTAAATTTTGCTGCCATTATGACAAGTGACCAACAATTTCTTTGCATGTCGAAATGCTTCTTTTAATTTCTTCAAGCTTTCAATACCCTTTTGAGAAATAGACGTATTATTTTGATATCTAATCTCTTCCAAAAGGGGTAAAAGCAAATTTAATCTTCTCACAAGACCATGACATTCTTTATTTTGTGTCAACCTATATTCTCCAATAGATTTAATATATTCAATCAAACCTATTAGCTCTTCAACCACATGAAGTTCATTATTATTATTATGAGCTTCTGGTTGATCTAACAACTTCATCTTGTTAACTATCTTTCCTTCTTCGTCGTGATCGTTACGAGGAGTCTCCATTTGTAACCTCTCTTGAGGATTCTTTATTTTTTTGTTTTGTTTAAGGTATAGATTATGCTTCTAAAGATGAATATACTGAGAAAAATTAAAAGAACAAGAGGAAATAATGTTAAAGAAAGATTTGGGCTGAGAGAGAAGATTAAAAACCATTGTTATTAATGTGCATGGTGATTATCATGTTTGTTTTTCCGGTGCCTAATAATGAGGGATTTGAATTGATGCATGCATGTTTTTCGGGAATGAACACTAATTATAAATCTGTCTCCATTTAGCTAAGAATTGAATATCATTAGTTACCTTCTAAGAGAGTGGCACATTATATATATATATAATTAATTAATGCATTTGAATAATATATAGTTCAAATTAGAAACACTGTAGCATTCACAATCAAGCCTTAAATTATTACAAATAATGGAATCAAAAGTACGAATTGATACATCATCAAGGTCCAAAATGACTCGATGCTAAGGATACCAAAAAATCCGTAATTTTTCATGATTCATCCTTGATAGGCAGAGTTCCGTTTTTGTGTTTGATGATTTTGATAAGGTTCCTACACCATATTAGGATTCTGGATCTTTTTATAATGAGTAGTAAAAGGGCGTTCGTTGCGTAATAGTTACGTTGTCGTTATTTTTACCACAGTGAAATAATTGAGAACTACCGAATATCGAGGTAAATGTTTCATATTTAATTGCTCTTTAATTATATTATTAAAATTAAAAAATTAAAAATTAATATAATGAAAGTATTTTAAAAAGATAAATTCAATTATATAAATTTTATATTTTTAAAATAATGAATAATTAATAATTGATGGTCGGGTTCAATTTCAAAAATCAACGTCAGTGCTTTGGATTGGAGGGGATTTCTTTGTTAACTATAAAAGTTAATAAAAAAAATTGTAATAGAAAAGTAAAATTATTAAATAAATAAAATTTTATAAATTCTAGAGAGTATCGGTTTCCTAAAACTATGAATGTATAAAAGCTGAAAATCATCACCTTATTTAAAATTTCATTATCTAAAAATTCAATTGTCATACTCCAATAATCAGAACTTAAAGAAGTTGTTAGATTTTACATAAATATAATAATATATTATGAAAATTGTATATGATGTAGTACTTTATATAGATGTATTGTTTCACTATCTCTTGATTGATATTAATAAAATAAAAGAATAACCCTAATGAGGATGAATTATTAAAAAAAATTGAAATATAAATAAGATGGAATATATATAGAATAAAATTAAATTATTTTTTTATAATAAATATGATAATTATTTAAAAAAACATGATGCTTCAATAAAATATAATTTAGAACTATAAAAATCGCCTTAAATTTACGAAATACAAATTTACAATTATACATTAATTAAAAAAAATCAACATGTTCGTTTTATTAGGTTGGATTTTCTATAAAAAAGTGAAGTGTCGAATCTAGTCATGAATATCTACCTTTACACAAGAGTGGCAACCCACTACCCGGATCCTAATCCAAATTAATTTTTCTTAAGTGCACTTCCCAATAATAAAAAGAAAATAAAAGATTTACAAAGTAAGAGTACCAAAAACATATTTACAAAAAATAATAATTAAATAATGCATATTTATTTGATCGATAAGATGATAATTTACTAATATAATGGCTACAATAATTAACATAAAGAAATTTGTTAGTTAGAATCATATGTATGGTATACGAGTTTAAAAATTGTTTGTTAATTTTATACTTGTGATATTGTTACATTAATCTATTCATTCCTAAAAGCCTTCTAGTTTAAATTATGATGGGTGACTTTTTAATGTTGAATTTAAATATTTGTGTACATATTACATAAATTTGATAAAATATCAAAAAGGTTCAACATGTTGAATTTAAATATCAAATTTAAAATAATAGTGACAATTTAAAAGAAAGTTATATATAAATATCAAGAAAGTTATATTCGCAAGGATGGATCAAAGGAGTAATTGGTTTAAATTATTAGAGGAAAACGATGATGGTGATATAAAAGAAATATATATATATATATAAGTAATAATGGTGAAATTGTTATTCACTTATGAAGGCAAATCCATACATTATCCAAAGAGTCCATGCAAATTTATATTCCTTCCTAATTTTTAGTATATCTAATTTGTAAAATACTCAAATACCCTTTATTAATTGTCAAGTTAAATTATTTGAAGAGATTATTTTAATCGGTTCAAAAAATGAAGAAACACAAAAGCAAACAAATGCGTCGTTGCACGTGGTTGCTACCCATTTGCCGCGTTATTTGGTGTTTTAATCGGTTCAAAATGAAGAAACACAAAAGCAAACACGTCACGTCGTTGCGTGTTAGCTACATTGCTGATGCTTTTTATTATATTTATAAAGTTATTAATAAAAAAAAATTGTAATAAGAGAAATAAAATTATTAAATAAATAAAATATTTAAATTCTAGAGAGTATTAGTTTCCTAAAACTATGAATGTATAAAAGCCGAAAATATCATCAGCTTATTTAAAATTTCATTATCTAAAAATTCAATTGTCATACTTCAATAATCAAAACTTAAAGAAGTTTATGTAACTGCTAGAAAGATTTTATTATTTATGATGTATGCGCACTAATATAATAAAACTCCTTTGGGAAAACCTATCTAAGAACAAAGAAGATTATCGAACAAAGCGAGGTCAGCTTCTCGGTCATTAGCTCTCTAAGCGGATTGTTGATGCTTGGGAGGATGTTGGGCTTGGATTGATGTAGTCTGGACTTGATTTGGGCTTTGGTGTCCTTGGCTATTGTGGGAGGCGGATTTGTGCTTGGATAGTTATGTGATCACGAGCTGGATTTAGATTTGTGATTGGATCGTTATGTGATCCTAAGCTAGATTTGGATTTGTGTCACCGATTTGATGTGAGACCGGATAGAGATACGGATCGATGTGATCTAAAGCTAGATAGAAGACTTGAGTCTTGAATTTGGTCTTTGACTTGGACATGGTCAGTAGGGGAGCACTTAGCAGTTTGGTTGTTTTGGACTTGCTCTTGGTCTTTAAACTTGAGTCTTTGAGACTTAGACTTTCTATGGATATGTGTGCAGCTGAGTAATGTGGCGGCTTGATGCCGTAAATTTGGGCGAGTTTAGGTGTTTAGTAGAGCACTCACGTCTTGGTCTTTATCATGTGGACATTATGTTTGTTCTTTGTCGATAGAATGCCTTAGCAGTTTACTCCGTGTTCTTGGCCAGGAGAGCGGGGGCTATGTAGCTTGTGCTGCCTATGATTTACTCGAGGGGGCCTTTGAGGTTTAATCCCCATAGTGATTTGATTTGAGATAGAATGATCGATTCGTCAATTTTGAAAGTTAATCCACGAAATTCTGGCATTGTGTGCGTGATTCAATCTTATGCATTGTTTATGGGCCCTGTTTGGTGATGGAGATGAAAAAATTTTGTGTTCTTTCTCCGTTCTTCAATTTAGGAACCTGTTTTGGTTTATAGGTTGAAGATTTCTGTGTTTCTAGTGGTTTTGTGGTGTTTTCACCTGAAAAGCAACAATCTTCAGAAGGTTTTCTATGAAGAAATACCTGTAGAGTTATTTTTATGCTAAATTCTCTCAAGAGATTTTTGTTGTATTTTTTGGTTGTGGAGGTGATGGAATTTCGGCTATCATAGGGGTTTATATACTTACTTTTTTAGGTATCTTCGATTGGTTGATCATGTCAGCATGAATTTTTTGATCTTACTTAGTTGAATTTTGGGGAAAGATGCGAAATTTGTCGAATTTTATGGAATTACTTTGTCCTTATTCAAGCATATAGAGCCTATTATGAAGGATGAAGATTGCGAATCTTTTTTAGATTGGCAATATTTTCGTATTAGCATGATTCTCTTGGAGTCACTGTTTAAACCATTCTTTCTATAGTCTTTATTTTAAGCCCGAAACTTCCAGAACTTTCTTTTTAGGCAAAATAGCCAAAATATTGTAATAAAATTAGAAATTTGTGAGCCCTAATTTTAATTGACATTCAATTCGAGGCTATTTTCTCCGGAATCCTCGTTTCAATTAAATTTTAGGGTTCATTAATATATAAAACCCTAATTTCGACTGATTAATGTCGTGAGCTTGAATTCCGAAAACCCTCATTATTTTACACGTGTTCGATTGTCATTAGAACTTGAATCGAACCCTAATTGTCACGTGTAGCTCGTGTGATCAATTTTTATTTAATCGATTTCACCGATTAAAATAAATTGATTTTAATTAAAATTATTTATTAAATTTCGACATGCGATTTATAAATTTACCACATAAATATAATAATATATTATAAAAATTGTATATGATGTAGTACTTTATATAAATGTATTGTTTCACTATCTTTTGATTGATATTAATAAAAGAAAAGAACAAACTTAATGAGGATGAATTATTAAAAATTTTTGAAATATATATAAGATGGAATATATATAAAATATAATTAAATTATTTTTTTGTATAATAAATATAATAATTATTTAGAAAAATATGATGTTTCAATAAAATATATTACTAATAAGAACAATTAGATACTCCGACAAAAAATCAACTTTGTAAGTTTTACTAACAATTGATAATAAGACGGAGAATGATATTCATTCCTTAGTAGTATAACCATACATGCTCGAAAAGTTTAAAAAATAAATTCGCACGATTTAAAAATAATGACAATAATAAACTAATAAGGTAATGAGAAAATCATACACGTATGTTTAGCTTATACTCCCTCCGTTTCAATTTACTTGATCATAGAGGTAAAAAGTATTTTATTAAGGGGTTGACTAATATTACTAATATATCCTAAAAAGTACTTTATCAAAAAATATTTTAATTAATCATGAAAATAAAAAGTATTTTATTAAGGGACAAAAGTGAAAACATTAAAATTGTTAGTGTTCTTCAATTGGAAATTTATTCTTCCAATAATTTTTTAAAGTTGTATAGTAAAAATATAATTTTATATTTCAAGAATGTTAGTTTCTAAATCAATAATTGTGATTTATGTTTCAGTGATTGAGATTATAACTTTAAATAATTAGAATGATAATTCTTGGACAAATCTTAGTATGGAATATATAGAATAATGATTTAGGAAAACAGGTTTTCATTTATTACAAATTAAACTTCAAACAAAAGTTAAATTTGAATAATTCTATTTAAATCAAAACATAATTTAGAAGCATAAAAATCGGCCTAAATTTACGAAGCTGTTTACAATTATACATTAATTAAAAAAATCACTATGTTCGTATATTAGGTTGGATTTTTATAAAAAAATTGAAGTGTTCGAGGAGTTATCGATATACTGCACTTTCTGTTTCAGAGTAGCTGACCAGCTGCCGGATCTAATCAAATTAAAATTTTTCTTAAGTGCACTTCCCAATAATAAAAAGAAAATAAAAAAATTGGGTTTACAAAGTAGGAGTGCCAAAAAACATATTTACAAAAAAAATAATTATTAAATAATGCATATTTATTTGATCGATAAGATGATAATTTACTAATATAATGGCTCTGACAATTAACATAAAAAAATTTGTTATTTAGAATCATATGTATGGTATACGGTTTAAAAAGCGTTTATTAACTTATACTTCATTGATATTGTTATTAATCTATTCATTCCTAAAAGCCTTCTAGTTTGGATTATGATGGGTGACTTTTTAATATTGAATTTAAATATTTGTGTTCATATTTGATAAAATATTAAAAAGGTTCGACATGTTGAATTTAAATATTGAATTTAAAATAATAGTGTCAATTTAAAAGAAAGTTATATTTGTAAGGATAGATCGAAGGAGTAATTGGTTTAAATTATTAGGAAAAAAAATCATGGTGATATAAAAGGAAAATATGCATCAATTTACAAGTAATAATGGTGAAATTGTGGTTCGCTTCTGACAAGTCGTACATTATCCAAAGTCCATGCAAATTTATACTTTTCCTAATTTCTAAAAGTATATCTAATTTGTAAAATACTCAAATATCTTTTATTAATTATCGATTAATTATTTGAAGAGGTTATTTTAGCAGTTCAAAAAAGAAGAAATACAAAACGAACCGTACTTTTATATATGTATAGATAAATAGATAGATAGATAGATAATGTCGTAAAAATTATTTTCTCAAAGGAAGCTGGTTAGAACACTATTGGTGAATAAAACACCATTATTATCTCAATTATCAAGACATCTTTACATGTTTAGTATGAATCTAAGTTCAGTACTCCTCAGTTTCATAATGGAGTCGTTTAAAATAGGGGTTTTGTTCCAAATTAAGTGGCGTTCCTGATAACCCAAGACATCGATAGGTCATTTAAGAAAATAGAGTTTTGTTCAAATTACGTGTCGTTCACAATAACCAAGACATAAAGTAGTCTTTTTGCCCAAACAACCCCTACTCACTTACCACTCCCAAACTCGGGTAGTATAATGCACTCCTATATAACTGCATGTGATTAGTCAATAGGGTTAAGAAAGTAATTTTCTTGCTTTTCTTAATTTATGTGTTTAGACATAGCGTCTCCATTGTAAAATGGAAGGAGTATAACTTACATTGATGTCAACGGAAATCTTAACTTTGATATAGATCGAGCACCCCCTAATTGTACCTTTAAAATGTCCATATCAGGAGAGATCCCTCGGATACTATACAAACAACTTGCTAAAACTATAGAATAATCAAAGAAGAAGATGGAATATAAATCTCACTTGATCGAAACCCTAGGTGATTCGCCCGAAAACTCGACTTGGATGCAAAGAGTATTTTGTTTCTTTGTTAACTTGTCAAGTTGAACTGTTCCCGAAAAAAAAATTCAAAAAATGGTGATAAGTGCTGCAGATAAAAATACCACGATTCGGCAATTCTTGTTTAGATTACTAGAAAACACACACCAAAATATAAATGGATAGTACCATTAGCATTGTCAACAAAAGGAATCCAACAATTGCAAACTACTAAGAACTCCCTTGGCCTATAGAAGGAGACAAATTGGATGTCACATCGGATTTCATGACCTTTGTCTAGTAATCACTAACAATTTTGATTTGGAATTCTTTTAGTTTAGATGAAAACTTAATCCTTATTCCATTTTGAAATACTTAATTATCTAATAAAAAAAATTGTTATGATTCATTACTTTCTTATTGTAATTGAAATACCTAAAGTTAATGGACTTAACAAAAGGAATGATCCAACAGAAACAATTAAATATTAGTATTTATATAGCAGGCTCTCTTTAGTGGAATGATTACATAAGGTTAATTGGCGTCATTAATATAATTAAAACTAGTGGAATAATTATGAAATTTAATTGGAGACCCTCGTATACTTAAGCGGTATCTTGCTAGTGGAATAATTGACAGAAATTTATTGGAGTCCGTATTAAATATAGCGCTCACTGATGCGTATAAGCAGGCTCGGCACAGTAAAATAATTCCAGCAAAAAACCCGATGAAATTCGTATTCGTATAGCGAACTCCGTTTAATTGGTTGGGTTCTGTTTCTCAATTACGGTAACATTTTGTATTTAGTGGTTAGGTTCTATTTACTCTATTACTGTAACATTTTGTATTTGATTTTTTGAAAATTATTTAAATATATTTATCTATTTTTTATTATCATTTTCTTTTATAGATAAGTTGGTCCCAGAATTAATAAAATCTTTTTATTCTAAACAATATTAATTTGATACATTTGGAGCATAATTTTTTTAATATTCTGATATAGTGTGTCATGTAGCATGTGAGCATTATTATGCCTTGCTTGTAGCAATCAATCAATGTTGTCAAAAAGGTAACATTGAATCTGTAACACGAGATATCTTTGCCCAAAGTAGAAATCATGTTATGATATTGATCATCTAAGTTTAAATACAATCACACATTTGCTGCATTTTGCAATACTCTTAAGTTTCAGAAGTTATAAGTTGCTAGTATTTCAAATTTCAAGAAAATGTACAGTTCTTGTACTTCACTATCAAGAACTCCTCTCAAGCCTAAATTCTCTTTAAGGGTAACTTTACTTTCAATAAATTATTTAGGTTTATTATCTATTGTAAAATAGTAGATAATGTTTGCATTTAGAAAAAAGCCTCCCTGTCATTATAGGCTAGTACAACCTCACTTTCCTATCCCGCTTAAGCAGGAAGCCTGTTGAAAGGCAAGCCATTGAGGCATGTTAATGTTAATAATTAAACGCTTAAGTTTTCTGCAAATGGTTTTTTAGATATGCAGCATTTTTTATTTCTGTGTGAGGTGTTAAATTTTTTTATATACTTCATAACTACTTCCAAAGTATATATTTTTAACTTTGTATATTTTTTGTCAGTCTATTTTCTGATTTCTTGTTCTTTTGGAGTGGTAGAGAGTTGTTTGATTTCCGTGGATTAGGATATAGGAGGTGATGGTAAACAATTAAATAGTAGCATGAGGAGAATATTTTTTGATTTTCTGATTATTCAGGTTATGAAAATCATGTTAACTAGTAGTTATTTAACAATGAGGATAAATTTTCGTACAGAAAATGTTTGTGTTACTGTCTAACAGAAATAGTTTACTTATTAGGCAGTACCATTTTGCGACTTTACGGTAGTATAGATGTTATTTCTATGTTATATGGAATCAAATATTTATATTATGTGGCTTTGGATATCGTGGAACAAATCAAAATGGCATCAGCCTTCTACCCTGCAACTTGCTTCCATTTATGGTATTAGATAGATAGTCTTTTATTAAATAAGATTCAATTCGGAGCTCTCGGCTTCGCTGTTTTCATAGGTTGTAACCACATCCAAACACCACCTCCCTCACCAGCTTGGGGAGGCATAACTGTTGAAATGCATCATTATTCTTTATTGTTATTGGATGGTGGAATCAATGTCCATATGAACTCAACTTCTTGGGTCTCCAAGAGAGAAGTAAAAGCTATGTTGCAGCGAAGCATCGCACTTTATCCATTGTACCACCACACAAGATGGCCAATTTTAATTATTATCCAAGTGTTGCATGTTATGGCCGGGTAATTCTCAGTTTCTTAAACTAATAATGTGCTGTTTAGTAAACGATTTGCTTCTTGTTCTATCTAAATTCAAGAACTATATTTTGGTTAGAGCTATTGATTTTTACTGGGTAAGATGTTTATGCCTGAATGTGGCAAGTGCCTCCGTTTGTTCTTGCAGATGTTCCTCCGTTGAAAAATTACACAACACTAATATTGGAAATATTTTAGAAGAAAACATATGCAATCTAAATCATGCTGTATACTTAAATCATATTGGAGTTCTAACATCATGCTTTACAATTGTCAATTAAATAAGAGCAGTTCTCTCATGTTTTGTGTTAATTTATTAGAAAAATACTTCGCATTTTGGAAGTTGTTGGTGAGTATTTAAAGAAATAATTCATGATTGCCAATGCATATTGTTTGTTGAGTTCATTATATACCAATCAAACAGGACATCGGAGTTCCGTTCCAACAATATTGTCAGTAGTCTCTTACGAGTGTAACATATTTTGTTTGTATCAGAGTTCAGCCATATCAGCTGTTCTCATTGATGAACGGTCAACAGAGGAAACCGATGAAGAAAATTTTGAGAATTTAGGCCTGTTCAGTATTGATCAAAGGATAGAACCGTACAAGGAACACTTTCAATACCAAATGAGAAGATATGTCGAACTGAAGAAGCTTATTGATCAATATGAAGGGAGTCTTGAGGAATTCGCGCAAGGTAATGTTAAAAATGGCATTGCATCTTGTTCTCAACAAATTAATTAAACTTGTTACCCTTTCAATGAGAATCCATAGTAAACGGCATTTTCATGTTTGAGGATTATATAAAACTTATAAGTCCTAGACCTCAACCAATTAGGATTGTTCTTTTAGTAATTTAATCGTAATCGACGTGTACTGTTGCTAACCCATATTATCTTTTGTTTTTACTCGTCAGGCTTCAATACTCATATTCATGTACAAAGCTTTCCTCTTACTTCCTTCCCTCTGTGTAGGTTATTTGAAATTCGGGTTTAACAGGGAAGAAAATTGTATTGTATATCGTGAATGGGCCCCTGCTGCTCAGTAAGTATTTTCCTATATATGTTGCCTTTAGATGTTGGCACTTAGCAGTGGATGCTGCACATGGAATGCTTTGGGGTTTTGTTGGATCTGTTAGGTTCACTTATACAAGATTGTGAGATTTTTTCCCTCATTTGCCTCTATTGAATATCAGGGAAGCTGAAGTTATTGGTGATTTTAATGAATGGGATGGATACGAACACAAGATGGAGAAAAATCAATTTGGTGTTTGGAGTATCAAGATTCCAGACATAGATGGGAATCCAGCCATTGCCCATAACACAAGAGTCAAGTTTCGATTTAAGCATGGTGATGGAGTCTGGGTAGACAGACTCCCAGCTTGGATAAAGTATGCTACTGTCGACCCCACAAGGTTTGCAGCACCATATGATGGTGTTTATTGGGACCCACCATCTTCAGAAAGGTATACATTTTCTCCGTTTTTCATATATCTGAAAAAGAGTCCGTCACCTGAGCCATATAATATTGCTCACAATACTGATGGAGTGATGGGCAACTAGAGTCTACTCAAGTATATAGTACGTGCTTCCTAATGGGACCAAGTAAGGAGTCTAACTCATTCATATTGGTAAAGCATTGACGTGTATGTGGTTGCTATACCACCTTTTACATTACTTATGTAGGTACCACTTTAAGTACCCCCGACCTCCAACACCCAAGGCTCCACGTATTTACGAAGCCCATGTTGGTATGAGTGGCTTGGAACCACGTGTTCATTCATATCGAGAGTTTGCTGATGATGTTTTGCCTCGAATACATGCAAATAACTACAATACAATCCAGTTGATGGCTGTAATGGAGCACTCGTACTACGCATCATTTGGATATCATGTTACAAACTTCTTTGCAGTTAGTAGTCGATCTGGGACACCTGAAGACCTTAAATATCTGATAGATAAAGCTCACAGCCTTGGTTTACGTGTCTTGATGGATGTTGTTCATAGCCATGCTAGCAATAATGTCACTGATGGCCTAAATGGATTTGATGTGGGGCAAAGCTCACAGGACTCCTATTTCCACACAGGAGATAGAGGTTATCACAAGTTGTGGGATAGCAGACTTTTCAACTATGCCAATTGGGAAGTACTTCGTTTTCTTATGTCAAACTTAAGGTGGTGGATGGACGAATACAACTTTGATGGATTTCGGTTTGATGGGGTGACGTCTATGCTGTATCATCACCATGGGATCAACATGTCATTCAGCGGAAAATACAATGAGTATTTCAGTGAGAGTACAGATGTTGATGCTGTGGTCTATTTGATGTTGGCAAATACTCTGATTCACAACATCTTTCCTGATGCAACAACAGTTGCTGAAGATGTTTCTGGCATGCCTGGACTTGGTAGGCCTGTATCAGAAGGAGGAATTGGTTTTGACTATCGTCTAGCAATGGCTATTCCTGACAGGTGGATAGACTACTTAAAGAATAAGAATGACAATGAATGGTCGATGAAAGAAATAACTTGGAGTTTAACTAACCGGAGGTACACAGAGAAGTGCATAGCTTATGCAGAGAGTCATGACCAGGTATAAGATATGATTCGTATGTCAAATATTAATTTGCAACCAATATATCTATCCAATATTATGTTGGATAGAAATTTGTTTCTCCCAATGAATGGTATTGTCAGTTATGCGACTTCTTTCTGATACTCTACACTCTCTGTGTAAATAGGCAATAGTGGGAGACAAGACTTTTGCTTCCTCTCTAATGGAAAAGGAAATATATTCTGGCATGTCATGTCTAATGGATCCTTCTCCTATTATTGACCGAGGAATTGCACTTCACAAGGTTTTTCTTCTACCTTTTATATTTCAGTATTTTTTTAATCCCTGTTTCCTCGTGCATTCATGGTTTCCTAGCTTTAATCTTATGAGCTTTGATCTTCACAGATGATCCATTTTCTCACTATGGCATTAGGAGGGGAAGGCTACCTCAATTTCATGGGAAATGAGGTAAGTTGTATGTCCCAATCAGACAAAATCAAGGATTAGTATTTAATCCGGATGAGAGAAAAACTTTCTTTAAAAGAGGTTCAGCTTTGGCTTGGAAATCGGCCTAGTTTGTTTAGAAAGAAAATTCTAAAAAATGCATGAGCATGTTCCCATAAGAGGCCTGCGGGACAGAAAAGCTTATTGAAACACACTCTTACATTACAATAGACAAACTGAAGGCTTGAATTTGCATACACCTCTTGTAAGAACAATGCTGAAGTTGAGACTCTTGATTTTTGTTGTAGTTTGGCCATCCTGATTGGATTGATTTCCCCAGAGAAGGTAATGACTGGAGCTATGAGAAGTGCAGACGCCAGTGGGACCTCGTAGACACAGACCACTTAAGATACAAGGTTAAAGTCTTATTGGATTCCTAGTTTAATTATTTATCAAAGTAGCATGGAGCCATAGATCTGCCTAGGCCTTAATCAATTCTGAATGATTAAAAAAAATAGTCTTGTCTAGGCCTTATGTAATATCTTAGACGAATTACAGTGAGAAATGGATTTGACGTCTCTTTTCTCTATGAGTAACAAGTGAAATGGACTTTAATTTAGATTTGATGTGAATTATATCTAATACTTATGTCTCGGCTCTTAACGCCTGGTGACTAATGTTTAGAAATTTGATCCTGGTGTTTGCATCAAGTGTAGTTCATGAACGCCTTCGACAGAGCTATGAATTTGTTTGAGGAACAGCACTCATTCCTTTCTTCAGAGAAGCAGATAATAAGCAGCATGGATGAAGAGGATAAGGTACAGAACACCCAGAAAAGAAACACAATTTAACAATGAAACATACGAGAAACTATAGTTTTCTTAAACTTGTGCATTTCGTTTACTTTTCTTTTATGATACGATTTGATTTATTTCTCAGTTGACTCTTCATAATTGATTGTTCCACTTTGTGCAGGTCATTGCCTTTGAACGTGGAGATCTAGTTTTTGTGTTTAACTTTCACCCAACCAAAACTTACGAGGGGTATAATTATTTGCACATGGAAGTACTATTATCCTAAAAAATTATATAATCTAGTAAAACTGAATTTGTATGGCCATTTAGTATAGTTTTCCGATTAACTGAGGAATCCAACAGGTATAAAGTTGGATGCGACTTGCCAGGGAAATACATGGTCGGACTGGACAGTGATGCTTGGGAGTTTGGGGGCCATGGAAGGGTGAGTAACTTTCCTATACATCGTATAGCACTTCGTTCTTTACAATATATGATAAAGATACTGCTGCAGAAACGAAGATGTCATGAAGTATTCAGGTATCACTTTAGGGGAACAGTTGATCGCATATCAGAGATATGACTCCGTTTAATAAATCTTGTTGCAGGATTTTTTGTTTGAGGATATTAAGAGATAAATGCTCTCAGTTTAATTGCATCTTCATCGTCCTTGAACCCATAGTATTTTGATGTTTTAATTAGATTTTTTGGGAATTGTTAACCATAAATTGCAAAACCGTAGAAGCTTATCCTTTTTCTGGACTATTAGGGAATCATAACTCATAAGTTCTAAATTGCAAAAAGTGAAGCAGTATGAGATTTACCCTGTCGATGACAATCTCATTTATCTGATTCAGTTTAAACTCAGTTCTCGATAAATTGATGGTGTTCCTGTTAACAGGTAGGGCATGATACAGAACATTTTACTTCTCCTGAAGGGATGCCTGGAGTTCCTGAGACAAACTTCAACAATCGACCCAATTCATTTAAAGTACTCTCTCCAGCCCGTACATGTGTGGTATGTTCCCTTCGGATCATTCTTGAGATTTATAACTTACCCGTTACCAGCCATGAACATCCAAGATATCTGGTTGTAAATTATATTCTCCATCGGAATTATATATATGTAGTTACGCAATCTAGCTTTTCAATATCCTCCTTAAACAGGTATATTACCAAGTTGAGGAAAGTCTTGAAGAAACCATCACGGATCCCAAGTCACTTGCTGAGACCGGAACTGGTACAGAAAGGAAGACAGGGAGCTCTATGGATGTTGAAGAAGCTACTTCCCTCACGAAACCTATAGTCACTTATAGTCAAGTTGTAGAACCGGAAGATGAAGCCTTGGCAGACTTCCTATCCGATGACTAGTAAACCTGCACGCAGTTTCGAACGAATGGTATCTTAGTTCTGATGGTCCTGATTATACGAGACCATCGTTGCAGAAAATGAAATAATTGGCCCTGTATGAGAACAGCAGTTTCTCCTTTGAATAATTGGCCCTGTGCATATAAGCCAACCAGTTTGAAAAACTACAGTTACTGTGAATGGAAAATACTCTTTGCTTTAATCTACCAGTTTCCAATGATTTATCAGTTTATATTCTTACACAGCTGCAACTTCACGTTTTTGTAGACTTATCATGAATGGTATAATAACAAAAAGATGAAATAGTAGCACTTCATTTTTATTTGATGGATAAATTTTAAGAAAAAATAGTGTATACTAAAATTATACTCCGTAACTATTTTTATTATCCCGACATGTCAACTTTGGTGTAGCTATTCTTGTTTTTCATTGTCGAGACACTTGCATAGTTTGTTTGCATGTCATTTCATCATGAGAACATCGACAAATAAGATCAATCTTCAACTTTGTCTAGGAGAGTATGTTACTAATAATTTACGGGATCTTATAACCAATTGTCCAAAATTGAAATAACCCAAGATTTTATTAATTAACTCGCAAGATAGTAATCTTTGGCTAATGATATAGCCCGAACAAATTTCCAATATCCAGAGCAACTTTTGCTTAAAACACAATCCTATTCCTAGCTAGTTAATTTTTTATGTTTCACATTTGCAAGGGCATTTTTGGATCAGTAACATTCTTCTGGTTAGTCCTTTCTTGGTCCCTCGCCAGAACAGAAGTAGCAATTTCAATTTTATCACAATTCAAAAGTGAATAATAAAATAAAGTTTCAATGAACTGTATATGATGATTATGATCTATATATAGCTGCAACATAACTTCAAATGATGATTTATCATGAGTTGCATGCAAAAGAACTAGTAGTTCCTCCATTTTATTTGGAATAATCAAATTCGTCTGTAACAGTATCATGATACTTCTGTAGGGTCACAAAGCAGGAAAACAGATCAAGACGGCAAAGAACGCTGAAATGAAATCAAGAAACTCGAACATTCAAACCCGAGCTTGTGCAAATACAGTTTACTTAAAAGATTTGTCTTCTTCCTCTTGGCGCTTACGAATTTATAGAGGATATCGATTTTCAGGATACAAAGGTTGAATAGAGTATCCTTAGAACTTCAAAACATTCTAAGCCACCTTGTCGAACTGATAACAAGTATGTAAAAGTCACCAAAATAGAATAGCAAGTGTGAGATTCTTGTTCTAGTGGGTATCTAACGTCTCACCAGAAAGGAACTTCACAAAGATGGTGACTAATAATTGATTATCTATGTAAAGTGGGGAAACCAGAGAAGCTAATTTTTTACATTAGAGTAAAGAAAGAGGCTAAACAAAACAAAACAAAGAAAGAGGCTTTACATAAGAAGGCAATAGTTACCAAAAGTGTGAGCGGAACACAAGTGATCATAGTAGACATGATAGAATGTTCAATAGGCCAATGGCAAAGGGCTGATGTTTACTGATTTACAGCAAGAGCACGAATTCGTAAATGAAATAAGCAATCTTAGAACATCCTTAATTATCCCATAAATGGATTTGTAATTAGATCGGGAAACTGATCTACCAAAATAATTCATGATACCAACAAAGAGTTTCTCATAAGTGGAGGCCAAAATGAATTAAGCACATGTCATAACCTTCTCCCCTGAACTGAGAGTATTTCTGCATACTACTCCTCAAGAGTCAAAGACAACTCAAATAAACAGAAGCTGACCTAATAAACAAAAGGAACTAACTTGTACTTAACTTTAGTCATATACTCGCTGTACCTTTCCCCAAACGTCTGTAGCATCAGAGCCTCCTCTACCTTTGCTTTCTCACCATAATACAAACAGCAAACAGCAACTACAAAGAGCAGACTCAGAGGCGCTCGCAAAGCAGTGAAGTAAGTCGCAAACAGAAGGATCATGGAGGCATAAATTGGATGACGAACAAACCGGTAAGGTCCAAACTGCACAACAGCTGTTGGAACAACAACCTTCTCGGAGTACTTTGCAAGATACAATGTAGATTTATACTGCATGAGTAGGGTCACAATGATCATCACCCATATCCCCAAATTGCTCCACCCTCCAGGCACAAGATGTAATTCAGGTCCTTCAAACGCGGCAAGCCAATGACAAACCATCACCCCAAAACAGAATAATAACTTCTGCCAATTAGGCAAACTAACATCCCACTTAGCATCATGCTCCTTGACATAATAATCTCCATACAACCTCTTCCTAACGGACACGTTGAAGAAAAAGAAATAATGGTACACCAAGAAGAACACAAATGGCCACCCTTCAAGAAATCCATTGAAATGTGCAGGTGGGACTAATGTTAGCCAAGTAAAAGCTGAGGTAACAACAACAAGTTGCTCAAACACATTAGCCTCGCCATGTAAGTGCTTTTTATAACAATAAAACCCATACAAACCCAATCCAATTGCCAACATCCAAGGCCAAAACATCCATGTCCAGCTAAAATACATCCAGAAGAAAGGATTAAACATCAAATTAAAACTCCACTTCGATACAGCAAGTGCAATTGCAAAAACAAAACCCCATTTGCAGACTTTAAAAGGGGTCAAACTCAAAAACCCAGATTTCAAATCATCAAATGATGGAAAGCTTAAACCTTTAGTAAGTAAACTCTCTGTTTCTTGACCAGCTGAAGCAAAACTTGCACTTGAACGACATAAAAATGGGAATTTTTTTATGGGCACTTCAGAAAAACTCAGAGATTTGAAGCTAGAGTTAGTGGAGAGTGAAAGATTCAATCTTTTTGTGGTGAAATTGTTGGAATATTGTTTGCAGTTTAAGTGTTTGTTGAAATGCCTGAAAGAAAAAAGATTTTGTCGTGAAGTCGAGAAAATAACAGGTGGTAAGTTTGAGCAACTGAGAACAAAGGTGGCTTCCATGATGGATTGTTGAGGTGGTGGAAGTGTTACAGCATCTTGGTAGTGAGTGATGTGATGGTCGGAGACAGCAATTTGAAGCTTATTAGGTGACTAATATTATGAGTTTTGACGCTAAAGATAGTCTCATGAATTGTTTTTATTTTGTAACTGGATCCGCAATTTTGTACGAGGTATAATTGGATAAATAATATTATTAATTTGTCAAAAATCAAGATTTAATGTTACCTAAAGCGTTAATGAGTCATTAGAATTAATTTCCAGAAGTTTGAAAAGAACTATTCGTACTACATGTTTGGAACTCTAGACATTAATTATTAATAGCAATCTGGCTTCAGCCAAGTGCTTGAATTTTACAAATTTCATGAATTGGGCAATTATCTCGTATACTAGGTATCACTTAAATTTCGCGTCGGATAAGGTAAGCCTTGATAAGCCGGCTCGTATGGCATATTCGATCAATATTGATATGAGAAATCTAAATCATGAACTTGCATTCACGGAAATCGCGTATTACAAGAAACGTCGGCGCCCAATCGTAGATTGTTTTTCTTATATAAAGTGGGTGTTAGATATAAATATATAAATGTTACATTTGTAAATTTTTTGATAAACTAAAGGTTACATTAGTAATATACATTAATAATACATATAAATTATAAAAAATCAAAATTTAAAAAAAAAAATCAAATTAAGTAGTCGTTATTTATTTGTCATGAATTATGAAACATCAATTTTTTTAAGAAAAATGCTTAAATGGAACTCAACTAAGTAATTGACTACTTATCTCTCAAATTAAGTCAAATCAAATCTACATATAAGACTAAATCGAATCTAACCTTATTTTAAAAACGATATACTACGTACAATCGAGTCAAGTCAAACCAAATGTGATTCTTATTTTTCAAATGGAGCAATTATTGCAAATTTGCTACTTTGTAAGAGAAAACTGAGCTGCCATATGGCTGGAGATATCAGTATTATAATTGCGGCAATCGACTGTCTGTCGCTTAGAGTCTCCTAACATAATTCAATCGGTAAAAAATTAGATTTTCATATTTTTGTATTCGACTCTCGTAAGAAACAAACTATGTGTTGAAGTGGTTAAAATAAAAATTTTAGTGCCCTGATTAATTGAGATACATCCCGCGATTAACCCATCCGTAATATCCCATAATATAGCCTCGAAGAGCCGTTAATATGACAATTTTAGTTTCCAGCAGGAGAGAAAGTGGAATATTTTTCGTTTCCATCCTTGGAGCATCCAGTTGCCATCTTCATCCACGATGAAATCCTTATGGTAGTGTTTCTTAACCTTATCCCTTATACCTTTAACTATTTGCATGTCAGGAGGGAGTTGATTGAACCCTGCTCTAATGTTTCTAGCTTGCCATTGCTTGTATGTTTCTGATCTCTCCACCTTCTCAGTACCCTCACAAGCAATGACATTCCTCTCTCTCGAAAAGCAGTCGTTGCTGATCTTCTGGAGGCAGAGTGGAGTCGAACATATCAAATAAAGACGAGAAGTGGAAGTGTGCCTCCTTGAATCACGTTGCAAAGAAGGCATTGTTGTAGGTGTCATTGATAACCCCATGTACAAATATGTCTTTGTTGATCTGCCTGATTAGGTGTAGAACTATATCTCTTGGACTGCTCTTGACTACTGTTTCATCAGGCACAATGCCTAACCGGTCCAAACAGTTCACGACGAGCACTTCATCCCTATCGATGTAAAGATCTTCGAGTTTGATGGTGTCCCACTTCTGTGCAATGGAGTTGTACTCAAACGGGACATTAAATCGTTCGGCACCCTGTTTCTTCGACCCTCTCTGCTGGGCGAAAGCCTGGTTGAGGGAAATCTATGCCTGCAATACGAAGCTTTGGAGGTCCTCCAGGCCTTTCTGAGAGGGTCTGCATTAGGCAGGGCCACTGGTAACCGTACAGAACTCCGAAATCAGTGATGTGAAGTGTTGCTGCTTCACCAGTTACGTTTTTAATGGTTTTATTAGCATAAATGTTTGACATTCTTTTAAATGGACAGGTTGTGACATAAGTGTGATAAGCCTTTAAAATCTTTGCCGCCGATGGCTTCTTTAAACCAGAAGATGTATAAAATGCAGTTCCTGTACCTGACATACGAGCCTCAAGAGCGTTGGAAAAGTAATACGCCACCCTCTCTATTGCATCCCCGGTGGGAGAAGAATATTGTCTGATCCACCACTTCTGTTGATATGTTTCAGCATTTGAATGAAACAGTACATTCTTATGCATCTTTGCCAATTCATAATTGTCTGATGCAGAAGTTGTCTGCAGCTTAGTACTAATGTCTTTTGTAGCATCTTCCTCATCTCTCTGGTGTTTCTTTTTCCTGCTCGAATCATTTGGTAAATGGTTCTCGACTTTGGTTGTCTCCGCTCCAATCTTTTGATTGTTCCTTCTGGTCTCTAGATGATCGTTCACTAGAAAATTGACATTCTTGCTAATCGTGGAGGAGACGACTTTTCCATGAGGGGATTGCTGTGGAGATGATTCCAGACCCCTATAACTAGATCCCTGGTTGGAATAAACAAAACTTTTCGACTCAGATGATTCCAGACCCCTATAACTATGATTCACTTGTTTGTTACTCTTTAGAATTTTTTATATTTTATATATAAGTATAATATCAATACAATTAAGTATTTAACTACATAAAAGCTATAAATTTCCATGGCTGCGATCCTACCATATTATGCATATGCTAATTGGTATTGGTAAATTAATCAGTTGACCGATAGAATTATTTAGGTAAGATGATAAAATTAGGATTAATGTTGGACCATCTGTTATCATGTATGTTTCTTATTCATATATTGTATGAATTAGTATAAAAATTACAAATATAACATGTGTCATGATCGATTGGATTGATTAAGATCATCAAATTAAAATTAATGTTGGACGATCTGTTATCATATATGTTCCTTTTTTCTAGATAAATTAGGATAAAAATTATAAAGATAACATGTGTCATGATCGATTGGATTATTTCCTTAAGATGATGATGAAAGTAAAATCAATGTTGGATCATCTGTACGTTATCATATCTGTTTCTTTTTTCATATAAATTAGTATACAAATTATAAATATAACATGTGTTATTATTAAATTTAGGACTTTGATTTTTACACTTCATAAATAATAATTATATTTTACTTTTAATTTTAAATTAAATTTTCATAGAGCAAAGTGAGGGATAAAAATGAAAAATGAAAATCTGATTATCAATATTTAAAGTGTAAAAATTAAAGTCATGTATGTTTCTTATTCATCTTTATTAGAATTAATCGAATTTATAGTCGATTATATTTAATAAACTAAGATTTGATTTGATTTGTATGAAATAATACAACACAATTTTTTCAATGCCTTCAAGTTTTAAATTCCAATGTGCCTAAATTACAATATTCCAATTTAATAAACTAAGATTTGATTTGGCCCATTTTTTTACAAATTTGAGGTACCATTTTTTAATATAAAAGGAAATTGATTTGTTAGCGATAGAAAAAGAGGAAAATAGCAGGAAGTCAATGGATGGCATTATTCGTGCATCAAAATTTCGAGGAAATGTTTCTCACAAGATTGTGAAATCTATTTACAATAGAATATGCTCTTCATTCGGAGAGATGAGATGAGCAAGGAAAAGATACCCCTTCCTTCAAGTGGTAAATATAATGTGGAAAGGTCACGGTTATTACTTTTTTTTAATGGTTAATAATAAAAAATATAAATAATATCATTATATAATAATTTTTTTCTTTTAGTGCGTTTTAGATAATATGTATTATTTTGTTAAAAAAAATTCGTTAATGTCCCGATTATATAAAGCTTATTTTTAATTTTATGTAATTTGTACTTATTTGTTGACAAATTTTAGAAACAGCATTCTAATTAAGTGCGTAAAATAATTTTGATCTGACTTTTTGAAGGTTTTTTTGATTTAACATCAGCCAGAATGATACATTTTTAGTGATGTGTATTAATTTTAGTGATGTGTATTAATGAAGCGCTGTTAATAGCAGTACTTGGATACCAATATAATCTTCCGATGTATTAGCCGGACGCAGTGCGGGTTTTGAATCCGACTTGATTAACCATCATATGGGTTTCGAGTCGAGTATTTTGGATCGACTCAAGTATTGGGTCACTCGCTACGTTCACAACATTAGTGATAATTGAGTTTGATTAAAGCCCAAAATATATGAGAAGTTAGTTTTTATTTTATCACAATACATTATATTTTATTTAAAAAATTATCGAGTAGAAATTCGAGGGGGTCGGGTGTACTCTATAAATTATCAAGTGAAAACAAATTACTCAAGTTCGACAGATTAACCTTCGAGTCATATTTTTTGCATTGGATGTCAAACGGGTATCGATTTACCTTTTCGCGAGGATAGTGATATTGTCAAACAATTTTCACGTATCGAAGTAATAGGCTTCATAAAATCATGTCTGCCCTCCCAGACTAATATTCGATTTAAGAATTTTAATAAAATTGACATTTCATAAGATTTTGAATGTTGCAGAGTTAGCATTACAATTAATTGTCAATTCTTTTATTAAAATTCTTAAGTCGAATATTAACAATGAAAGACAGAAGGTATTATATTAATTATTCTTTGAATATGTAAAAATTACTCGACAATATTGAAATAAGAACTACTAAAAGTCCACACATAGGAATCAAGTGTATCAAAATTGAAAAGTGGATACAATTGAAAATTAACTATGAATCAAGTAGGTAACTAGACAGGATTTTTCTATATAGGATGTTACAATTGAAAAAAAACTATGAATCAAGTAAACTTGCTATATTTTTAAACGTACGTAGGTAACTAGACAGGATTTTTCAAAAGTGGATAGTGATACAGAATGCTACCAAATTAAATATAGCAAGTTCATTAAGTTCTTTGTATATCCATTTCGTATTCCATGTGATAACATGTCCGGAAAATGCCTCCTCCCGAATGACGAGAAATTCAAAACAGGAATCGACCTGGTCACCTTCAAGGTTGAATTCCTGCAAAACAAACGATCCGTTTCTAAATTAGCTTATTTCCGACGCTCGAGTTAATATTGAAATATTAGAATGAACTTATCTTATACCTTGACCCTCGTTCAGGCGTTATTTTCCCATGCCGGCACCTTCATTTAGCAGTTAAGACAACTAAACCATTTAATCTTGTGATGAGACATCAAGTCATCAATGATCTTGCGATTATTACACTCATGACGAGCTGACAACATCTGTGCTTGTCGAATAGTAATTTTTTAGTGAAATAATAATTTTTGTCATGTAAAACTTCACCAAGCTACTACTGACTTTAGCGAATAGAAGGGGAGCGAAATAGTCGTTTAATGACAATTTGTTTGGGTGTCGTATAATAGCTCAGCTTCTTGGCCTTCCAGGTGATGAAGGAGCTCACGTGATACCCTTAACTCTTAACAGAATCAAGTCCAAAGAGAATGGATCCGGCCCAATACGGATGAGAGATTATCAATGGCTATTGATTTTTAAGCTTCAAAATTTAATTATGGCAATCCAGTTTCTTTTGTTATTTTAAATGATTTTTTATCACCCAAAAATGGAATGTCGTTATCATGTAGTGTGACATGGTTGGACTATAAATCACTCAGTGGCTTGATTAATGACAGCGAAACGAGAATTAAGAAAATGCGAAAATAAGCGAATCTGAGAATTATCTACGAACTTACCATGATAGCTGAGGGCTAGTTCTCTTTGTTCTTTGCGGATATACTAATTAAATAAGAAAGATTGTTTACAAAGCTACTTGGCTAAGCTAGTCTGTCGAGTTGAGTATTTTATTATATACCAAAAATACCAGCTAAGCTACAAAACGAACAAACTTTCTAAGTTCTTCAAGAATATTAAAGCCTTAATATTCGTTTCTATGATGATTAGTTCTTTATTTTATGTATTTGTATGGTAATCAACTTATAAAGAATACCTCTCTATGTATAGGCAAAAGTCCTAGTCTAAGTATATTCATGGACCTAAAATAACACAGCTAGCCAAAGAATGCGTCGGGGCGAAGATCGGAAGCAAATTCGATCTCCTCCCAAATACTGGAACAATTTTGTCCCCACATCAGGGGCATGCCAAGTACCGCCGTAGCTCTATCCTCAAAACCAAAACAACCAAAATATTACTTCATATTCATCAATTTATCACCATGCATTGGGCTGTGGATGAAGTTCTTTGCTTAATGTTCAAGTAAACAAGAAACCAAATAACCAATAGATTGCCAATTTTTTGGGTTGTGCATGTACATATTTACTTCTCCTCATCGTTTCTACTACGTTCTTGCTTGAATTTCCAATTCATAGTTAATTGACTTAGGGACTTCAGAATTAGAGCATGTATATTAGCTCTCTTAAAAATTAAAGTAGGGGTTAAAATTATTTTTTTAAATGATTCATTTCATCTCTTTTAAAATAAATTGTTTTTATAAAATTATTTCTCATTATTTCACCTACAAATTATTCTTCTCACTATTATTTTTCAATAGTGAAGTGGATGATAGAGAAGCTGCTAAAGAACACACATAAAAAGTAATCAATAAAAAATGATTTAAAGTGCATTTTTAAGAATTTTAGGAAAATGATGTCATCTTTATTAGGGTTGAATGGGATGGAATTCGCCTCGATTTAAAAAGAAAAGTTGTACAAATTTTTTTCCAAAACAATATAATTTCTTTATTGTATATTTTTCTTTTTTGACATATAACAAATTTTTCGCTTCATCTATTAAAATTCTGTCCAAACCATTAATTGTTTAGGAATGAAGAAAATTAATATTGGATTTAGTAAATATTAAAAAACATGATTATTAGGTGTCAACTTACATGATAAATGACTCATTATACATGCAAAATACTATATGTCTGAGATCACCTGTACTGGAATATGACACAATTCCTGACACGAAAATACATGTCAGTTTATGATTAAATGTGGAGTTAAGTAGTCCCTTATATGTATATTAAATTGAACACGTAACAATATATTATTTGTGTATCATAAATCGATACAAATATCTGCACCGCTTTAGACATCAGTCTCATAAAAACAATTAGGTGACCTCATTATACACTTAAGATACACTACAGTTAAATGAGATTTCTCACAATCCACCAAAATAGATTTAAAGGGTATATATATACATATTTGAATCAAGTGGATAAAGAACTGGAGTATGGAGAGCAGGTCCCCCTCAGGCCCCTCATCCCCCTAATTTTTAGAATTTTTTTATTTTATTAATTTTTTCTAAAAATTATAATTATTTTTTCAAAAATTATGTTGTTTGTGCATCCTCCTAAAATTTTATATTTTTTCTTACAAATATGGTATCAAATAATTCAACCCTTACATAAAAATTATGATTTCGTCACTAATTTGAATGGCCAATTAGAAATACAAGCAATTAGGTGAGATGATTAAGTTCTTAAATACTAGCTCAAAAGGTTCATCAAAACTCAAAACATGAGAATGATCTGACTAGCATTATTTCAATTGATAATTTTACTTCATTCCTCTACTACACCATATACATACATATCTATTAGGTAGGTACTAAGACAAAAAAAGAAACAATTAAATCATGGTATTGATATTGGATTTTATATTGTGTATCTAAAAATCTAAATTAATGGGATCACGAATCAGGGATATTCGGATTGTAATATCAATAAATTTGAATTACAAGGCTGTCTGGATTCTTCTTGAATAATTTAATGGCGTCGGAATCAAATGAGCTCTAAATATCGAAAGTATCTCAGAAAGTCATGAGGTGTTCGGTATTATTTGGTTTTATTAGAGCGATTAAAAGCGAAGCAAGCAATAAAGAAAAAAAAACTATTTTATTCACAGGGGAGGGTCGGTCAGAACTTAGGGGTGGAGATGAGAGAATTCATTGACTTGAAGTCGAGAATAATTGGAGTAAGTGAATGAGAGCGAGGTTGATGCACATATGTAGGCCTGACACGCAGAGAGTTTAAAGGAGAAAAAATATCCTCAAACCTCATCTCTTTCCACCATGCTGCTTGCTTCCACCTAAGTCCTCAATTCAGATTTTTATTTTGAAATGTTTTAAACCGTGTTTCGAGCTTTTAGGCGCGGAAAGTTATAATACATATTATTATCAATTCGGTTTCTTGTTTGTGTGTGAGGCACCCAGGGCTGGTCGATATGCTTGATATATTAAACCCAAATATTAGCGGATTATCGTCTTAATATATAGATTATGGCGGGCCTAATGAAAGACACATCATAACCACAATGTCGTCACCCATTAAATCACAAATGTGAGTATGCCTGAATTAATCTATATTGAACTTATTATCTTGAATATATAAATCTGTTGTAAATCTGTTGTAAAATCTAAATTGTTCAACGAACATTTTCATGAGATATAATATATCTTAATTTCAACAATTGAATGGTTGTACTCCACTTAAGCGTCATGATTAAATAAATTATTACGAGTTTCAACAAAATAATTTTTGTAACAAACAAATTTAATTTAAGCATACTTCTTAATCATTTGCTTAATAAGCTAATCGAAAAAGTTTTTTACTCCGTAATACCAAAATGTTAATATGCCAATTAAATATGGACAACTATACTAGTATACTCATATAAATAATCCCATTTCAATTTAATTGTGTTTTTATTTTTTAACTAATATTTTAATCATATATAAATTTTTAATTATATTATTAGAAAATTTATGAAACTAGTATTATGAAAATATTTGTATACAAATTGATGTCAATTTTATATCCACGACAATAATAAATAAAATATTATTCATGATTAAAAAAGTTGAAGTTCATACGACGAGATTGGGCGATATGTATAGACTACCAATCGAATATGTTTGACGATCCACTTTGAAGTCTATTTTTTTTCATTCAGACGTGAATGATAATTCTTCATTCATCTCTAACTACAGCCTTTTGGTTTAATACATTTTTTTTTTCATATGAAAAAAATTAAAGTTATATTTATAAAAATCAAAACTTTAATAAATTTAAATTGAATTAAAAATAAAAAGTAAGAAAACAAAAGTAAAGTAGGACAGAAAAAGACAAATGATGCAACAAGCAGCCAAACCCACTCTGTCTGAAGCTTATAGGTGGAGACTTCTTGAGATTTACTTGGTGTTCAGCCTTCAACTACTTGGTTACCTCCGTCCCATAATTCAAGAATACATTTAATTTGCATAAAGTTGGGTGTTTTTTGTGTATATTTATAATGCAATCTTATTTTTTTTGAATTATTTGAGGAGATTGGAGGTATTTTTTAGAGGATTTAGGTGAAATCTGAGATGGGTTTGTCTCAAAATGATGGAAGAATGGAGGGGTGGTTGTATCTCATAAGGTCCAATATGATTGGGTTGCAGTATTCAAGGAAGAGATACTTTGTTCTTGAAGATCATTTTCTCAAGAGCTACAAATCAGTTCCTCATTTGAGGCCTGATGTAAGTCTTGATTATGGTTTGCAAGATTGTTTGGTTTTGTATATGTTGGATGATATTTGGTGAAATATATAGGAAAAGATTGCTGCTTTAGTACTAATATGATAAATTTGATTCAAATGATTGTTTAGTGTTTTGAATTTTGATGGTGGACTGAATAGTTTTGTATGTGTTGGATATATTTGGTGAAATATATGTTAAAAGATTGCTACTTTAGTACTAATATATAAATTTGATTCAAATGATTGTTTAGTTTTGAATTTTGATGGGGGACTAATAGTTTTGTATATGTTGGATAGTTTTTGGTGAAATATGAAAAGATAGATTGCTACTTTACTACTAGTATGATAATTTTGATTCGAATAGAAGTTGTGCGTGTTATTTAAGGCCAAAAGTTTGTTAATTTTGACCATTGAAAACCAAACTAGAGATGGAGATGGTATTATTTGTGTTGCGTATATTTTGTTTATTAGTGGATATTTGCAACTTGGTTTAGTTGATTCAAGAAATGATGTTGTTTGGTACGCAAAATGGGGATATTCTAAAAATGATTTGATGGGGGTCATATTGTTGATTTTTGTAGTTGATTGCTCTAGAATCCCAGGAAACAAATATTACAAACTTATCTTTGCTAATATCATTATATGTTTATGCAAGTTCATGTCTATAGTACTAAACCATTTTATATGATTTGAAGTAAAGGTTTTATCTGGAATGTAATTAAAACATTTGTTATCTTATCAGGAGCCTATCAGGAGTGCCGTTATCGATAACTGCATTCGGGTGACAGACAACGGAAGAGAGAGTATTCACAGAAAAGTACAATTTGTATATGATTTGATTTCAGATACTCAAGTATGTTCTCAAATGGTTGGTCATAGTTTTCGTGGCTTTTGCAGGTGTTCTTCATTTTTACTCTTTACAATACTTTAAATCAGAATGATCAACTGAAGGTATGTGATATTTTTATAGAATTTTTTTCAGTGATAGTTATAAAATAAGATTAAGAAACTGAAATTCTTAGTTAGGAGCAAACAGTCCTGAAGACGCTGCAAGATGGATTCAGTCCTTCCAGGATGTAGCGCTAAAGGTTTGTTCTCATTCTATTAAGTTTAAAAACATCTTGTTCTTTGAGCTAATGGATTTGAAGTGCAGGCGGACTCTAATCAAGTTGGTTCTGAGGGTCGTGCAAGGCATGATTCAAGGTCTCTGAGGTATGCTGTCGTGATACTTGGCATCTTTTGTTTTCCAGGATAGACATATTTCTCTGATTGATCCTTTCAATCTTCATCTCCTTAACATGATCATTTCATTATATAAACTGCACATAAGAAAGTTGAAGTTTGATTGGTACTCCTGAATCGCAAATACCGATTCGCTCATGTCACTTCCACTTTCTATTTTTTTGCAGACTGAACTGCTCTGATCCTCATCATCTAAACTCCATTGACTGGACTCTCTCTCCATCCACAGTTTCAGATGTAAGAACTACTGATGTAATTGCACCATCTCCCTGGAGAATTTTTGGTTGCGAGAATGGTGAGAATCATGCTTCAGTTGATTTTCACAGTATATGTAAATACATCATATTTTTTCATGTCCTACGGTGTCAAAGATTTTTAGATTCTCTGTTTCTTGGATATCATGGAATAAATCAAAATTCCTCATTACACTACCCACACTTCTTATCTATTGTAAAGTAGTTGATAGTGTTTGCATTTCATCTCGAAACAATTAGGAAACAGTCTCCCTGTTTTCACAGGGGTAAGGCTGCTTACATTCGAACCCCCTTATCCCACTTCGACATCGATGGGAGCCTCTTTAGAGGCATTGGGGCATGTTGTGTTGTGTTGTGTTTATGTATATACATCATAATGCTTTGTTACGTGCAGGTCTTCGACTTTTTAAGGAAGCTAAGGACAAGGAACTTCATCAGAAGGTTAGTGCTCAATAAATTTAAATTATAAACTTAGGAACGTGGGTTTAGACCTTTTAATGTGCAGTGGGACGATCACCCTGCAATCATGGCTGTTGGTGTCGTTGATGGAGCCTCAGAAGACATTTTCCAAACTCTCATGTCTCTTGGTCCTTCAAGATCTGAGTAAGTGCCAAAGCATGAAACCAACATGATTGAGAACATTAAATTTCTGAAGTAGTAAAGGATCCTTGCAGATGCCTCAAAGGTCCTAGGTTGATTCTCAGAGACTGTCATAGTCTCGCTATATTGATAAAAAAACAAAAGAATAAAATTAACAATATTATGATGCTTGAAAAAAAATAATTTAGTAAATTTATAACATTTAGTCTCTTTTTCATTCAACTAAGACCATCTGATGTTGCAAAGTGGCTGCTAATAGCTTAGCCTCTTAACAATGTTTTACTGCCAGTGTACAATGAGCACAACAATAAGTACCCGTAATGTGCACTTTTTGAAATTTGCATAACAAGGAATTTAGGGTATCTGGTTGATTCATAATAGTGCAACAGGACTAGAAGTTTGATTCTAAGTCTCAATTTTTTTACGCTTCTTTCTAATTTATTTTTTGGACATTTTAAATAGCTATAAATCAGAATACATCATCCTGGATGGGGATGATCCTTGTTGAAAATTTACTACCTTCGATAGGCACAAAGATCATCTGAAAAACACGGCTTTCCATATATGTATAGCAATTCTTAATATCAGTGTTTGCCGCTTGCAGCATCTAATGGTGTTTAACACAAGCTTGCCCTTTGAGCTCGCTTGTAATTTGAATCCTTAGTGTTTTTTAATTGAATAAGTTGTGTCTTTCTAGAAATAAGTTTCACCCAAATGGAAAATGCTCGAGACTCCATTGTAACAGACTGCCAATACCTGAGCAATATTGCTATCCTTTTTATGAAATCAAAACCTTCTGTATTTGCAGTAATTTCCTTTTGATTTGTTGGTGGATAATGTATAATAAACATTATAATGTCTTCTATGTTCTGCAGGTGGGACTTCTGTTTTTACAAAGGGAGTGTTATTGAACATCTCGATGGTCACACTGATATAATTCACAAGATTCTGTATCATCATTGGTTGCCCTGGTCTAGTCTTACCTTTGTTTCTGTCTTCATTTTTGAAATGTTTAGTTGCATTGGAGGGTTCTCATTGAATATGTCTACTTGCAGGGGTATGAAACAAAGAGATCTTCTCCTACAGCGCTACTGGAGACGGGAGGATGATGGAACTTACGGTGTGGTTCCTAATTTTAGTAAGAAATGGGTCTGAAGTATTAGTCGTTATTAATTATAATTATGACTTGTACCGTTGCAGTTATTCTATACCATTCAGTATTTCACCAGAGGTGTCCTCCTCAGAAGAGCTGTATCCGTGCCTGCCTTAAAAGTAATGTACGCTTTACATATCAAACCGATGGAGTAATGTTCTAAGATCATCTTTTACCTTTCTGTCATCACTCAACTACACAGGCTAGAATTTCGGTTTTCTATTTAAGTTTGTAATATTTCAATACATAGTATTTTTTTTCCTTTTATTTATACTATCTTCAGTTTATCTACCAATTTTATATTCTTCTTCTTCTATCCTGTTGCACAAATTTCTCCATGTTATCTATATTGTGCTGCAGATTTGACTTGGTTAAATTATCTGGGAGTGTTTCAGCTTTCCGAGATCTTTTGGCTTTAGTTTCTTGTGACATCATATTATATATTGTAGCATATTTGTCATGCTAGTTATATTGAGATCCAACACATGATCATAAGTAAAAATGACACCAAACTCTGCAGGTGGAGGCTATGTGATATCTCCTGTGAATAAAGGGAAGCAATCGATTGTAAAGCACATGCTTGCAATTGATTGGAAGTTCTGGAAGTCATACCTTCAACCATCTTCAGCCCGATCGATAACAATCCGCATGCTGGGGAGACTTTCTGGTGTGTTTCGTTTTCAATCTGAGTTTTTTTAACAATCAGTCGTTATTTTGTTTCATGCATTCAACCTTTCAATTGTGTTCTGCTCCTGCAATCTAACAGTCGCTATTTCCCATATAGCACTCCGTGAGTTGTTCAGAGCAAAAGGTGGAGATTGTTCGTCCTCCAATTTCTCATCTGGGGGACTGATAAGGGAATGTAGACTGCATCAACATGAAGGTGAGATTAAGGTTGAAACCCAAAGCAGACTAGAGAACAAGAAAAGTGAAGAGGCTGGACATGAGAAAGAAATGGTGAGGTCACCTTCAGGACATGCAAGCCTATTCGATCTTAATGATGCTTCGGATGAGTTCTTTGATGTCTCAGAGCCCCTGGATTCTGACCAAACAGAAAATGAATGGTCTTCCGATTTCAGTTCAGATACGCATGCACAGGTATGAAACTGGAAATTGATAAAAGATTGAAGTCTCTAATAGTTATAACCATCAATTTTTGTGCAAGGTCCAAGATAGAAACCTATCTGTAATTATTCATTAGGAAGTGAGGTGAAGGACTGATTAAGTATATGGTTATATACTTTGATCTCTCATGCTGAATGTGAATACCATCTGCGACTTTCTCGTAATGTATACACACTATACCTACAATTGCAGATTCTCTTACAAGAGATATTTTTTTTCCTTTCAAGAGCTGGAGTTTGAACAATTTGATTGATTCCTTTTATTGACCTACCTTTATATGTTATTATTTTTTTAGAGTAGATTTATTCCGTCATAAATCGAGGTGTATGATTTTTTCCGTTTTATACTTATACCCCGAAGCTTTTCAGGACACTCGACAGCCCAAATTATCAACAGCTGCATGCTTTGTTAGAAAGTTGCATGATCTTGCCGTTCACAAGAGATCTCTTAATTTCTTCGTTATTATTTTTTCGTATCGTAGTCAGATAAATTAAAATTGCTCAAAGTTGCATGATCTTGCCGTTCACAAAAAGGGTTATGTAGATTTGCATGAAATGGCAAAGCAAGATGGTTTGTCATGCAATTATGGGCTTACTCTTCCCAAGGACCCAACATGTAACACGCCTTGCAGTTGGACAGAAACTGATCCTTCTACTTTTCTAATACGTGGAGAAACTTACCTAGATGATCGGAAGAAGGTAAGTAGTTGAAATTACATATATGTGAGTCTCAACATTGATATTTAGAGATGTTTATAAGATGTAAGGGCCTGTTTGTTAAATCTGAAAAACTGAAGTCTGAAGTTTGAAGACAGTATCGCTTTTTTCAATCAGATCTCATGCACATCTGAATTTTGTGCTAGTATCACTAGAAAATAAATTATGTTTGAATCAAGTGTTTCTCCTTTATTTTTTCTACCAGTTAGGTACGACACACTTCTTTCATTCCTTTTGTTTTAATACCTTCTATGCAGATCAAGGCAAAAGGCACCTTAATGCAAATGGTGGCAGCTGATTGGCTGCAATCTGACAAGCGGGAAGATGACCTTGGTGGTCGCCCTGGAAGCATTGTTCAGGTTTGTTTTACAAATTCAATCATGCTCGATTGGATATTTACAATTTCTTCGCTTTTCTTATTTCTGGAGCTTTATCATGATATTCTGGTTTTGAAAAGAAATTAAATTTCTATTATTTCCAGAAATATGCAGCAAAGGGTGGCCCAGAGTTCTTTTTCATTGTCAACATCCAGGTGATTGCTAAGTGTTTCCATTTGATACGTTATCATTTATTCAGAAGTTTAAGACTAAAACTCACTCAATGCATTAAGCAGGTGCCAGGTTCCACGACATACAGTCTTGCTTTGTACTATATGATGAGTACTCGTGTAGAAGATTCACCTCTGCTGGAGAGCTTTGTCAAAGGAGATGATGCTTACAGGAATTCTAGATTCAAACTTATACCATATATATCGAAGGTTTGTTTAAGAGATTTATGTTTATATACATATGATGCTCTTTCGTTGTAATTAATGGTCAAATTTGCAAGGCAGAGTAACATTGAGCTTCTTATTTAAAATGGATGATCCATCATAAAGGTGTGATCTGCTATGATACCTCTATATGGATTACTGTGTTTAAGATAAAAGGTGTCCCTCAAATATTATGACTTATGATTTAAACAAGATTGACGTATTTGAAGTCTTGCAGTTTGATCATTGTCCTAGAATCCTAAGCACCCACAGTGGGAAAATTAAGACACGAGCATCTGTCATATGTAGAAAGAAAAAAGAAAAACCATTGATTTCTTTGTTGTAATACCGTGCCATGATTCTAGATTAACATCATGTTTGTTATCTGGATGATTTCATGTGGCATGCCCACTTTATATGCCTTTGTTCCATAATTTGTTTGGTTACTGCAGATCCTATTACTCCTATATCCAATTTGGTTTCTTATCAAGTCAAAGTAGTTAGCCCATCCAAAAAAATTAGTCAAAGTTGTACAATCCACAAAATAACTAGTCTAAGCTGTTTAAATTCTGCTAAAGAGACATCGACTTGTACTGATAAACAGATTCTGAAGCTTGTCCCACTTTAAAGTCTTCCATCTCCTACCTTCAACCGTGAAAAGATCTAATAATATATTACTTGTTCTGCAGGGATCATGGATAGTTAAGCAGAGTGTTGGCAAGAAGGCATGCCTTGTTGGTCAAGCTCTAGAGATCAATTATTTCCATGGGAAGAATTACTTGGAGGTAACCGGACTCCTCAAATCCCTTGTTTAAATTGCTCACATGAAACTATTTTGATCCAAATCGTAAAGCTCTGCAGTTTTTTCGTTGATATAAAAAATTCAGATTTGAAAGTTTTAGTTTTGGCTTTCCAATAATGAAAAACTTCTTTAGTGGTGAAAAACTATGATGCACATGACAAATGTATGATATCACCTATTTTGGAGAAATGAAATTCCATATACATAAATATATGAAAATAAGCTACTTATAATGACAACAATAACATGCATTATGTCTCTAAAGAGGTGTAGAATATTATGAAACTCCTAATTGTATTAATCTGACAATAGAATGTTATATAGTTCATAAATAACCTATTGGGCTATAAATTTATAAGCCCAAATGATATCTGACTCGTTAATATATTCGAATGTCGCGCCGAGTTGGAGCGTGAGGATTGTAAATGTCGACTTGAAAGATAATCGAGGAATTAGGCGACTCGAGTGCTTTGAAGTAAGATATTTGCCAATTGTTCGAGTAGAAAGCGTGAAGCGGCCAATGACCCGCGGCAATGGCGTCCAAACGAGAAATGACAATCGGCGCCAATGTATTTAGTGCGCTCATAAAAGCGAGATTTTGTGCTAGATGCAAGCAGTTATTTATTGACATCAGTACGCATAGGGCCTTGGTGAAATCTGAAGACTCCTTGTAATCCTTTGGAAGCCAGACAATTTCATGATAGTAAAACCATATACACGTATTCGAACGTGAAGAAACGACCATTATCTGTTTTTTTATTTCCGTAGAGAATAGGAGAATCGCTAATCTGACGTCGACTTGAAGCAGAACCGCCTAGAAGTAAAGAGGACAAGCCCAGCCTGTCAAGTCCTTTATTAACTTTGTTAATTGAAGATCTGGCTTGATTTCATAAGAATACTTTTAAAGGGACTAAAAGAATCTTCCTGACTTATAAAAGCGGTCGTCTAATGATCAGGCAGATCGTACATAAGCTGAGACAAAGGAGAACCCTGAACCGTCGGGCTAATAAAGTGCAAATACAACGAAGTCCTACCCGGCTGCCGATGCGGATTCGGCGTCAGCGAGCAGGGAATTTGGCCGAACCTGAGGAAAAATACCCTGGCTGGCTACCAGACGGCTTGATACAAAAAATATTGAAGAAGTACCATCGCCATTATGAAAGCGGAGGTTCAAATAAATTCTTTGAAAGAAAGTAGAAGCTGACGGAGTCGTTCCCAAACCAAAATAAGATGTTGACATATGCGGAGGCGTTAATATATACGCGTTATTCTTAGACGAAGTAAACAGGAATAATCAAACGGGGTGATTTAAGCCATCTTTGTCTGAAAGTAGTAGGCAGAACTTTAGAAAACCAATATTTGGGTCATAACTGATACATGGAAATTTCGACAGCGCTTTCGCCGGAGTTACCGGAGAAAACCCGGTGGAACCAGCGTATAAACTTCCTCGTTTATATCGCGTGTAGAATGCGTTATGGACATCCATCGATGCGGCTCAGGTTAACGGCAGTAGCCATGAAGGCAACGTCTGGTAACACGTTTTGCCTTCATGCAAAAACGCCGTTATGTCGATCCACTTGACTTGTCAAATACCGGTGAACTTTAAGGCGTTATTTCCGTCTGAGTTGAATTTACTTGCTCCTTTGTGATTGTCGGGAGGCTTTCTTGCTGGCAGGGAAGTGGCTCCAAGCATGAAGTCTGCATTATTCTTATTATTTCGAATCGTTATGCGTTATGCGACACCGTCAGATCATCCATAACATCCTTAGAAAAAATTTAGTTGATGTCTGTGAATTCATTGTAAGAAAATCTGCAATCTTTGCAATAAGCCGATGGGTTTACCGAGTAAACTGTCGAGATGGTAGTACGAGTGAAGCGAGCGGTGAATACGTAGTCGGATGGGTGACTATTTTCTTGTGTTTGTGAAATCACAGTAAATTCGAAAGAAGTCTTGAAATGCGTAATCACATTTAACTCGCCAGCGCCCCAACCTGCGAAGACCCCAGGCACGCCTGCATGGCTTTGGTTACCTGTAAGACCGGAGACGGTGTCCAGGAGAGAGACCGCTGGTTTGCTACTTAGCGAGGAGCAAGCGAAAGGCATCTGGTGGGCGAGGTCAGGGGCTGGTTCCGTGGTTCCATTTCGATGTAGCCCACGACGTCACGTATCATATTGGACACATTATTAGAAATAGTAGGCACAGAGACGCTAGCTGAAGCACTATAAGGAAATTCAGTCATAAAATCTGGCATCTAGAAACAAAAATTCCTTAGAAGACAAATCATAAGCACCAACACTTAGCCTGCATGTGGGTAGCAGCGAAAATTACCTTTGCGACTCCATTGCCAGGCTTGCTCCCAATTTGCACTTTGGTGGCAAAATATGAGAGGGAACAAAGCAACGATTGAGATGGCCCAGGAACTCCATGGAATTAATTCATAAGAGGTCTTAAAGTGAATGCCTTTCGAAGAGAATGCGATTAATAAGGAACCTATGCGAGTCGAAAATACTACTTTCACTTTAAAGCTAATAGGAGATTCGTAAGCGTAAACGGCGTTTAAAATATAGCGATGTTTCATTCGATCCTTCCCGTTTGTTGAGGTTTACCCGACACACGATGTTTGAAACATAATCCCGTTATTCGGTAATCACGCGGACAAAAAGAATTGATACCGTTATCGGCTACGGCGCGTTGTAAGCTTAGCATTAAAGCGATGATCATAGCGGCCCGAATAAAATAGCGAAAGCAGCCGGTTTTTATCAATCAACAAAAAGATCCATCTGACCGATAATAATCATCCAAAGTGAAAGTAATGGCACGAAGAAAGCTGGAGGATCTGGGCCCGAAACATCCTGATGAATCGGAGTTCAAAACAACGACTACTTTTATGGAGTTAGATAGGAAAAGACTACGGTATGTTTAGCTCGATGTGGTGTCCTGAACTTTATTGATATATCGCTAGAACTAGAGATAAAAGGAAGTGATCATGACTATCTTTGTCAAAGAGTGTCCGTCTTTGATGCCACGTTTCTAGTGGCTTAGTCTAAGTAACACTTACGAAAGCCCGGTTCGTTGATCCTCACGAAAATAGTACGGTCAAATCACGGCGTTCACCCCGCTCGATCGAGTCCTCAGCGATGGTCTTGAATAGTCACAACATTATGAACAATGAACAAAACAATCTAAATTAGGTTAAGCTGAGACCACGGACATCAAATTCACAGGTATAATTGAGGAACATATAAACATTACTTAATTGCAACTCGTAGGTGTAAGCAGACAGAAATTAGTCGAGGCCCCAAGTACCATCGAATTTGGGCCACGCGACATTCAATCATAGAACATACATCGCTGAATGCTCAAAGTACCCATTAACATGAGTAGAGGCCCCGTATCCAATAATCGAGGACAAGCAAAGACATTCCATTAAGGCGAACAACGTATGATGAGTTAAATTACCAGTGATGCTTCAAAAGGTGCATCCTTTGTGTATCAAATAAGCCAACAAGCGGACCGTTCTGCAGTACCGAAGGACCCACGACCTGCACATGGGCTCTTTCCCTGTACCTGACATGAACCGCAAGGGACTAGGGTTGAACTTTTAAGACCAGAGGTGGCCGAGTGCTTTCCATCATACATTATGATGATGATCGAAAGAAAAGAAAAAAATGGGTAGTGATGCTTGTTAGAAATTTGTGGTATTTAATTAATGTAAAGGAACCTTGTATGAAACTTGTGGTATGAATTAGTGCAAGGTTCTCTGACGGTGATAAAAAAATTAATGGACAGGGGCGGTGGAAATTTGTGAGGAAGAAGAAAAATATGTCTTAGCCTTTTAGCTCTGATATACCATGTAGAATATTATGAAATTTTCAATTGTATTAATCTACAATAGAATGTTATAAACAGAGTTTACAAATAACCTATTGGGCTATAACTTTATAAGCCCGAATGATAATACAACTCATTAATATATCCGAATAAGAGGCTCCTGCCTTAACGGAAAAGGGGGTGGGTAGACTCCGTTATAAAAATGAGGCTGTTTCTAGATTGGCCCAATCAAAGCTAACCCGTCTGGAAATTGAACACTAGGGAATATGAATTGAGAATATTGAACCTTGAATCAATTTGGATTATATTTTCATGTCATATGGAGTCAAAGATTCTATGTTCTCCATCTTTTTTAGTTATTGAAAGAAATCAAACATGACTCATTACACTACCAAGCTTCTTATCTATTGTGGAGTAGTAGATAGTCTTTGCAATTGACTCTTGGGTCAATTCGGAAACAGCCTTCCTATTATCACAGTGGTAAGGTTGCGTTATGCGTACTATTTGATCCCCATTCGCCGCTTAGGCGGAAGCCTTTTTAGAGGCATTGGGACATGATGAATCAATTTGGAGACATTTAAGTAAGGTAAATTAAAAAATGGTCAATGGTGTCCTGACTGTCATCTTTAATTTACTTTATCTTCAATTTTTAGTAATTAGTCGTTTAACTTCATGTTTTTTTAGCAAAGTAAATTTGTGGTGAAAAGATATAGACCTTAACACTTCAATTTATGATTTCAGCTAGGAGTTGATATTGGTTCATCCACTGTCGCTAGGGGCGTTGTCAGCCTCGTTCTTGGCTATCTTAACAATCTGGTCATTGAGATGGCATTTCTGGTTCAGGTGATGCATCTTGTGAGCTTTTGTTTTCAATTGCAGAAGCAAGTTCATCCTCTGATTTCACTCTCACTCCACAGTCCAAAATTATAAACTGGTCGAAGTTGTCTCTTTTTAACTTATAATATGAATGCTCTTGAGCGTACAACAGTCCTGCAATGATTTTCGAGATATATTGTCCCTTTGGTTGCTTAAAATTTGTTTGTGAGATCTTTTTCAGGCCAACACGCCAGAAGAACTTCCAGAATACCTTCTGGGAACATGTCGTCTTAATCATCTGGACGCAGCTAAAGCAGTCTTGCTGAAGTCATGATCTTGTCAAGTCGAAGCATCTCATGTAATCTGCCATTTGAAATCATGCTTTCCCTTGCTACAAAATTTCATGTATACTCGAAATCTCAGATGATAGTCGATAGCGATACTGACATTATTCATTCATTGATCAGATTATACAATTGTTTGGCATATGTAATATGATGCCTGCAAAATACAGTATGATATGTTCTGTATATGTGAAAATGCACTTTATGAAACATTCCCTTATTGCATATAGACTTCATTCTTCAATTTAATGCTGTCTAGATTTTTCAACTCCTAGTCATTCTAAGGGAGCTTATGAATTTGTCTTTAGGATTGAATGGGAGGTCTGCATTTTTGGCTAGGCTTATGACATGACTTCTAACCAAACCAAACCAAACCAAGTACCCCATTCGACATTCGTTCCTTTTTAATTATCTTTTTAGTCTTAATTTTTTGTTTCAAAATATTTATTTTTCTAGCATAGAAAATTGAATTTATACATTATTAATGTACTTTTTAATTATTTTTTCTTATTAAACTATCAACCAATTAATTAGATAATTGTAATTAGTTGATATTTTATATTTTTAATGTATTTTTTGACTACGTTTTATTTTTCTTAATTTAGGTGCAAATGACTAGAAAGACAAATATAAAGGAACAGAGGGAGTATTATTCTACTAAGTAGGATTGACTATATAAATACAAAATAAATTACATTATTAAAATAATGTAGAATTTAAGCTGTTATAAATTGATTTTTCTAAAAGTATTTCATAATATTAGTTGTTTATTTAGCATTTTCAACAAGTTCTTTTTCTCTTTGAAATTTTAGATGACAAATTAATGGCATAGGCGGCATAAATCATTTTTTTTGTAGCAGAAGGATTTGCAGTAAAATTGCTGGATTAGTGTCTGGCTGGGTAGATTTCGGGGATGGCGTAATGAACTGAATCAAAATAGCGGATTAAAGCCGCGTTAATTGGCGCCGTGTGACAGGCTTGAGATTAAGCGTTAGTGAGGAAAAGCGTCTTTCATGGCGCAGTTCTGGTTTCGCACATGTTAGCAGCTCGTGGATTAGTCCAACCTGATCTCCAGAACAATTGGAAGTATTCAAATTAAGATTGGTATTTCAATCGTTTGAGCCCTTTTTTTTGGGTACAATGGTCTACTTTGAGCCTTTGACTAATGAAAGCAACCCACAATGAAACATTATTGGCTGCAACTTTGACAAACATCCCATCCCATTTCCATGAAGTGTGTTAAAAAGTTGTATGAAGTTTTTTTTATCGAATTCCATTTTAATTTCAGTGAAACAAACGTACTATAAATAGGTTCTAATTACATGTCATACAATCATACTAATCAAACAATATCTTCAACTTATTTTATATCAAATTTAACTTGTGAAAAAATGGTAGTTCTTCAAAAATACAAAAAAATTACTCGAATAAGCAGTGAAAAGATTCATTAAGAAAGTATTAACTTACCTCATAACTAAATATCAATAAAAACACACACAAAAAAGGTTAGAAATTTGGCCAATACCATTTTTGGATATCTAATGTCGAATGTGCAAAAAGTAATACTTCAAGAACATAATATTAACTAACGTTTATATAATATAATTTTAATTAGATTATAATTTTTTAACTTATAAATTTTTATTGCTTTTAAAATAAAATAAAATAACTAAATCATCAAATTCCATCTAAGCAACATCTACTCATTAAAAAGGAAATTGAAGCATACTAAGACTTTGTTCGCTTTGGATTATCTTAAAAAATTAAGTAATTATATATAATGAATCTAGTCATAAAGATAGTAATACCTTAAAGGCGATGGTATACAATTCGAAATTTTATTAAAGAATACCGAAGTTGACTCTTGATGGAGTAGTATTTTTTTATTTGTAAAGTGCTTGAGAGTATTACAAAGAAAGTATGAAATAATAATCCTGAGAATTTTACTGACCTCAGGTGAGCTCGGGAGTCGGATAGCGAATAAGCAGTTTAGTACCTGCAATAAATTTTCATGTCAATTTGATTAGTTAGAAATTCGTATCTTTATAATTTAAAATTTCTATTGAGGAAAAAAATCCAGTCATAAACATGACTTGATAAATTGACATGATCAAAATTAATTATTAAAAATAGAGGGTTAATAACACGTTTGAAATAATCCAGATTTGATCATGTGTTTTAAAAGTGTCGTTTGATCAACGTTAAATGAATTCGTCCCTTAGCATGTTTTGAGAATAATACGTGTTTTAAAATAAACATGTTTTAAAAATAAAGAGTTAATGACACGTTCAAAGCGTTCGATCATGGCGTATTTGAAACCGTCGTTCGTCGCACATGTTTTAAAAAGTGCATCATTTAGTCAAAATGGACGTTAAGTTTGTTTTTTGGGGAGACAATTGATATGGAGTAAAAGCGTCGAACCTTTCATTTGTGAGATATTTTTTCAATTTTAATAAATTTCGAAGCAAAATATTTATTGCATCCAAATATTAACCTCAACAAATATTTTATTAAAATTAAT
Organism: Lithospermum erythrorhizon; assembly: GCA_019722365.1. NCBI lineage: Eukaryota > Viridiplantae > Streptophyta > Magnoliopsida > Boraginales > Boraginaceae > Lithospermum > Lithospermum erythrorhizon. Next base: position 192,723 of record JADFUC010001388.1, on the reverse strand, counting down.
AATCTCATCGAAATATTTACCCTAAAATTTTAATAGAATTAAAAAATTATCTAAAAAATGATGTTAGACAATTTTACCACTTTAAATTTACCCAAAAAGTCAAACTAAATTTCATTTTGACGGAATGATCAAGTAGAACACCTTTTAAAACATGTGTTATAGAATGAGTCATTTTGAAACGTGTGTGATCGAATGATAGCGTTATTGAAAACATGTATGATCGAGCGTGTCGTGTACAAATAATCCGAAACAAATAGAACCAAAATTCATAAAAAATAATCTATTGTGCTCCATGTTGACAACAAAATAATATCTAAACATTAGCTAGACAACTACTCTCTCCGTTTAATTAAAGAATTATATAAAGTTATATTAGAATTGTAAAAAGTATGTAAAAATATTATACTAAAATTGTGAAAAAAGTATAATATTAAAAATTATAAAATTAATTATTGCTTGTAAAATTATTTTTTTTTAAATGATCGTGTATTTCGAAAGGGATGAAAATGGGCGAAAAGGAGAAAGTATTATTCATGTCTATACTTGTCCAAGACCAACATTTTGTGCTCCACAAACTGAGAAAGTAGCTGACTTTAGGGTTCAATATTTTCCCAATTTCCAACATTTTTTGTAAAGATTGTTCATTTCTTGTCCCATTTCATTTGTCACATTTGCAATTAGTGAAGGGGGGGGGGGTCTCTTTTTATACCTTAGTGGGACCCCAAAACCCTCAAAAACCTGTTGCTGACGTGTACTCAACTGAAGTTCCAGCACAATTTTATGTGCACAAGATCACTTTTTTCTAAACATTGGTTGCCCCCTTTTGCTCATTTTATTACAAACAACTTGTCTTTTTTCAATCTTGGGTTTTGTTAGTGTGATGTGAATTTTGGGTATTTGTGTTTTTTGGTATGTGAAAATTCATCTTGAAAAGGGTAATCTTGAATTTTTTTAGTATGCTTTTTTGTGGTATTTGAGTTGAAGATTTGTTTTTTGAGTATGGTTTTGTGTTAAAGATTTGATTTTTATGATTGGATTTATGGTTTTGTAGTGAAGAAGATTGAATTAGGTGAGTTGGTATGAGGAGGTGCACTAGTCTTGTTGTCAAGTTGGAGCTTCTGCTTTTGCTCTTTTTATTTGGTGAGTTTACTATTCCCTCCAGTTTTTTTTTTATTTGTGGTTTTAGCAGTTTTAGCAATTTGCAGACTGATTAAGGAAAATAAAAATTAGTTAAAACTCAAAAGTATATTGAAAATGTAGTTCAATGTAGAATGACAATCATTTAAAACTATATCATTGGTTGATTTATAATTTCATGAGAAAAATTAGTCAAAAAGTACATTGAAAAAGTACATTGGAAATGTAGAAGTATAATCTTTTATTCCAGAATGTCAAATATTTTGAATTAAAAAATTTAGGTTAGAACGACAAATTAAAAAAAAATGGAGGGAGTATGTAGTTTATTGAGTATTTATTTATTTTTTTACCATTTTTTGCTGAATGAGGAACTTTGGATAGGTAAATTTATACTCTTGTGACATGTAATTATGGTTAAGTTTAATAGAATTAATGCTGAATGTGTTCAACTAAATTGGATTAGTTAGCAGACTTATTTTTGTAGTTAGGGAAGATCAGTGTGGTTCTTTTTAGAAGCTGGTGTTTTTAATGTTTATGGGGTGAATGGAGACGTCATATTCATATAGATGATCCGACTTAATGTGATACGGCGTGGTTTGGTTTGGTTTATAATATACGCCACATCTCTATCAGTAGTGTCTACTCAACCATCAAACATAATCTTGTACATGTTATATGTAGTCTTGAAAACAAAAAATATTTAAATTTGTTTAACTATGGTTCGTTAGTTATATATGTGAATTTTCGTTACAAGATGAAACATTTCGATGCATGTCTTAGCATGCCAAATTTCAGATTATGGGCTAAAACATTAGTAAGTTGTGTTACATTAGCTTCACACAGTAGGTGTAAAGGTTTTGACTTGAGTTAGATTGATCTTTAAATCATGTTATCGGTTTACTATGAAGAATGCTTATGATGTTGAAAATAATCAGTGGGCCAATCAAAATTTTGCATCAACTGCGTAAATGTGTTCTTCGATACAAAATGATACCCTTCCTTTAGTGTTTCATAGTTGATGTTGAATCCTTGGTCACATGTTGAAATATACATGAGTTAGAGAGAAACTTCTCAATACTTTCTACCCGTTACAGTTTTGACTACATCTTCAAGCGAAGGTGATTTTGAGCAATGTGAAAGTACAGTCAAGAAGTGGGCATCTTCCTCACTTGATACAGAAGTGAAAGAAGATAACCATTTACTCAGAGACTTGCTGTTTTTCCTTCACATACCTAGAACGGGAGGCAGAACATACTTCCATTGGTATGTCCTTCATGTGCTCTATTATTGTTGGTTCAAATTCTTTGTTACAAGCATTTTTGGGTCCTGACTGCTTCTGTTTGTTGTCTTTTTGTAGTTTCCTGAAAAAGCTCTACAAAAGCTCTTTGGAGTGCCCACGTTCTTATGATAAACTTAGGTTCAATCCCAGGTAATGCCCCAATGTTTAATACTTCACTAATAAATGCAGTTGGTTAGACCGTATCTCAATTCAATTGCAACTCTTTAATATAATAGGTTTTTTAGTATTTTTTTGTTTAATTCAGATGGCCGAATAATCATGTTAATACATTGCTTTTGCTATGCTCATGTACTTATAAATAGTGTTTGTTGTTTATTCATAATATTTTATCCTATTTTCTGCATTCGCTGAACTTTATAAGGCTATAGGTGCTAACTGTGAGTAAGTTTAGTTGAAATACAGCATTATCTGCATAAATTCTTACAGTACTATTTTCCTATAATCTATGAAGTGGTTTCATTTAAGAATTTCTCTTACAATTTATGCAGAAAATCAGACTGCAGGCTGTTGGTTACTCATGATGATTATAGCATGATGTCCAAACTCACAAAAGAGAAAACATCTGTTGTGACAATATTTAGAAACCCAATTGATCGAGTCTTTAGCACTTATGAGTTCTCCATAGAGGTGGCGGCTAGGTTCTTGGTGCACCCAAATTTGACGTCAGCTTTGGCAATAGATAGACTCCTTCGTTCTCGGACTAAAGGTGTTAGTACTCTCAATATCTGGCCATGGAAGTATTTGGTTCCCTGGATGAGAGAAGACCTCTTTAAGCGAGTATGCATCTACCCCTAGGATTATACGATGCATCTTACCTCAAGTTATATCATTCACTAACGTTCTTGCTTTTCTGAATTTTTCTCAAGCCTCGGGATGCCTTGTAAGTTGTAATTTGTTTAACTTAGCTAGCATCAGTTGCGGAGAAACAAATTTTGTTAATTTTTCATCTTAGGTTGTGCTCCAATCTTCTTTAACACCCTAATTCAACATGAATCAATTACAGCCACATTTATAATTTTTCAATCTATGTCTTTCTTTTCAGAGCGACACATTCTATTAGGATTTCATACTAGTTCATTGTCCTATGCACTTTATCACCCATTCAAATACACATCTCAGATTCCAGAAAATATTGAAACATCCCTACACACAGACTATTATGAAGGTTGTGAAATGATTTCTATCTAACATGCAAGACTCCTAGTAATCATAATGACCTTTGCACATCCAATGGGTTAATGCAAGTAAAAAACGTGAAGTTATCTTTCCAAGTATTTTAGTTGTATATGAATTCCATGCCATTTTTGTGAATCCTTATTGGTTTTATCTGCAGAGGGATGCTAAGAAACTGAAGGGGCTAATTGAGATTACATCCAATGATTCGTACAATATGGAGGATGTAGTAATGCCTCTACATCAGTACATCAATGATCCTACAGCTGTTGATATTATTCATAATGGAGCAACTTTTCAGGTTTTACCATAATTTCACTTTCTATACACGTTTAAAAATCACACGTCCAACTTGATTTTTCAGATATCCGCCTAACCTTTTTTCTAAATGTTAGATTGCAGGACTTACAAATAACTCCTACCTATCAGCATCACATGAAGTGCGCCATTGCGTATTGAAATTCCGGACTCTTGGACAACATGTTCTGGATATCGCAAAGGTATTAGTGTTTATTAGGTTCCAGTAAGAACTAAGAAGTTTCAAACCATTACCCCCTGTTGAATGTTTCTAGTTTCTACTATGTCACAATCATGCTAGATCATTGTAAATCTTGCAGAAAAGGTTAGATGATATGTTGTATGTTGGACTCACAGAGAATCACGAAGAATCAGCTTCAATGTTCGCAGATGTGGTAGGTGCACAAGTCATTTCCCAGTTCACACCACCTAGCGTTCTCGAAAGGAACAGTGTAGGTAAGTGAAGAATTTCTGTTGTGGGGAGTATTGGTTGGCGCTCCAACTGGTTACACGATGGTTGCTACCTTAAATCATTACTTCGGCCCATTCATTTAAGAACAATGTAATGCTGTCATTTCATGTGGCAACAATTTGCATTTCTGCTATATCTTCTTACTGAATTAGGAAACTTTCAGTGAACACGTTCTTCCATTTAGTTGATTAATTACTGTAACAGCTCCTCATCCAGCACCCATTTGGATATTAGAGTACTGTAGCTGTCCATTATAACGTTTAATTGCATCTGCACTGTTGGGTGGACATACTTGCTGATGGAAGAGTAGATATTTTCTAGCTCTCTTAGCAGCAAGAAAATTGACATCTTTTCTCAGATATATCAAACTTCTTAATTGGAAGCTATGTAGTGTAACTTCTTAAATGAAAGCTATAGCGAAACTTCTCGACTTTTCAGCTTGTACATCATTTGTTTGCAGACCATAGCTCATCGCTTGAAGATTTTGGACCTGATTCTCATCATGATGGGGTAACAATATATGATCCTCTGTCCAACTCTTTTCTTGTTCTGTTATCATTGGTGGTATTTCTGCTCTCTAGACTTTAATGTGTTGTTTTGATGCAGAGCAACAGCTCACTTCCAGAGCCAAGTAAAAGCTACCCGATTGAAAAGGTATATTCTTTTCATGCAATCGGGTAACAAAATTGTTTTCATTTGCTAACACCAATTATATGCTGATTTAAGGTAACTACTGGAAAGCTTATCAAAGCATATCAAAGTTGTATTACATCTTTACGCAAGACGCAAACAGAAAGACGTATAAGTTCCTTGAAAAGGATCTTTCCAGCAAATTTCACCAAGGAGGTACTTTTTCATACTTCTACCATGATATTTGGCATTTGATCTTTGGGCAGAGCTTTAACGAGAACTACATGAAATTCGCTTACCTCCCCGTAGTCTCGTGGAAGGTGAGGTGGTTGCAGAGAGGTCCCTTCTGAGTTTTCACAGATATCTTATTGATATTAGGAGTCCTGAGATTTGGTTGTAAACTAACATTAATTTCGTATCTATAAATATAGTGTTGTGTCAATATCGTTGTCACCATTCTTGCTCTTGAAATGGATTAGGAAACTATATGCCTATTTGCGTCACTCCCTTCACTAAAAGGGGTTCAACTTTGAACGCATTTGATTTTTATTGCCATATTACAAATTAATGCTCTGAAATCTTCAACGTTTATAGTTTCATAATGCAGGCTCGTCTTCAGGTACCTCAAGAACTTCTCCAGGAAATAGCATCACTCAACAGCCTTGATATGGAACTGTACACCTATGCTAAGGGCATTTTTCTAAACCAGCACAAACGCGTGGCTCAGGTCAAAGATGCCATTGTATGTATGCTACACTTAGAATTGAACTTCTGTTTGTTGCTCATTCTGTCAGTCATTAACCGAAGAAACAGATCATAATATGAAGCTTAACACCATCCCTGATTGTAGGACAAGCCCGGAAAGGTATCCCAGAAAGCGGAAAGAGAGCTGAAGATTTCAAATAGTGAAACATATGTGGAAATGCCTGAAAGTGAGTTGAAGATTTCATATGGCGACATATCTTGGAAAGTACTGCTGTTGATCACATCGACGTTGTTACTGCTTGTTTTCGTTTTACTTTATGTAAATTCAAAAGGTAGAACACCTAAAGTTAAATTATGATAGGACCGACCATGTCCGATGGCTTCTTAAACGAGATGAATGTGTTAGGGTTGATGAACAGTTGATGTCTTGATGATTTGATAGACATAGGGAACAATATATGTGTTGTGTAAATTGTAGACAACAGGGGAGTTTGATAATTGACCCCACTCATTCGTGTATTGCACGTCCCTTTACATGTTCTTTCAATATGATCATCGTTTCTTGATACTCGATGTTTTGAATTATGCACAATTATTAAGGATAATGTATCTTGCATCACATATAATTAGCATCCGTAATGAATTTTTTTGGGATTTTACTATGACTTGAAAGTCGAAACATTGCAGTCATTACAACTAGATTCAACACGATTACTAGACTTGTTCTTTGTTCTTTATTGGTAGTTTAACTAAATCATTTAGATAATTTGTTGTACCAACATTTTTGGGAGATTGGAAAATTGTTCGGCGGAGCAAGCGCGATGTGAAAGAGAGGTGTTCTAGAAGAACAATTGAGTTTTGGCCTCGAATAACTTGCAAATAACCGGTTGCTCAGTCGGAAACATTCATAGTTAGTATGAATCATTTGAACTTTAAATGTGAATTCTACAAGACTTGTAATATGTTTCAATTCATTTATTGGGTTTCAGTTCAGTATAAACACACATTGATCATTAGAATAAATTGGACATACAATAACAACAATACAAAATCATGTGAATTCCATGCATTTTTCACCAAGGAATGAGAAGGCTTAATCAAATTTTGACAATGTTTGAGAACTTTGTCCTTATTCTTCTTCAAATTTGATGAATTTGGCTTGCGTTTATCAAGTTTACTAGCCACATCTAGGAACAAGTCATGACATTCCTTTCCTATTGTTGAATATGTTGAAAGAGTCAATCATGTTGCCAGGCGGTATCGATTTGGCCGGGTTTTCCCAGCAAAGAATTCAATACCAGTTTGTTCAACAAATCTCCACCTTAACTAATCCTCAAATACCAAAACTCTCAATAAATGTAACGCCAAAATAATGCACCGTATGTACTAACAAGCATTCGTATGCCGATAAGGAATAGATGCGCGCGAATGCACCCGTGACGCAGACGCCATCAAGTTTCAACGCCGCCACTGCTAACTAATACCTAATTTTCAAAGAAGTCCGCATAACGATTTAAACTCGGCTCGCTGAACCTGGGCCAGAATATATCACCAAGTTATTCAAGTAGCACTCCACTTAATTCTGGATCACCTCTCACTTCTCAGAAAATGATATCGCACATCAATCGCCAGCTTCTTCCTATCATGATTAACCCGATCCCTATAAACATATCAGACTCAAACTGTCACAATATACCACCGCCTAATCATGATGTAGTCCCAGATCACTAACCAGTCCTCTCAGCCAGATATCCTCCTTAGCGCCTTTTTAAGGCCATATACTCGCTTCTCGCAAGAGACAGAAGTCACCGCGATTGGCAAATAGCCTCCGCAACTCACAATGTAACTACATGTGGTAAATACATAACCAACATAGACCTTCTACCGCCTACATCTCAAAGATGTTTAATCGCAGATTCGGGAATTAAACACCGACTATCTCCACCATAACAGCACTAATATTGGGACGTACCGAGATAAAGAAAATCCTCTTCACAGCTTGCCAATGTTCTTTCCCAGGGTCAGCCATGAACCACTGACAACACTAACAAAGATGCTAGTAAGATCAGTCTAGCTAATTATAGTATTAAGAACAACTCCAACTACACCAGTATATAAGGTATGTGTTCCATGTATACCTTCTCAGCAGATGATTTAGGTGCAAATGCAATGCACACACGCATTACTTGTGTAACTAGGAGTTTCACTGCTTCTAGCGCCAGCCCATACCAAATCGATAAAATCTTTCTCAACATAGCCTTCGTGATAGCAAGCCTTCTTCCGATTTCTATCCCTAAATATCTCCATTCCCAAAATTTTCTTTGCATCACCCAAATCCTTCATTTCAAACTCACACTAAGAACCCTTCTCACTTTTGAATATCGACTTTCAACCCAGAATTTCCTCACATCATCTACATACATAATCAAGTAGATAAGTGGAACTATCACTAACCCGCTGTAATAAAACAACTATCATATGGACTGAATATTCAATCTCTACTAGCTATCAAATCTCTTGTACCATCGCCGAGATCAAGCCAAACCATACAAAGATTTCTTCAACTTAAACATAATCTTCCTTTTCAAGTTCCCCGAAACCATCTCGTCGGGTCATATAAATTTCTTTCTTCCAACTTCCATGTAAGAAAGTCAGTTTTGATATCTAGCCGCCGAGCCTAAGTCTCCGATGTACAACTATACAGTTAAGCACTCGATAGAAGTACGCTTCCAACTATAGCGAGAATATTTCATTGTAGTCAACTCCCTCCCTTTAATTGAACCCTCTAGCAACCACTCTAAATTTTATATCAGACCCCATCATCCGATGACAACCTCTTTCTATCAATATCCACTGGCAAGCCGACAATCTTTTCTTCCCGGCCGGGTCTTCTAGCCAACTCCCAAGTTCCGATTCTTCCAAGCTGATTCATTTCCTCTCCCATGGCAAAGAAGCTACTGGACCGACTCAGACTGCCATGCCTTCTTTTGTAAGAAACTACCCTTGGGCCGAGGATCAACTTCAACCTCGTGAAAGCAAAGGCCAACATATCCTCATAACCAAGGCCTCGTGTAGAGGGTGTACCAATTAGCTCTTCTAGGACGATCAAGAGCCACACTACGACGCTCATCCGGGACGGAACTTCCGATGTTTCTACCTTCCGATCGTGATCGAGAAGAGCTACTCACCATCACCTTTAACACCGTAATCTCGCTTCCACCTTCTTCCCAACACACTTCTCGTCAGAATCAAGTGGGTATGACGGTTGATCTAAACATAGAATTCTTATCAAACCATTATCAAATATGCAGCCGCTGACCTTCTTCCCCGCTTGATTTTCCACTAAAATCTTTCCAATCCTCAAGTGCTTGAAAACATCACTTTTCTCGCTCATAATAAAGCACTAAATCATCCTTTGAATAATCATTAATTAGCGATAGAAAATACCGTGACCTTCCAAAGATTCAACTCGCCAAGACTTAACAATCTGAGCGATTTAATCCAAAGGTACTCTTTGTTCTATGAGTCGCTGAAATTTGTCATGATGTAATTTCCCAAAAAACACAAAGGTTTCACAAAACCCCAAGTCTTTCGACTTCGCCGCACACCAGTTAAAGCATTGTCCTCACTGCACCGTATCCCTCTCTCACTTATACCTCATACGCCACAACTTAGTCATATGATCATTTTCAACAACGTAGATGCAATAGCGTTATATTCGTGGTTGAGCACCTTGGTGTAAAATACAATGTACCCCACTAACACCTTAAATCACCTCGAACCCTGCACATTTATCACCCACCTTTACCCCCGAAATCGAATCTCCCCTTTCTCTGCCTGGGCCAGACTCCAAATAAATCGATTCTTAAATATCAGCTGAACATGCCTAACATCTTCTAAGGTACAAACTTACCATCAGCGAGTCATAATATTCACGTAACCTATCCCAACTACTTGCAAAACGTAACCTGCATATGTAAATATTACCACCATCTACTTCGCCATAAAGCCGAAAACCACCTCTTAGGATGTATATGATAAGACGCTTCCGCACCGCGATTCACATATCGGGTGAAAACATATGGTTATCGGCAACTAATTCTATATCTTCCTCGATTTTGTACTACTTCTCAAGTAACAAGAATAGCACTGCATTTATTAAATTGCCCCCGGCTTTCAGACAACTCTGTCATTAACGCCCCTTTCTCCTTACAAGAATGGCGCATACATCCCTGGGCTGACCAGTTTGAATTGTTTCTTAGGAAACTTTTTTTTTAACAACTCAAGGCTTACTATTGACGAATAACCTAACAAAATGAATATCCAAACTAGAACTACTCATGCCTATGTTCAATTCCCCTGTCATGTTGTTAGACAAGCATTTCTTCTGGGGAAGCTTATGTAATCTTTACCATTCATTATGTATCTCTTTAAAAATTTTCATATGACGCCGGTGTTAAACTACCGTAATTAAGGTAAGATCTCATCATCGCATAAACATCAATATTATGCGTATCTTATCGTATTTAGCTTTATCTAAGTGGTCTCTTAAGGATCGCATCTTCCTCGCATACGAGTACCGAATGTACGCTGCTTTCTCGTAAAGAACAACTGGTTTAAGGCCTTTTAGTCATAATAATGCACTTTCTAGCCCACTTCACAATCTAAGCAGGCGCCTCCCGTCGAAACTTCAAGAATAATCTGCCTGCAGACAACAACAATGCTGGAAAGCGCTTTCCTCTCCAAAGAATCCTAATTTTTCTCGAACCTATTGAGGTAGATTATTCGTGAGAGGAGATCGATTCCCTCTCTCTTCAATACCTACCACCTTTTATTTTTCATGTAATCGAACTACGCTCTCCCATTAAACTTATCTACTTCCAAATCTTTACCACCCATCGCCTTCGCTCTGATCCATATCCGGTTCTCCGATACTAGCTATTATAACTGACGTAAATAAGGATCATAGAATATGCAGCCGATCATGACGTAAAGAAATAACAATTGTATCTTTAACGCGCAGATTCCCTAACAATGCTAGACAATCCACCTGCCAGTAACCACTGTAAACTTCACTATAATGCAAGCAAACAGATTACGTATCGTTGAACACTCCCTCGCTTCCTCGACGCTGGGTAGATTATACAATTGACGAATAGCTTACGACTTAACTATTCTATAACCCTAAACTGTAAGATATAAGCCATATATAAGATGCTGGTGCTGGCTGCATTCAGAACTGGCCAAGATCTACTTATACTCAAAATATTTAATCTGAACCGCCTGTAACACTGGCGAGTGCCGCCGGGACCAAGATGCTCCGACTCCTCCCGACGCCTCCTGACTCCAAGCCCCAACCTAAATCGACCCAGTCCGTGAAAAGTGATCTCCAGTTATTCTCCTCCAATTAACCTTGCCATAGTAGTAGAAAATAAATGAAAAAGTTATTATATATAAAAAATGTTATCTTTTCGAATTAACAGTTGTGTCTCAAATCAATTTGAATAATTAAGATTAAAACTTGAGAAAACAAGAAATAAGAACTGAGAAGAGCAATGCATGTAAGGATCCATTAACCGAACTTATTACAGTTATATTTTAGATGATAACATATATTAAAAAGTTATATATAAATTTATTTATAACACTGAATTAAAATACTATCTATTACTCAACTGCATTTAACATTATATGTGGAAATTGGTTACATACCATTTTACCTTCCATTTGCTCTAAACGATCGAGATTTTGCCTTAACGTTCCTAGATTTAAATATTTAATTTTTACATTTTCAAGAAACTTTTTTTCCTTCAAATGACTTTTTCATACTTCTTCCCTTTATATCCCTACTTATTTGCTTTAATTGACGTGATTAATTATCAGATTTTGTCGTACATAAAGAAAAAAGTCATTATAGCGATAAATGACAGCTAAAACATCAATCATTTAAAGCATTTAACGAAGTAGGATTTAAAGCCGAATTTCAATCACCAAATCTAAAGAACAAATCGCATAACGGATGTAAGAACGCTAAAGAAATGTATACAAAGATTTTATACTGTGTTCCCCTCAACGCGAAAAGCGTGACGCCCCGTCAGCTTCCGTAATCCACTCAAAACCAACTCCGAAAGATTCGCCATAACCTATCAAACTAACACTCAATCGAAAAGAATACTTTATAATTTAAGATTCTCAATTATTAAAGCCTCACAATATTATCGATTTCCATTTATTCAATAATATTCTCTAAAGATAATTATTTGTGATGCTTATTTTCATGACAAAACTCATAAAGCATCAAGCTTTCTCTATATATGTGAAAACATCTACTCTAGCCTAAAGTTATCTCCCTGCCTCGAAAGCCTCGAAAACCTCAAAATGTAATTTTCCCAGATCCCGCTATTTTAGTGCTGCCGGGGACTTGTACCATTCCGAACCAACTCCTCAAACCACCGACTCCAAAGATCCGAAATCGGGACCGACCAAGGCCTGACCTCCTCTCGAACTCCACTGCCAGCCAAACCATAAAATGGCTTCAATTTCAACAGAAGTATTAGTTATGGTCTAAACCTCCTTCATTACATTGTATATATGCCTAGGGCATCACTTTGCTCAGTGTATTACAAAACAATTTCCATACAGTCACAAATAAGCCTTATTTGATAATTAATGCATTCCAAGATGTAATCAGAAACAAAAGCATCATGTTTGGCGTTGTTCAAGCTTCCCCTATTACAGTATGTTGAATTAAAAGTGCAATCTATCATTCACGCTTCCCCTATCATTTTCATTGTTGACTGAAATGTCGAAAATGATGTTGAACATAACACACATGGAGATGATAATGGTTTAATAAAGGTTGGAATTCTTGATGTTTGTTGTTGTATGTAAGAAGTAATCTCTCAGCATTAAAGATTCTCCCAACGTCGTCACGAATCAACTAAGTCCGTTGCACATACAACAAAAACCACCAGCAGACTGGCTATGTGGAACAAGTTATCCTACTTCTGTAATACATAGTACAAACAAGCCCCTTCAGGATTTTACCTCCATCTAAATCTATGTCGTCCTTCGCGTTTGAACAAGCCTCTTACACATGGTACGGATCTGGAATTACAAGTTCATAGATCTTCTTTGTATTCATTGTTGTTGGTGTCGCTGATGACTTTTTCATTGACATCAGAACTCTCGGAATCGGTGGTAGCAGCTGGTTTCTGGAGCTTGAAAGGAATAGATGCACGTCTCCTAAGGAATTTGTACAACGCCACAACAGTTCGATCTGTCTCAACAACGATCTGCATCTTTTAAAAAGTCAGCAAATTTGCTACGACAAAAGTATTTATAATCGAGTTCAACCAATATGGAAATCACTTACAGGATCAGAGGTTTTATTTCCTGCTGGAAAGAAGAGAAGTGTGGGGAATCCATCAGCCTGCCAAGTAGAAAGCAACTAAATCAGACTAGTTAAAGGTAAACAAATTCTGGTGCAAACTTCTAATGCAATAACAATATTAAGCATAAAGGATTAGGAAGTAAGATTGTCCAGGAACTCCTAAACATTTTTTTTTCAGGGTGGGGCTAGCACATGAGCAAAACCCGTGGGACGCTCTTACTGCCAAGCAAGACCTTTGTACATGCTACAGCTAACTTTTTTCTTTAACTTATTTTAAAGTTTTGGGTACATTCACGCATAAACGCACTTAACGAATTTATTTAACAAAAAACGATTACAAATATACTCTAACGTTTCGGTAAATTCAGAAATTTCAGACAGAAAGACAAACGCATTCGACATGAGCAAATATACTCCTGACACATTTATTTAACTTACGCTGACTGCTCATCGTCGGCCGCCTCCGGTCGATGATGGTCGTTCGACAACCCTCACCAACTCTAAATTTATCAACCTATTAACATTTTACGAAAAGTGAAGACCATATTTGCAGTGTTAACACAATGAAAGCAAACCCGTGGATTCGAGCTTAGTAGGTCCTTTAAACTTTCCTGCTCAATTTTTACGGAGGGTCTAAAGTACATTTTACTTTTTCGTAATCCAAATTGGCCGTATTCTCAAGTAACTACTGCCGAGAGCTACAAGATTCGACCATACGTATATTTAGCATTGCTTTCATACATATGTAGTAATTGCAGCAGCTCGCTCTCTCCGGTGGTTTCGTGGTTTGAGGTTAGTTTTAATATTTACCTTCCAATTCAAAATAATCGTTGCTTAATTTTTTTTAATATCAATCTTGACCAAACAATTATTACCTTATTCATTATTTAAAAAAAATATAAAATTGATATAATTTGATTCTGCTTTAAAATAATACTTTCATAATATTATTTTTAAATATTTTTAATAATATAATTAAAAGAATCTTAGACAAAGATTTACCCTGATACGCGAAATACAATTTTTTCAATCATATATTTTTACTTCATATAAATTATTTGACATTTCGAAGGAAATTATACCACAAAAATCTTAAAAGGACTCTTACTGAAGACTTGAAGACGTTAAATAGGCAAGTATTTACCTTTTCCTTTCAAGACTTCAAATTAAGTCTCTTATTAGATGCACAAATTTTTACTCTTACCATCTAAAATAATACTCCCTCCACTTATTTTTAATTTACATTTTCGGTTTTCGAGGGAAGTTTTTGACTATGGATGACTTAATAACTATATATTGAAAAATTAAAGGAAAATAATATTATGAAAATATTTTAACAAACTAATACAATTATATCAATTTTATAAAAATAAGGAAAATGTCAATTAAAATGAATTGGATGAAGTATGAAAACATGACAATGAAAATATGATAATAATTAAAGCACATAATAGATGAAGTGGAACTTGATAGTATAACTGACAACATTATGGTGAGGAAGAATTGTATGTGGAAAAGATGTCAGTTTAGTGAAGGACAAAAAGTTAAATATGAAATTCAATGATTAGGTGGACAACAAAATTACCTTAGCCCTGGGGTGTTCATTCGTACTCCCGTCCATCTTGGCTATAACTAGAGATTCGATCCCGTGCAAGTGTTTGGCAAGCTTGTTATATGTTGGTTCAAGATCTCGGCAGTGGCTACACCATGGTGTGTATATCTGAAATAAACCAAATCTGTATCAGAAATAGATCAAATGTGAACCTTTCTTGTGACTTTTGAATAGCTAATAGGTATATCTCGAGAAGCACATCTTTTGATTTGTCTAAAACAATGTCATCGAAGTTATTCCCAACCACAATCTTTACATCTTCATCATTCTATATTACATAAAAATAGAGCAAATAACAGTTAGTTAAATTGAAAGATAAAAAAGAAAAGCTTTGAAAGGATAATAACTCACACTTTCAGGAATAGGATCAGACTTATAGATAGGTTTGAGTCTCTCTGCCAAGAAATCCTCAGCAAATTCCTGATGCACATAATACAGGAAACATCGGTTATACCATGATAGTACGGTAGTGATAGTAAGATAGTGCAAATCTTGAAAAATCCTGATGCATGTAAGTATTGCTAAAAATATCAGTTAAACCATGGCAATAAGATGGAGCAAATCTAGATAAACTGATGAATTTACTCCTCAATTCTTTGGAGAGGTATGCAAAGGTAAACTTAAACCGATGAAATAGGAAGAAACACAACCTTGATTTTCTCAAGTGTCAGTTCGCCGTCAAATATATATTTCCTAGAATCATCATTCCCTAAGTATCCAATAACCTGTCCACATGTTAGTAATCAATTGTAGAATAATGTTACCTAATAATTCAGGAATGTAACAATCACAAGTATCATAATATGAAAAATAACAGAAAAACAAATACTTTTGGAGCATTGCCAGAGATGCCAAAGTATTCTGCAACTGGCCTTCCATCTTCTTTATTGTCCACTTGGATATGGACAAATAAAAGCTGCAAGAAGAAAGGTGAAAGAGCATAATTATGGTAAGCATATAGAAAGTGCCTTTCTTTCCTATTTAGTATATAAACGAAAACAAAAAATTGTCACACCGGAGTGTGCATGCAGCAGTCATTTATTTTATTAAGTTAAAAAACTCAATAAGAAGCGACTATTATCAACAACAAAATTTGCATATCGTGTCCAGTTCAGTACAATTTATGTTCCCTTAAATACTTCATCTAACCAAATTTCATTAACCAATTGAATTACATTTCTAGTTGATTTGGCTTCTTAAATGATTTACCTTATGTTATTACTCCGTATTATTTAAACCGTCGGTTATATTAAGACAAAGCGCATTGCCCTTCCCCAGGTTTCTCTTTCTTGAATACATGTTCCTACCTAAAGCATAATTTTCTGAATAATAAATGATTGACATCTTCTTAGTTAGCATGGTTAAATACAAACAGAAAATAATTTATTGGCAACAACGGAAGTTTAGCACCTTTCCTTTAAAATGTTTTGCAGCCTCCTGGAATCCCAGTAGGACCTTCTCCGACTCCTTTGATGTGGAAAAGAGCATCACCTAGTAAGTACGGGCAAAAAATGTGAGGTCGAACAATAAGTAAATATCCTCCGTTACGATTTAGAATCACTGTATTCAACAAACTCAACATTCCATTACCTGCTTTTTTATAGGACTTTCGAAAATTGAGGAGCCACTTTCTCTGGTAAAAGTTATAACCAGTGGAAGTTTGTTGGCAGTGACAAACTTCGATATAGCAGATCTAGTAAATTTTCCATCTGCTAAGGCAACAGAAAATTAATATAGGCACTCCAATTTTTAGTAAAACGTGTTTCCATACCACCAATTAGAAGTCTCAGCATAACAACTCACCATAATGGGTTACTTTCTCAGCCTCCCTCTTTAACATGACCAAAGCAGGCCGCTTAACATCAGAGTCCATGTGAAATAGTCGTGCGACATCTGGGTTCAAAGACTGGTAAAAATTGACACCGTCATCAAGCTTTGAAGCAGCAATGAGCTCCTCGGTTTCAGGACCCTGAAGCATGTTAGTAAAACAAAATATAAAAAATCGAAAATCTTAAGCAGATGCATGACAAGAAATAATAATAAGGATAGGAGATTATTAAGTTGAAATGTCAAACGATTTACTTCAGTGAGATTTATAGAATAAAAATATCATTTGCATTGCTTTATAACAGGAAGAAATGCCAAATTGGGTGAGCAAATACCACTAAGGAGTCAAGGTAGCCCAATACAACTTTGCTCTCAGAGGTCAATACATACTCTGCCTCCTCTATAGTTGTTATGTTTCTTATACCAGGTCCTGTCTTCTTTCTGACCCAAGAAATAATGGCCTCTCTGCACGAACACCAGCTCTATATTTAATTATTCATATAGGATATAGCACAGACCATAAATTTTTTCAACATATTGGGAACATAAGTATATATAGATTAAGCAAATGTACACAAATTCCTCGGTCTGCACCGGTCCAGAGTAAAGACTAATATTGTCAAACAGGGGAACATATTACCAGTTTCATGGATGGGAACTGATAAAAAACACATAAATTTGTATGAAAATACTCCAAAAAATTAATTCTACTATATTATCCCTTTTAGCATGAACAAGAAATGTCGAGCAAAATGTCATGGTCCTTGAGGATAAGGACCTTCAGGCCTTAGGGGGAGGGGGGTCATAACCCAAAGTCCCAAACCCAACCAAGCATGAAGCCCGTGTGAAGAATTCCAGCAAGGAAAGGGCAGAAACTGTGAGCAGATTTGGAGAGTCACACATTCTCTTCATGAATTCCTATCTCAAACAAATCCCCTTGTTCTGAGTGCCTCAAAGGATTCCAACAATTAGATATGACCGGTATATAATAATCTGCTGATGATGCATCAATCAGTAAATATACATCTCGACTCTCAGCAACCTCAGTTCATCAGACTTTCCCAATTTTCTGAGTCATTGCACAAGTTTTTAGCCCACAATCAATCTACCTATGATGCATCAAGTGGTACATACAACAATCTGAATCCATCAAATTGGTCAAATTGGCTAAATCTTCTAATTCATAGCATAAATATTAAGCCAAAAAACGAACTTAATTTAGAACTACTCTCCTCAAACAATCACAATAATTCACACCTAATTACTTCTTACTCATCATCTTCCGTTACCAGCAAAGTGAAAAAAAGAACTCCACAAATTTCATAATCAACAGCCTTATACACAACTGGAAAATCAAGAATGCAATACCAAATACTCCCTCCATCCCTAAGAGATCGTCGAATCTTGAATTTGAATGAGTTGAACATTTTAAATTTTGAACTCAACTGTTTTTTAATATATTGAACAATATTCTGTCACAGATATATCAAAATATAGCATTTTCAACCAACTTTAATACTAACGTGATCATTTGGATTCAAATCAAAGTTGTGTTTGACAATTAAAAGTTTAAAACCGCAAGTTTTATCAATTTTGACAATTGAAGAGACTAACCTCGACAATCTTTTAGGGATGAATGTAGTATGTTAATTAATTCAATTACACAGTAGATCACATTTACATGAATTAGCATACGTGTTTAAGTAAAACGATAACGTCAATTAGAATGAATTGGACGATTAGTACACTCACTTTGTGCGTCGACCATTATAGGGTTGATGTTCCCCATCAACAAAGAACAATAAAGTCGGAAACCCCTGAACACGATACTCCCCCGACAGCTCCCTCTCCACCGTCGCATCCACCTTCGCCACCACCACATCCGCCTCCTTCTTCAGCTCAGTAGCTGCCGCTGCATACTCAGGCGCAAGCTCCCGACAATTCCCACACCATGGCGCGTAAAACTCCACCATCACATATCTATTACCCAAAACCGAAAGATCATAAGTTCGAGTCATGCACGGGTAAGTGTCCTCTTTTTTTTTTTAAACATACTGTAAAAAGAGGTCATGCTTTCGAGTCATGCACGGCTAATCACTAATGATCTTCTTTTATTATTATAAAAAAATACCTATTCTCCTCAATTACATCAGTGAAGTTCCTCTCCACCAAAACCACCACGTCTTCGTCGTTGACTTTGATGACGTCGTCATCGTAAGGGACCTCTGGATCGTCGAAGTCATCGTAAGGGACCTCTGGATCGTCGAAGTCATCGTAGTCGTCGACTTGGTCGTCGTCGGAGAAGTGGTGGTGGGAGGGTGAGGTGGCGGTGGTGATGTCGTCGGAAAGCGATTGGAGGAAGCGGAGGTCTTCGCCGTCGCCGTCGTCTACGGTGGTGGAGATGGTGGTGAGAGAGAAGAGGAGGAGAGAGGAGAGTGAGAGAAGGAGGAAGAGTTGACTTCGCATGATTTGGTTTGACCGGTGAGTTGACTCAAAATGGAAGCGCGGAAAAAGTCAACGAGGGAGAGTTGGAGAGAGTTCAGATTACTGTGCTATGGAGTACCGAATAACTCGTTACATTGTCGTACTCGACTCGATAAACCCGTCAAATGTTTAATCGAGTAAGGACTCGAGTATTGTTTTTTTAATTGATAATTTATCGAATAAGTCTAATCCGCTTTACATATGACTCCGTATTACCTAATAAACATTTAAAAAGAAACTATTACTCATTTTAGAAAAACATTTGACATTAAAGTCAGCTTCTACTACTGTGAATGAAGCCTCGAAACTCCTGCCCACCCGGGAAAGATTCTGCTCGATGCTCGCCTGTATGCTCAAAAAGATAAATTTAGCCTTAAACGCAGAGTCACGAAATGAAATCAAACTAGCTCGAAATTGTCAGCTTGGCTCAACTGTTCATCATCATAATATATATGGACCTTTGGTCCATTATATCTCCTCCATCCCTATTCCATTATATCCCTCCTCTCTTTTAAGCCTTTAATTCATCACTGGGGCTACCAAAACCCCAAAGCCCAAATCCAAAACCTAAAACATAACCTCCCAATTCCCAAACTCTCATATCTCATTTCTTCATTCCTGATTTCCTTCTCTGCCGTTTACTCTCAAATCTCAATCTCTCATCTCTCAAACTCAAACTCATAGCCGATGAAGTTTCATAGACGATGATGTTAGGGGTCAGAATTTAAACCTTCCGAAATAATCAAAGTAATCAATTCGGCTAGCTGTAGCTTGACTTTGACTTTCGGGGTTTTAATAAACTCGATTCTGTTCTGATTTTGTTTGCATGTTTGTGCTACTTTTTTAAGGCTAATATTTATATATTTTTTAGATTATAAAACTGGTAAATCGATTCAGACGTATCTTCGGGTAATGACCTCGTTGTTTTCAAATTAATGTATGCCTTTGAATTTTTCTGGAAGAAGATAACCGAGCCTAATAAATTCAAAAAAAAAAAGATTTCGAACCAAGCTTTTCGAACGGTTTGAAAAACGAGCCCAATTTTGTCGAACTCGAACTCGATATCGAATTTTAACTCGAGCCAAATATCAAAAATTAATATTCAAATGGTTTTAATCCTACTAAACTAAACGAGCCGAACTCGAACTCGGGGATATTCGATCTGACCGCCTTGCTTATTAAACTTCTAGTTACTCTATGGTTTAACATGAAATGAATAAGTATCATATCATAATGCTAACTTAGTCATTAGTTAATATTCATAATGTAAATTTTCACTAGTATTCTAAACAAAATTGTGAACCCGATGTCATTCGGTACTCAAATACGTAAAATTAATCGACAACTCGCCCGGGCGTTAACCGAGTCGACTGAGTACGTATCATTAAACTTGCAAACAATGGGAGTAAATATCATATTCATAACCCTAATAACCCCCATTTGAACCTTCAAACCGCTTAACAACCTGGGCAGTTTAGTTTGACTTTGACAAACTAAGCTGCTTCAACTTTAGTTAACCTTCGAAATGCTTAATCTATGGGGTCAGCTGCAGAATGGGCTCAAGATGGTGAATTTGAAAATGTCTTCAAGTGAGATCATAAAGGAAGACCATTCTTTTGGTCTCGGTAAGAAATGTATCAAGAGGCATCGGCACTCGACGCCTATTTCTCTTTGAGTTAAGTTAGGTTAAGTTTTCCTATATATATGATTTTCTATATGTTTTCTATCACAAATAAACATCATAAACAACTTCTTCGAGAGAATATTATCAATCATCATCAATAATATCGCGAGGTTTTGTAATCGAGAATACTGGGTTATAAAGTATAACCCACCGAGTATTCTAGCTTTGATAGGTTATTATAACAATCTTCCGTTTGATTTTTAGTTGAATTTCGCAAAGAAAGAACACGACATGTTTTCTACATCAAGGGAACCCGTATAAAAGTCGGTAAGTTATTTATTTTCGCAATTTAATTATGTCAAGTATCATTATTTGCTTAGGTTTGGTAATTGATTAAAGCCTATAATCACAACACCGCAGATCGTAGCCTGGGGGCTGCTCTGACGGGAAATACGAGATTCAACGGGCGAAGAACGAATGAGCGATGACACGTCAGAGAAATTTGACGGAGGATTTATCGAAGACGAATATGGAGGATTACCTATACGGTAAGAAACTCGGGGTCGCTATTAGGGCGAGCAAGCTTCGAGGGGGCATGGATGCAGCAGCTGGGAAAGAGTTGGGGACAGCAGTTCGTGCGACAAACCACGCTGGCCCGCAAACGTGGTCGCTAATGCCGCGCGACTACAACAAAGCGGTCTCACGGCGCGCTGATTTAATCAGACAGAAGTCAGTTGCCAACAATAAGGTACGACAATTGTGCCAGCGAGCCACTTCGAGGATGTCGAATTCTACAACTAGCACCTTAATGACTTCAATAGTTCGATAAATCAATTATCTGGGCGCTTCGTGAATTTCATGACGAAAGGTAGGCATTGATGCATTGCTAAGTATCTTGCCAAATACTGGGAGCCAAGCAGGCTGCGCTAGTAACTCAGAAAATGATAAGTCGGTTTTGCTGCACAAGGCGAGGGTTGTTTGTCCGAGGAAGTTCGTAGCACTGGAGCATGGAGCAGGCCAAGGCTCTATCAACGTAGGTGTTATATAAACTCGACGTAGGTAAATAGCAAGAATAAATGGAGGTCAAAGTTTTGCAGGTGAGTGTTCTAAATTGGGATGACGACTGAAATACTGTCATGGGCAAGACGGGTCACACGCAGAAGCACCGCAAAGATCATTAGTCGAGACACAACAACATGTTGACGCCAATGTCGTTTGCTGGGATGACCACGCCAGACGCACTACCTTTTGTTAGTTGATTGTCTCTATTAATTATTGATTCTGATTCTCGTGCATCATTTCACTACACCTAGTCGGGATAAACGGCGAATTATATAGACGGAGATTACGGGATGGTTAATCTTATTACGGTGAACTATCAATATCATGGGTACGATGTAACGCTGTCGGGCCAAATTGTTCTACTTGGAAATCACAAAAGTGAGACACGTACTCAAAGCTTCTCAAGAGCTTCGATTTCCTCAAGTAGTCGCTTGGATAGATGGCTATCGAACAACGCTCGCAGAACTGAAAGTGGCACGAGGAGCAACGATCAGAGCTCGGGTCGAAGATGGGCACTTGTACTCCATCGAGGTTCTCAAAGTAATATAGTCAGCCGTTGGAGTGCTCCGAGAAGATAAAGCCGCTGCACGACGCTGGGTCACGAGCGGCAGAGGCGAAATCGCTTTGTTCAAATAATTTGATACCTAAGCTGGAAATCTATCGATCATCATATCTGTGAGAGTTTTATTTTAAAAGTTATAAGAAAGTCGGGCTTTGTTAAAACTAGAAATAAGCCTAAGTCTGATAAATGGAAGCATTTCAATACGTATGTATAGTGGACCGCATCGTCAAGTTCTGCTGGAGTTCATTACATTATGTAACCTTTATCACGAGAACTAGAAAGTTTGGGTTTATTTCAAGCATAAATATGGAAGTTTCATGGTGTCTTTAACCTGAGCCATGGCCGAGAACGGTAGACGCCTAAAAGTGAAGTTATTCGAGATCTAACGGGGTGAATATACCGATGGCATTTCAAACAATATCAAGGCTTAAGAATGGGATCAGAATGCAAAAGACTATTCGGGAACACCCCAACAGAACGGAGTAGCTGAAAGGATGAATAGAACGCTAAATGAACGTGCTAGGAGTATGAGGTTACATTCTGGTTTACCTCAGACGTTCTGGGTTGATGCAATCAATACTGCAACCTTCTTGATAAACAGAGGACCCTCAGTCCCTCTTTTGATTTTAAAATCTCGCTATAATGGAGTTTGGAAGAAGCGGAACTTATCTTTCCTGAAAGTATTTGATTGTTTAGCTTATGTTCAAGCGTAGACGCAAATGCTAAGTAAACTCGATGCAAAATCTAACATTTCGCTATTTCATTGGCAATGGCGACGCTGATGTGATATCGGTTCATGATTTAAAGAACCGAAGATCATAATGAAAAGGATGCCATCTTTTAACAAGAGGTATTGTACAAAGATGTATATTGGGGTGTCGAGGAGAAAGAAGTCGAAAGGTTAGTTGCCAAATTTAATTCGGTGGTTAGACGCATAAAAATAAGGCACATAACTCGTTTCTTCCAAATTATGGCTTAGATCATGCCTTACCCGTAAAAGTAAACCCAAGATCTCACGACAAGCCACCCTCAAGCGAGGCCGGTAATCGATGGGTTATGGTATACTGAGGCCGAGGAAGACACTTTTGATACTATACAAACAAAACACCAAATTCCAAAAGATCGAAAGATCGCGTAATTCTCAACTTGTGAGGTATTCTCCATCTGCTAACTTCTTATTGTTAATCGACAAAGCAGCCCGTTAGTTACGAGATGGAAGAAAGTACAACGTGATTTAATGAATTGCCGGGAGTTAGCAATGAAAGAGGAGATGGATTCATTGATTTAATAACATGCATAATGAGTCAAGTTAAACCGCCGCAATTTAAAAGAATATCAAGTAGAACAAATGGGTCTATCGAATCAAGGGAAGAATAGATGGAAGTTAAACTATACAAGGCTCGATTGTCAATAAAGGATTTCAATGTAAGGAAGTGCATCACTACACCTAAATATTAAGGTGTTTGGGGCGTATCGACACCGAAATATTCTCAACCATAGTCAAACCGGTGACAATCATAATCGCTTCGATCAAAAGCAGTGGATAATCCGCACCTTCAAGAGATGATCTCGAAACCGCGATTTTTGCTACGGCGATCCGGATGAAAGAACATAAGAACCTCGCTACTTGAGGTTAAAGTGGAAGCGAGTATTTGGTCCGCAAACTTCTAAGAAATTTCAGATGGTTTCGAAGCAAGCTCCAAGGCAGCTCGAACATTACTTTGATAACTTTACGTAGTGCCGCCAGTTTCTGTGTTTTTTAGATCGATCATCAATAAGCATATGAGGCTCAAAAGATTATGTCATCTTTACTTTTATGTGATTTATATGTCGATAGCTGGGAGCCACTCTGGCAGTAAGATAAAACACGCTACAAAAGAGTTATCGCGGAATTTGTATCAGCATCTACGGAAGCTAAAACAAATTCGGGATGAATAATTAGTGATCGTGATTCTCCGAGATTAATTACGCAAGCACACTGGCGTATCGTCGTTCAACACGCTGATCAAACCGTAAGTGTTTGGAAATCAACGAGAATCGATTCCTTTATTATGCCCGCTACAATCGGTGGTATCAATTACTTTACCGTCAAGTTAAACGTGATTACCGGAACTAGTGTTCACCTTAGTAATTGTATATTACTAGTTCGGGTTCGCATGATAATTTAAGGGCTATGAAATATCATAGATCTTACCATTAATAGTTATAATAATAAGAATGTCAATTATTATTATTATACAACTTACTATTATTCTGGGAGCTGTAAGGTCACACCACATAAAGGACGCTGATTATATTTCATGTATGAAATTAAACTACATTTTGTTAAATTGAGAGTCGATTGTAATCAAATCTAATATTCTCACGGATTTTACATCGATAATGAAAATATAAATTGATAAACCGAATTAATTAATTAGTCAATTGAATTAATTCTATAGTTAGTTGAGTTTGTTAGTAACTCGTTAGTTACTACAATGTGCCTTTGTTAGTGTTTCTGATTTACTTAATCTGCTTAATTAAATTTAACGGGCTCTGCCCATTAAGCTATTCGTCATTTTTAGGGTTCGACCTATATAAGATAAGCTTATTAGGTTTTCATGAGTAGTTTTTTCATGAAATGAAAAGCCTAGCCTCCTCCTTCTTCCCTATTTTGACGAATATCATGGAAGAATTGAAAATTCTTCTTGATTTTCATCCAATCACCCCTAATGCTCTAAAGAAACATAAATGTGCGATTCAACCTCTCCTCGACGCGACCAACTAGAGACTATATTCAAGTGCTCAACGATGGAATTCAAAGGAGGCTTCGTGAAAGATTTGGAGATGTATCAATGACATCTCTCTAAGAACTCTCAGATTCATAAATTGTTAATTATGTGTTTTAGATTAATTTATATCATTTTTAGGATCCGATATATGAATTTGGTGTTTATCACAAATAAATTCATACTAGATTCTAACACTAAATTGTGAGCCTACTCAAGTTTGATATATTTATCTTAATTTGATCGCGTTATTGACATACAGTTAAGTTAATTTTGATTATTTCATGATTATGTCCAATTGACGAATATATAATATGAAAATAAACCCATTTTATATATGTTTCACATGGTCGAATCATCATTTCATGTAATCGATTTTGATGATTTGAAGTTTATTAAATTGTTTCATGAATTGAAAGCGATTAAAAATTGATTAATTTGCATTTTTAATTTAAGGTAGAATCATTTCTTTTGATTTTACAAAAAGTTTAGAAATTTCGTAAAATTATGAAATTAAATTTGTGTGTTCTTGACCCCTTTGAGGTTTATACCAGATTTTTCCTGCACTTTTTGAATTTTTATAATTCCCGAAAAATTCAAGTGGAATCGCATTGTTTCTCAGTTTAATCGAAAAACTCGATTGCTCAAAAAAATCCCAAATTTTTTGAATTTTGTAGCCTAAATCGCTTTTTACAAGTTTCGCAATTAACTTAAAAAACTGAAAAACTCAAAATGAATTACCAAAAAATCGTCGCCAAACTCAAGGAACTACCTCTCGCCACACCGCGCCGACCGCACGTTCTACCACTGACGTAACATATTACGGCACCGCTGTCGGTCGTCGGTACGGGAGGTCATGCATTTTGGTCATAGTTCACATCCGCTTTAGAAAACCCTAAATGTATTTTATGTAATTAGTTTTTGTTTTAAATTTATTGGTAATTATTAATTTTCGCTTTTAAATAAATCATAAATTTTGTCATTAAGATGATTGAATATATATCTGAATGGAATTAAATTTGATTTATTTCCTTTCTTCTATAATTATTTCATTAATTGATAATTTTTCAAAATAATTTCAATGATGACTTTTAAATTTTGAATTTTGGAGTTAATTACTTGTAAGTAATTATTCCATGATTTAAGTGGCTAATAATTAATAGAATAATTATCATTAGTTATGTGAATATATTCAAATTAAAATTTACATTAATTGATAATTAATTGTAAATGATGGGTAAATAATTACCAATTTAACACATTTAATCTCATTTCATTTAATATATATGACATTAAGTGCATTTATTTGTTTTACTGTTTTGCCCATATATATCACAAGTGAATGGAAAGTGGAGGTATTTAGAGCATGCACTAGCTTAATTTATTTATTTACTGCCTCGCTGCATCTTAATGTCAGAAACCACCTACGAGTCGATTTCTTTATTTTTGTATCATTTACCCACAAGCCTGCTACATTGCCTAAGTCGGTTGTAGTAGTAGTATGTACTCACAGAAGGGTATCAAGATAAGATTTCCACAAAGACGTATGACTTAGAGAACTTGAGGTTTCAAGGTGCTGAAGAATACAAGACTTGCACTTCTAAAGTGTCAGAATAGGACTTATGTTGGCATTTCACTTGTTAAGCGACGAATAGGTCCTAAGGTCAAGTATCTATATCTCCTTAACGTGTGTTATTTTATTTATTTTCTGCCGTTGTGCATGTCGTCAATATGTGCCATCTATGCTAAATAAAGTTAAATAACATTAATCCCACCAATTAAAATTCTAACCAATGTATCAAGCCAATTTTAAAGTTATGAATCGGTTGCATAATCTCTAGCACACCGCTACGGCACGGTTACGCTTTTGCACCTTTGATATTTATTAACGATCACGCTGTTGGATTTCCACTAATGTCATATTTTCAAATGATCACTCCAAGTAACTATTTAGTTTAATTGGTATTTCAACCGGGTTTGTCGGAGATAAAGTCGTAGCATCCGTGAGTGGTACGCTTAGTGACACAAGAGTTATTTAGTTTCTCAGAATTGGTTGGTAACCTACTATCAATGATTCAAAATGTAATAGTTGTTGCCGCTTTTGAACTGGGCATAATAGACTTTGGTACCTCAGATATTACTTACATAATTGGTCGATAACCTACTATTATGAATTCGATCTCAAAATGGGCGTAGTGTTCAAGCCAATCAAGTATAAGAGATCTTGATACCTTGTACATTTTATGCAGATTCAAAGACGTATTATATTTACAATTCATTTTGTGAAATACGTATGGATTGTTTTGAACTACACCGCTTATTTTAAAGTTTTGCATATTTCCTATTATGTTTAGTATATTAAGTTTACCTATTTTATTCACCATTCATTGGGAAAAACCAAATGCATGACTTTATAATGTGAAATAAAATAAGTTAAGGAGAATTTCGAATGACTTGTCAAAATAAATTGTTATAACGTGATCTCCTTCAACCATCAGAATCGGTCAGGAGTGCTAATAGGATAAACTTTAAATAATGTAAATATTTAAGACTTGATTCAATCATGTTGATACGTTGCATGAACTTTGGGTTCATGAACAAAGTCACATGATACGACAAGGATAATTAATTTTTGATTCAATCAGTGTGATGACGCTATGAAGCACTAATATGTCATATTGTCTCTTTAGCCACCAAACAAGCCTTAAATAATAATAAATAGCTTTGATCTCTTTTATAACTCCTCGATTGAGAAAAAATTATTGAATGATCTCTTGAATGTCAGGTATCTACATTTCCCGTGATACGCGATTGGTATTTAGTTTCCTTTAACACGACGAACACGGGTTCATGAATCGCGACGACACAAAAGCTTACGGTATGTAAACCAAACAAGTAAATTATCTCTTCTGCCTCAAGCACGCCACTATTGCATTTAGTGAACATGGAACTATACATAATGTATCCTATAACATTAGAATATGGCACATTCTTCATATTATTTATTCTTGGCCAGCCTGGGGGAGTGATCCTTACTTAACACAAAATGAGGCGCAGGTACATTCACGATTTATCATCTGGACATAGAAAATTTTACTCTCCAAAATCTTTTCTACTAAGTGCACTTTATTTTGTGTTAAAGCAGTAGATTTCTTTTCCTGTCTCTAATAATGCTCATGCCTAGAATTTTCTTAGCATCACCTAAATCTTCATATCAAAATTATCATAAAGATATTTTTGCACATGCTCAATAGACTTCAACACTAATAACAATCAACATGTCATCCACATAAAGCAAAGAAATACGTGCACATACTATATTCTTAAAGTATAGACAATGATCGAAAAGCTTTAAACTTCAAAGACTCCGTATGCAATTGTCAAATTCTAATATTCCATTGCCTAGTGGGATTGCTTTTAAACCATACCAGGCTTTTTTTAACAAGCACACATTATCAGGCAATTTAGGGTCCATAAAGCCCTCTGGTTGATGCATATAAATATTTTGTCAAGATCACTATGTAAGAAAGCAAAGAGTAACATCTGTTTTAATTCCCAATTAAAAATGAGCAACTAAAGCAAACATGATTCTAACAAAGAGTAAACTTAACCAGAGCAAAAATTTAAACATAATCTATTCCCTCCTTGAAAGAAATTCCTTAACTTACTAACCTAGCTTTAAATCTAGCCTTATTAGTTTCTTTTGCTTAACCTTTAAACAACCACTTACAGCCTACCACAGAGCCAACTAGGGGGTTTAGGAACAAGCTTCCAAGTCCAAGTAATTTAGGATTCCATTTCAATGGCCTCATAGCATCAATCCATTCATTGACATATTTCACCTTAAAAGCTTCTTTGTAAGTCTTAGGCTCATCACACTCAAGTTCCAACACATTAAAAGCAAAAGTGCATAAATTACAAACATTCAAATTGTTATTCTATATCTCTCTAAGTGCATTTTAATGGTTTTTACTTATCCCTCATGAAGCCGATACTCATTCAAAGCATTGCACTAGACAAAAACATTCTCAGATCGTGAACAACATTACTTCCACCTCATCGAGTACGTATTCTTCACCCTTTAGGAGTAATATCATTTCGATTACAAGAACTAATTTATGAAATCTCAAAGAAGCGTTCAAAGGATTAGTTATCAGCAATCGCTCCACCTCATTCGAGCATCATTAATAGTGCTGCGACGAGTCAAGGTGGAAATTCATTTTACATTAAAAATAACATCTCTACTTATCAGCAACTTTCAACTCGGTTCGCACCTATCCCAAAGCCTATAACCTTTTATCCTCCTTTAGGATATCCCAAGAAAACACATTTAGACTGATTCTAACTTATCAACCTTGGTGCACATAACCAACACAACCAAAACTTCTTAAATTACTTAAATCAAGCGGGCTTACCCGCACACACGGGGATTCGTGAACTTTCCTCCTAAAGGAACACTAGGACCTATTAATCAAATAAGCAATGTAGTAACAAAGATCCCCCTGCACTCTCTAGAAAAGCACTGCACGGCTAAAAGAGCCCTCACTTTCTAACAGAGTTCTATTCATCCTCTCGCTACTACATTCTCGTCAAAGGAGCATGGAACAAACTCTATATCTCTTAATATTCCCAATTAGCACACAAATCATTCATTTGTTTATTGCAAAATTCACCATTATCAATCCTATGGCTTTTAATTCTCTTTCCATTGGGCTTTCAATTAACATTTTCCAGCTTTTAACTTATCAAAAAACATCATATTGCTTCAACAAAGAAAATCCAAACTTTTCTAGAATAATCAATAATGGAAAGAAAATATCGGGTTCCTTCCATGGTCAACACCAGGTCCCCACACATCAAGATGCAAATACTCACACATCAAGACACTTACCCTGACAGGTACGAGGAAATAGAAACTCACCCTATAAGTCAAGGCTTCCCAACACGCATGATTCACAAAAAGAGGCGGAGACATTTTATCACTACCAAAATGACCATCTTTATTTAATTTCTAATGCTTTATTACTCATACTTAATTCCAATCTATCGCGCCATAAACAGACATTTCTTGGGATCTCAAATACCGTATTCATTGCAGTGCATAAGGCCTAACATGACAAAACATGGTGTTATTTTTTAGCGTAAAAAACAACAAGCTTGACCCCTTCGTAATTTTCATAACCCCCTTACCCCATTTACTCCTCCAACCATCATCCCTGCGGATGCATACGAAAAGCAAATTATATCAGAATCGTGAACATGCCTAACATTGTTCAAAGTAAACACGTAACCGTAAGAGAACCAAAGACATACATCTCATATTCCTAAGACATCAAGTACTTTTAGAATTTACCAATAACACAAAACCATAATTAAATATTTTTATATTTTGAAAAATTGTGTTTTTAAGAGGAGTCATATGAAAACTACAAACCAAAGTCTAATAACCAATTAGACTCGCATAAAGAATCGAAACGCTGAGTTTAACAATGCATAATCACAAAGATTACTAGTCATAAAAAATCACCTAAATTAATATCACCGATAGCCAAATTAGCATGCTCATTTCTTTTGATTTTATTAGACTGGGGCAATCCTTAATGAAGTCAATTGTATTCATGATAATTAAAACACTTTTTCCCATTAGACCGAGATTTAGATCTACTTTTGTAAGACTTTTTAAAGATTGCATGCATTATGCTCATTCTTTTGGAAATTAAACCTATTCTGAGATCTACCCCTCTACACGCATAACTTCTCCGGAATTCTTACTACCCCTTTAATGCTTCATATCCAATTCTTTTAATCTTACACCATTTACTACAATGTCTAAGTTGGACTTCATCTCTACCATACTTAATAGCAAGATTTAACATCACTAAAAGAATCGGATATATAATTTAAAAGAGCAATGGAAGTATAATCATCTATATTCTTATCAATTTCAACTTAATATCGAACTAACTTTTGTAAAAACATCAAGATTTTCTTTCATATCCTTAGAAGTATCCAATCCGAACTTAAAGAACTTCTCAAGTAAAGTTAACATTTTACTAAGCAACGAGGTTTCAAAGATAAAGACTATTCAAATTTTATCCCAAAAGAGTTTTAAAGATATTCCGTGATTCCAACTTTTCTAATAACAAGATCGATAAGTCTAAATAAATACTGCATATTGCATTTTCATTCATTTCAAGTTTTTTTATCATTTGTTACGTAGCGAAGAATTTTTCTTGAATTAAAATACACTTTATTTTGTTTCTACATGCTAAAATCAGACTCTTCCGGGCTTAAACGGATTCACACCATATCGATTTGCAACATATATTTAAACAAATATAATTTAGCAAATAATATAGCGCAAAAAATACAACGTAATTTGAATTTTAAGCAATTTAACAACAAACAACAGCGAATAAAACAACAAATATACTAACTTAAACAAAGACGTAACCTAAAACACGTATCCGATTTCAAAGAACAATAAACAAAACCCAAATTTAAAAGTGATCAAGCCTTCTTACCACAAGAAACTTACGGAAAAAGTTTCACCTTTACCCACCCTAATAACGGAGATTTTTAAGCTCCGAAATCAAAAGTCAATCGCGCGAACCTCCCAACAAAATTCTCCGGCGACCTCCTCTGCAACTCCAGCGATTCCGGCGAACTCCTCACCTCCGACGAGGTCCTCAGCAGCTCTGGGGTCTTCAACAGATCCGACCAACGGATCCGACAGCCACCTCCACAGATCCCCGACACAGATTCGAACTCCGCAAACTTTGGACTCCGGTCGTACACTCCAGCCCGATGACTGGTATCGCTCACGCGAATAGTACCGTGAAAGAAGACTATTCATCCAAATCACTTCATTATTCAATTATCCAACAACAAATCAAACACAAGCTCTCGACACTACTTCAAATGTTTTATGGATCGATTAGATTGTCACGCTTGGCTCGATCGCTCGATAATCGACACGACAAACCGACGTCAAATGTACCACCAATTGCCCAGCTGAGAACTCCAACCCGGTTGCCTCCAAACTCTCAAATGTTTACTCACAAATGTATTTTATCGAGAGGAAAACTAAAGAACAAGCTTTCTCACTAGCCAGAGAAAACAATTAAGATGGCTATTCTTTTTTTGCTTTATGCTTAAGCATTTATTAAAGCGCTAATATATATAATAATACGCAGTTTAGGTCAAGTTGATTACAAGTAGGTGATAATAATTGGGTCGAGGTAATCGCGCTGGGCCAATAAATTATAACAGTGAGCATGGTTAATTGTCCATGAATAGGACATTATGAAATTGTCCCTTTGGATTTCACAAGTTTCATAATAAAGGGCTCTTCCTTCATTTTAATATATTTATTTTGATGTGATAACAATAAATCACGGTTAGTTCGTGAAAGTGTTGGGAGCTTTAATGCCTATTTATTTATTGTACGAGACAAACTGTGAAGGCCCCATATATATATATATATATTTGGCACCAAATGTCTAAACGGGGATCTAATTTGTCTAATCCACTGACAGTTTCCTTGGGCGACAAATCTATTTTAAGAAAAATGTGCGTAACAGATGTCTCAAATTTCTTTTGTCATTTAAAAGCTATTTTGACAAAATTATTTTGTTCATGAATTATAGATATATAGTTAACTTTTGAATACTATTTTCAATTATAATTTATAAACATGTGCACTCACAACATATATTAAATAAATAAATTCGAATCATGACAATGACTAAAGCCAATTTTTTCCCAACAATTATGGTATAAGTTAATTATAAATATAGTTATGCCACACAAGCGCTTTCACCCGCGCCAAGGCAGCTTACGCTACGGCACCACCACAATTTTTTTAATCGATTTTTTAAATTTTCAAAGGCGTGTTTAAATGAATTTTACCGACTAGATAGGGGTTGTAGGGAAGAAGAATAAAAATTAAAAAGGAAAAAAGAAAATTAAAAGCTGAATGAGTTAATTATTTTTGTTACGGATTGATTTTCCATTTCCTTACTAACGCCTACTGGACACCCCATATTTATGATAATTACGGAGTAGTTAATTAGACATAAATTTATTTACCATTTTTATTGAGTTGCTTAAATATGTGCATTAACTAATTACAATCTTTCCTTACTAATTAGATATAAATTATGGAAAAGGTATATATATATATATATAAAAAATTAATTTGTTCAAATCTTTTCTTTTTTATAATCTAATATTATCTCAACCCTAAAAGATTATCATATTTGCCTTTTTCATGGTTAAAGATTAACAAACTTTATGATCTTGATTGTCATCCAAAACTTTTATTTGAATCAAAATTATCAAGTTAATGATAAAGTATGTTGAAAATACTACATATTGATATATTTTTTCAAACAAATATTTAACACATTACAAGTTATTTGAGTTCAAAATTGAAAAAATCAACTCATTAAAATCAAAATCATAATTTTAGGGGATGGTATGGTATATTTTAATTAAGTTTTTTATTTATTAGATTTAGTTATATAATTATATTTTAATTTTAACTTTAATTTTGAATTACTTTATAATGAAATATTAAATTCAGTTATAATTATAATTTAAATTTTTAAGTTATATAATTACAATTTAATTTAATTTTTATTAATTCAGTCCAATTTATTTAATTAACATCGATATTATATTAAATTCATTTAAATTATATAATGGACAATTTAATATTACATTAAAATTATCATATTTGCTCAATTCTCATTTTCATTTTACATTTCATGAACTATTATATTATTAAAATTCGATTAAGAAAAATTAAGAAAATATGGACAAATTAAAAGTAGTCAACAAATAAATAAACGGAGGGAGTAAATGTTAAGAAACAACTTGTGCTTACATTATTTTAGTGAGCACCAAGCTTACGAATCTCACCGCTGATCTCCTTTTGGCCGGGAAATCATCTAAGGCTATGTTAAACAGGTTAGTCTGGGTCATTTCTACTTCTTTTTTATCTTAAAAACACTGAATTCCACATAAGCAATAACAATGAAGCTTCCATTTTTTTGTAGTTCTTACAACCTAAGCATGCATAATCTATACTATATATAACGCTAAGTGCTGATCAAGCGGTTACCCGTCAAGCCAAATTAACGAATTCTATTTTTTTACCCTCATCATCAAAAAATGTGTTTGTTTTTTGTTTACACAATAACTTCTCCATGATGCTGTAATGGCCTAACATGATAACTTATCCATAATAATTTCCATAATAATAAATGTTAATATGCAGAAATAATGTGTGTTAATTTATTTATTTCTTGCTTTAGCATTTCAAATTTATTTACGCTTTCACCGAATTTTATTTATTTATTATCAGAAATCGATATCAGATTATTGTCAAACTTTATCGCCTATCGTGAATCAATAAACTCATTATCATAAACCTTCATTTGACTCTTCTTATTCAAACGTCAAAATACTAATACATGTTACATAATTTAAATATTTTTCACCAATTATGAAAAATTATACTATAAAAAATAATGAATAATTGCATGCGCCAGACTGCAGCATATTAACTAGTAGTTAATTAAAATATTTAACACAATTTTCCTTTTATTCGTTCAATATTTTATGTCGACAATTTCTAAGTTATACAACCAAATTGCTACAATCAGTCAAATCATTATCACACTTTTTGACAAGCAAACTCAAATTAGTCATTATTTTTGCTATTAAAATAGCCCCTAAAATACATCAAATTTATTTTAATAATTTTTTCAAACATGCATCTTCATTTTTGCTATTAAAATGGGTTTTTTATAACATGCATCACTGAATAATGATCTGAACAAATGCCATACCACTTGAACTCTGCATCTTCATTTCTTCGATTGCTGGGTTCAAGAATTTTTACTTAGCAAACTTTATTTCGTTTTTGATCTTCGTGTTTTCATTGCAATTTTGTTTTGGTCAGATACTTAAGTAATTGGAAGAGTCGAGGAGAAAGTTACAGCTTACAAACCCTGCATTTCAAGGATCAAGGGATAATGGTTGTCTAATTTGCAGCTTTGATGATGAAAATTAATGTCTCGAAAAGTTGGTTACCGTAGTAAAAGTGTTGACGGTTGGAGACTTCAACCGAATAGTTAATGAGTCGACTCGCTTAATCTAATAAAACCATTTAGTAAATCAAATACTAACAAGTTGTTAATAGTGTTCCAGTTTTACTAACTATCGAATTAATTCACCGACTAATTAATTAATTCCTGATTCATCCAATTTATATTTTACATTATCAATGCCAGAGTTTTAAAGCTGCTGAAAGGAAATGAAGTGGGGAATTTTTTCAAGGTTCAATTTATTTTCGTTTTTTATTTATTTTGGTTGCCATAAAAATAGGAGGGTGATTTTACCAAAATACCCTTTGTAAGCTTCCTGCTTACATCTTTTTGTAAGCACATAAATGGGTCTCTCGCCATTTATAACATATATTAAATAAATAAACCGAAGCTAATAATTAATTATTAGAGACAATTTTTTAAAAGGTTAGCCTCGAAAATAAACCTATTAAAACGAATAAGAAGATTATTAGACACATCATCAGCTAGGAGAGACAAGAGAGAGACCACATTCACAGAAACTAGAAAGTACTAATAAAACAAATTCAAAACCCTAGCTGCTTTAGGGCTCTGAAAACAATAAGCAGTCATGGTACGTAGAAAGGTGGAGATCAAGAAAATCGAAGATAAGGCCAAACGTCACACCACTTTCACCAAACGTCGTCAAGGCCTTTTCAAAAAGGCTAATGATTTGTGCACCAAGTGTGGCGCTGATGTAGCCATCATCACGTTTTCCCTGGCCGGCAACATTTATGGTTTCGGAAATCCCTCCGTGGATTCCATCGTTCGTCGCTATGAGAGCACCGAGGTAGTCGAGGACACGACTCCCGTTATTCAAGATAACGAAGAAGAGATGGACGTAGAGGAAGAGGAAGACGACGATGATGAGAAGGCCGAAGACGAGGAGGAGGAGGAAGTTGATGGAGGCGAGGAGTTGGAAGTGCTTGATCAACTTGAGGAGGCTGTTGAAGATATGAGGAAAAAGGTTAGCGATATTGCTAAACGTATGATTGATAAGATATAGGATGGAGTTGGATAATTAATGGTGATCAGAATATGTGTTTAAAATTCCATAGTTTGTTTAGTGATTAGGGTAAATTGAGGTTTTGGATTGCTTTGAGATTTCTTATAGATTAGACTTGGTATTTGGTTTAATTGAAATATAATACTTGCATAGTTCATCATCGTTTGATTGAAATCTTCAAATCGGAATTGTTGGATTTTCTAGTTACTCTTTATTTGTTTGTTTTTTCATGCTCAATTAATAGTTAAAGCTGGTTTCGAATTTGTGCTTGAAATTTACACGATAAAGCAGTTTATGAAAGACTTCTATTGTCGAAATTTGGAAAATCATTGTTCTATAATCCAATTAATTACTCCATGTATTATAGAAAATAATGATCGAATTTGAACATGGAAAAGTTTTAAAGATCGAAAACTCTTTGGTTATTAAGGATCTCCAGTTTGGAACGCTAGCTAACTCATAATTGAACTGATGATCACTGGTAATTTTACAAGTGGCTGGTAATTTGGTTTCTTTTGAATAATTTTCTGAAAGAAATATATTTTTTATGTTTGGAAATTAATTTCAAAATTCTAAATAATACATTTATAGTTATATTAAGCAACTGTGACAGAGAGTGTATGTCACGTGTAGCATACAATCCGATCTATTGTAGCTTTTATACCATGATGTAAATATTATGACACTTGAAGTGTAGAGACCACCAATATTTGGAGTTCGAGGCATATCGTAAGTCCTAAGCATAGAACCTTTCCTTGTCATAGGCTTCTAGTGCTGATCAGTTATACGCTATTGGAGGCAGATCCGACTCATATTGATTATATTAAATTATATGAGGTGATTTATATTATAGGGATATGTACGATGTGTTAGATAGTCGGGCAACAATTACCTTTCTTTTATTTTAAGTAAGAAATTGTATAGTCATTTGCCTTTTTGGTATAGTCATTTTGAGCTTTTGCATATATCTAACAACCTTGAATTATTACAAAGAATGCTCATCTTCTTTCCCTATCTTGCAACATGTTATCATAATAAAATGTCACGTTTATTTGTACTGTACAAATATTGTTTACATTACAAGTTTAATCTTTTATCAAAAGAAAAATCCTTTCGCCCGCTAGATTCGATTTCATGTGGCCTTCTATTTGGTGCCTCTATGTCCCCAAGTTGTACACCTTCAGGGAGATGTATACTATTAGATGATCTATTTTGTTCCGGGTAGACTTGTCGAGGCGAAGGCGAATCTTCAACCTCCCATATATCGAAAGCACTATGGGTCGATAATCGAGGAGAGGACTGCAAGCTATCCATTTCACTGCGATAATTGCGGAGAAGATGAACAGGCGACATGCCATGGGTTGGTGTTTGAGGTCTGCTAGACATAGGACTAGGGTAGTTGCTTTCACCATTTTTCTTGCTTTCTTTCACATGTTTCTTTGCTGTGTGGTGCCACTTCCTTAATGCTGCCACAGTTCTCTCATTGAAGATCGTTGGTTTCATTGTTGATCCC
Organism: Lithospermum erythrorhizon; assembly: GCA_019722365.1. NCBI lineage: Eukaryota > Viridiplantae > Streptophyta > Magnoliopsida > Boraginales > Boraginaceae > Lithospermum > Lithospermum erythrorhizon. Next base: position 155,025 of record JADFUC010001388.1, on the reverse strand, counting down.
ATCTGTTTATGTTATAATATGAGATGTTACATTGTTGACATCTACAAAAGCTTAAAAATAAATATATAAGACATCAATTTATCCCATGTTTGCATGATATTTCTCATATCTATACATCATATGTGGTCTCGGATCGTCTTATTACGTGGTCTTGAATTGTCCACCACGATCTATGTGCTTATGCATTTCATGCCTATTATAAAATGATAAGTGTATATTGGGCTGCTATCAACTTCCTCCCTACATCCAGCTACCATTAATTATAGCTATTTGATCTTATAATTTTTTTTTATGATTTTGTCCTATATTTACTTTATGGTGCAACTTTTATTTTAAAATATATGCCTATTATGTTCTTATGTATCTCAAATATATTTTTATTGTATTTAATGATATAATAATTGGGGGATGAATGAGAAATAAATTGGATGAATGACAAATAAATTACTGACATTTTTAGAAATTGATCATCTATTAAAGGGAACATTGATGAAAAATATGAGATAATTGTCGATTTGATCCCAATCCTAGATAATCTTATTTAAGCCAGACTTAGCTTCTAGATACATCAAGAAATGATGCACCTTTGTCTTATTCTTTAAGTGACCATACAACAACATTTTTCTGGCCGAACCATAAGATAACACTTCATACTCATCTAATTAATTGCAATAATGTAACTATGTGAAACTAACTATTTACAAAACCAATTAGCAAGGATTAGATCGATAAAAAAGTTTGAAAAAACTTTTATTAGCACGTATTAATAAAAGTTTGGTGTAATGGTTAGATCATACATTCATCGATCGTTAGGTTTTTTTATTATTATTAAAAAAAAGAGTTTGAGACTGTTTCTATTTGCGTGTTCATACCTGTGTAACAAGAGCGTAAAGAGGAAGAGTAACATAACTGCAAAGAATCTGGATCAAAACTCTGAGGAGTTTTCATAGGAAAATATATATGTGTTAGTTAAAATATAAAATATACAACTATACAGTAATAATAATAAGATACGGAGTATCTAATTAGTTAATTACACTTTTCCTTCCATATACAACATCTTAAATTTTTTATGTATAGGAGAAGATTTATACTCAGTACTCACCCCATAGAGGCTCTGATGATTATATCCTCCACATGTTCGTGGAAACAAGACTTCAGTCCAAATTCATACTGAAAATAATAAGATCGGTATTGATCATAAACATATATAATATCACATACTCCCTTCATCCCTAAATTATAAGCCACATTCGACTTTTACATTTTCAAGACACGACGAAACGTAAATATCTCTAATTCTACACTTATAAAATTTATAAAAAGTTGATATTTCAAAATCGAAACGAATCTAACAAGATTCCATACTTAATTCATATTATTTATTATCTACTAAATTAAAATTCATCTTAAAATTAAAACGTAATTATGCATTTGGGCGATGAAAAATTACTATATAATTTGACTCATACCACTTCATATTTTAACTTGGGTAACAGTCTTTAAATAACGATTTTGTAGAGTGCGTGATTTATCAGTAGATCACTTCTCAAATAAAAGCGTTATCAATACTAAGTTTCTTTTACTTACCCAAGTCCAAGCAAAGAAGGCCAATTGAAATGCATTCTGCAATAATTGAGTAGGGTCCAAATAAAGTCAATACATACACAATGTTATCATGTGACTTGCATATATACGGAATTAGGTTTGAAGTATTTTTGTAATAATTTAATAACGATCGAACAACTATTTTATACATATCTTAACACACTACAAACTTTCTATAAAAGTATTTTTTAAAAGAATCCAATGGTCCATATATAGCATATTTTTGGTAGGAACTATCAAAATTAGATATACTGACAAAACGAAACAATATTTATTAATAGTATTCCTCACCCCTATAAAAATTATTTTCTTACTTTTTTTTATAAATAGATTTTAATTTTGATCTAAATATATTTCTATTCAAGTACAGATAATATTTTATAAAAATACATTAACGGAAAGATTTTGAAATGTATTTTGATTAATATATTCCATCAAGATATACAATACAAATAAAAATATTTACTAAATAAAAATTGTAGTTAATTAAATAAAATTTAAAAGTTTTAATAATTTTTATGATTAAGGTAGTATTAGTTATATATAAGCACCTGAAATAGGACGAAGTTTATAAGGTAAAGAAGAAGACGTGGACGATTGAACCAAAACAAGTGATCTCCAGGTTGGACAACAGGTGCACCTTTTACAACGTCTCCTCTTTCTTGAATCCTTAGCCCCATTTTTGTAATTATCACTTGTAGCTTTGTCCCAACTAATAGTATTATCTGTGGGGGCAATTAAGTTTATATTTATATCAATAAATGCAATTCTAATAACTCCATATATAAGCTCAATAAGTACTCCCAAATTATATGTACAGCAACATATATGTTGGAACAAATGAGGAACTTACAATTAAAGGGATAAATGGCAACCATAGATATGAATACCACCCTGCACACCAAACCAATCAAATAAATGAGGTGAGACAATTGTATACTCAAAAATATGGTGGAGAATTCACTGGCGGTGGCAAAAGTAAGGGAAAAAAGTATTTGAGACTATATTGATAATTTTCTCTGCCAACTTTAGAGATTCATACAGGCTAACTACATACATAATGAGAATAATAAATGTCTTCTCATACATATATTATCTTACCATGAGTATTGAATAACAGGAAAAGCACTGCAAAGAACCAAATGGGTGGACTGTTGAAAAAGCAACAAAGAGTGAATAAGATAAGAGTTATTACTTCAAAACGAAAACTAATACTCGATTTAACAAAATATTCTATAGGTATAAGTATATAACATAGCAGGCTATAGTTCGAACTACCTTATTCCAACAACCACTTTGAAGTCCTCTTCCAGCGATCTATTGATATATTTTTGGAAATCAAATTTGGTGTGGCTATGAGGAGCCAAATGGGCCTGCCATTAGGTAATAAACATAGTCAATCCATTGAATTTTAATTTTGACATAACATTATTGTGTTCAATTTAGTGTCATTGCCGATTTGGTCAGCTGTGATAATGAATTCTTACACTAAGTCATAGCTTTAATCTCACATAGTAATACGATTATAGATTAATTTATGAAAATACTACAATATATTCGTCCCTAAATATGACAAATGTTGCATATAGTCATTTAACATCCAAAATATGGACGAATGTATGTTCAACATCTTGCAGATCATATCGCAACATTTGCATTTGGGCCAGCAGATTCAATCATGTATTAATCAAGAATAATGCTGTAACCATCTTTGACTAACTACAACTTGATCCTTATATGTGGAATCATCATTATTAGCTCATTTAATTGATAGTCACATAATTTCGATTTCTCTTTTGTATTTTTCGGTAATATATAAACATATTTATTTTCCCTATATAGATGAAAATAATCTAATATTATGATAAAGAACAAAGAAAAGAGAAACTTACAGTGATGAATCCATGTCTTAATGTCAAGTAATCAACTTTTGGAACTGATCGTACAAACTGTCTGAAAAAACAAACCTGAAAGAAAATCAACATTCTCATTTGTATTATTCACCCAATTCGAATTAATTGATTGTTTCTGTTTTTCAAAGAAAATCTTTGACATATTAACCAATCATTGACAAACAAGTCACTATTTAATTAATTTTGTAAGCACATGCATGCACTGTTTTTCAGCACAATTCAAATTAATTGAATGTGCTGAGTGAGATTTCTTTTGTTATCAATATTTTTTAGTTGATCATGTAATTTACCTAATTAATATATAATTTGAAGACTATTGTGTTGAAGTCTACTCAATATACACTAGAATAGTAACGGCTGAAAATCCCTTTAACAATAATAATAGTAAATGGTACTTCTGTTTTTCAAAGAAAATCTTTGACATATTAACCAATCATTGACAAACAAGTCACTATTTAATTAATTTTGTAAGCACATGCATGCACTGTTTTCAGCAATAATTCAATTAATTGATTGCATGAGTGAAATTTTCTTTTGTTATCAATACTTTTTTAATCGATCCATGTAATTTACCTAATTAATATAATTTAAAGACTATTACGCCTTCTGGCCTCAAATCTATTCAATATACACTAAAGTAACGGCTGAAAATCCCTTTAACAATAATAATAGGTAAATGCATGTTACTGCAAATAATTCGAAATATTTCTGGAGTTTTTTCTTAAGTGGGAAACATCCATATGTAGGTCAATAATAGGAGTACCCCTTCATGGCTTCATACGTTTGTCTATACTCTATACCCTCATAAATTTGTCCATTATTGGACGGCTTACAAGTTACAACAACAATATGGTCCACTAATTCAAGGAGTGGTCCAAACGATATGCTATTAGCTTTGTAGGCTTGTAGCCAAGCAATAAATTGGAAAGGGAACTACATTTAATACTGCTTTCATCCTAATAACTAAATTGAGAAGTCAAACACATAAATTTAAGTTGCTCAATCCAATCTCAAATACGTTCACATATAATTTGTGGGAGTACAAAATTTTGACATGTAACAAGTACATAACGTGTAGGATAAGCTAATGGTATCAATCTTTGACATAAACTCAAACGACAATTTACTTGATCATGAAAAGAAAAAATATTTTATTAAGAGGTTAAATAATATTATTAATATTCTCTTCATTTCAAATTAATTGACATTTCGATTACGCACAAGCTTTAATCACAAATTAATTTTTATTTACTAATCCGAAAAATATAAAATCATATTATTGAATTTGGGTTTTAAAATATTTCATAATATTATTTTTGTAATTTTTCATAATATATAAAAAGTAATTGACGACAAATCATGTCTCTAAAAAGCGAAAGTTTCAATTAATTTAAACGAGAGGTGATAATCGAAAAAGTACCTACTAAAAAATATTTTAGTTGATCAAGAAAATAAAACACTTTATTAAGAGATAAAAGTGAAAAGATTTCAAGATAAAGCTTATAATAAAGCCTATATGATTAAGTAAAAATAAACACGAAATTTTCAGAACACGATCAAGAAATCAAAACTGATTGAGTATTATTTAAAATACTAAAAATAGATTGAGTATCCTTAAAATCATCCAATTAAATTGCTATGAAAGGAAATGTTTTATACTATATTATCCCTTATTTTCCATCTAGCTAAACTTAGAAGATTTTTCTTTTTAAAATCAATTCAGTTACTTGACTAGAATTTAGATAGTTAAAAGATAAAGGTTCACAAATGATTCTTGATTATGGCATGCATGGCTGGGTTTAATTTTCAAATGCTAAGGTTGAATTTTTTTTTGGTAAAACTATATACATTCATTTAAATACATTCTTTCTGTAATAAATATCTAAATTACACTTTTTAATATTATTAAAGACAAATAATGATTTCATTTCTTACGTTTCTGGTATCTATAATTATAATATCACATATTTCTCTCTACTTAGATGTAGATCATGAACTATAATTATTTGTGAGTAAATAATTACAAGGATAATTTAAAAAAATGGTTGGGAGACTGTATTTAAAGGATCGTATATAACATTGATAATTTTTCTGCCCCAAAAACTTTCAAAATTAAAGGTCGTGAGTCATTGTGAAAATGGTTCTGACTAATAGAATTATGAAGACCAAGTAAAACTCATTATTGATGGATATTTCTACAACCTTTTGTCCTTTATTAAGACCAAGATAGTTTTACATTATTGAGAATAACTTTAGCTACATTTTATCAAAACAATTTATGCAAGTTACTCATAGTATAAGAACAAATTAAAAGTAATATGAAACAAACATTCCTTGATGTATGTTTAAAATGTCTTAATAGAATTATGAAACATCCAATGTGAGGGGATGTATATGATGAAAAACATAGCAAATGGAGTAAAAATTGATTGTTTAAACAAACTTTAAAATATACATGTGCTTAAATCATTTTCTTGAGTACCTACATTTATTTTCTCAATCTACAATACATGGATTTTGCTAAAATTAATATGATAAACAACTAACCAAAAAATTAGACAGAAAAATAATCATCTGCTTAAGTGTTTTAGTTGAGCAGCTAAGCCGCTGCTAACTGTACGTGTGGTTCAGAAATTTTTTATAGTGAAATAAGAATTAATATTATATAAACGAAAAAAAAATATACAAAAAATTAGATACAAAACAATTTAATTTTCGAATAAACGAATTGTGAAAATTTTATTTTTAATAAATAAAACATAATTTTCGTAATTTTAAGCGACCAGCTCTTTTCTACACCCAGTTCCTTCACTGATTATATAGAATAACAAATAAATGTACATGAGAAGTTACTAGCTACTTACAATCCAAATCAACACAGGCGTTTTGCTCCAGAAATTTAAGTGTCTTCGACCAAATGAGGTCTCCCTAGCGAATCTGAATCTTTCTGGATCTGTAAAATATCAAAAAAATCTCATCATATATATAAACGAGTGATAGTAATATTTTCTTGTAGAGTAAATATTACGGAGTATATTCTATTCTAAACCACATTATATGACAATCTCTAGAAGTTTATAAGATGCATGTCATAATTATAAACATGTGTACAAGAGAGTATAAGACTCGATGAGTGCGATTCAAATCGAAAAATTTGGTCCGAAAGTTGCGGATTCGATGATAGAAATCTCTAAGTTCGAAAAGTTTAGCTCATTTATCGGCTTAACATACAAGACAAAACTAATATGAACACATACATCGATACATTAGAGTTAAATGTCAATTCGATCCTAATAAATACAATCAAATGGCAATGTAACACTCGATAAAATCGGACACAATTACTCAATGCCCGAAAACTAAAAGGTAACTAAATACCGTTTTCGAATTGATACTCGGTTGTTCTTGTTTCCTTTTCCCAAGCCTTCCAACGTCCCATCTAAACCAAATAAAGAACTCAAAAATTATAATGAAACATTATAACATAGCGATTCTGTGAAGCAAGTAATCTATATATTGTACAGCATAATAATGGATAAAGCATATTATGCATAGAAACTAATGCAAAAATAAATATGATGAAACAAATTATGAGAATAAGAAGATAGAGTACCTTTATCCTCCCCAGGACCAATGTGAGAATACAATAAAGAACGTGGGAAACAGCCAAGATGAATATGAATATATGAAGTTGATGAATTCCATCAGATGACACAAATGGTACCTTTCCCTACAACAATTTTTCAAATAAAAATAGTCAAGATTAATTACTTCTACATCAAGCTATCTTTTCAGCTCAAACTTAAACGGGTTATATTTACACTCAGCTCTCTTCATCTTTGCATCCCCACTTTAACTTTTAAACTAAAAACTATACTTTCTTGTAACTTTATATCTATATGATAATAAAAAACATGCAATTAAATACTTCATGAAGTTCACATATCAAAGAAGAATTATTTAAATAAGACTGAATGGTGTCAAAGTTTGATTAATTAATTTGATTTATGATAATCAAAATTAACAAATTTTATAGTCTTAATTTATTTACATAAATTTTATATGAATATGAATAGAAAACTATTGTTAATATTAAAGTTTACTAAAAATACTTTTACCGAACAATATTAACATATACTACATTCCTAAAAGATCGTGTATTTTTTAATTTAAAATGAAATATTTTATTTTTTGAAAATCTTAAACTCAATTGTTTTGTATGTTTTATACTATTTTTGAAAATATATCTAAATATAATATTTTCAACATATTATTTTATTAATATGGTAATTTTGATTTAAATTAAAATAGTTTGTGTCGGTAAAAACATAAAGTTCATTAATTTCATCATTGAAAAACAAATTTAACTGTCAGGTAGTACAACATAACTAAAAATTAAAACAACCAGCCATTAAATTTTGAAATTGGAGAATCCTTATGAAATGGAAAGAGTATATATTAAATAAACAATAATGGAAATAATATTGAAGTGAATATCTTCCCTTGGCAGCGCACTTGTCGGTGCCGGCGGAAGCCAATATACGGCGATCACCACCGAATATGGATAATAGTTTCCGGCGATGCTCCTCATCGCCGCCTGTACTTTTGTCTTCTTCTTTTTTGCTACAAGGGTGCCATGTATCTCCAACTTTTTTTGATATACAAATGTCCGATATTGGACCTTGTAATATTGTTAGGAGTAAGGATATAAATCCTAAGAGCATAAGCTCTTCCAAGGGGAAAAAAAAAACAAAATTAGTTATAAACAAACAAAATTTAAAAACAAATAGGATTTTGTAAAAATACTAAGCTCTTTTAGAAGAATTAAGAATATATCACTAATGTATAAACTTAATAAACAAGAACATTTTTTACAATTTCAATTCAAGCATATCAACATCACTAACATCGGATATGATAATGGATCATTTGTTACTCTTTATTATGTAATACATATATTTCATATTGTTTATTTAAAAATTAATTTAAAAATTTAAATTAAAACACAATTCGTTAGTTTAACGGAATGTAATAGAGTGTTAACTAGCGGCGATCCAGACTCGGAACTCCTAGTAGTGATTGTGACTCAAAAGTGTAATATAAATTCCAGAATAATGTGTATTAAGTAAGTGGATATATAGTTACCTGATTTAATTTTTTCAAGTGATTCATAAAGGGCTCTTTTATGTTTTGATTTTAGCCACTGCAAGTGAAAAATCATGCAATAAGAATGAAGTGAAATTATTAATACATTATCGATAATAATGGGAGTTACAACTTATCAAACTTTGAAAATTATTCAAGAAACTTTTTGAAACAAAGAAAAATATAATGACGTGCATGCATACCTTTCCTATAAGATGGATGATGTGCTCAATGACGATAGAAATAGCAACCAACACGAAACACACCGTCGCCACCGCCCATGTCGGCGTTTCTTCCAGTGATCTTCCACTTCCTCCGGCCATCGCCTCCGCCTACCTCAGCCACCTAGAAAGGTAATTGGAAGATACACTACAACAAAAATGACTTTCTGCCACGACTATTTTTTTCACGCTTAATATAACCGTGTAAATAATTAACAATCCCTATAGAAATTTTAGTAGCAATATTAATAGAGCTTTTATCGAATAACAATCTCTTTTTGTGCTTCAAACTAATCGAGAGGATGAATTGGGAAATGAAAATGAGAAATGGAACTGAGAATAATGAAGTTTTTTTTATTTGCTTGTTATGCAGAAGTATATATAAGGTCATATTGATATAGTCAAGAAAAAGAATATAGTAATAAATCCCGGCGGTTGAGGACTTTGACTTCTGAACGCGTTAGAAAGATACACAAATTGAAACGGATCGGATAAGAAAATTGTGAAATCTTAATACTAACGGATTTTTGAGATCCTGTTTTGGAATATTATAGAAGAATTAATCTCGAAATATGTCTCAATTGATCAGGGGACTAGAACTTTTCTTTTTAACTATTTTAATATAAAGTACTCTTTATGAGAGTCGAACCCACATTACATGAAGAAACGAGAATAATGAATTCATCATTCTAATAATTTATCCGCTGAGCTATAAGAACTTTCCAATTGGAACGTATAGAAGGAATGACTCAGTGATGCAATTTTATTTTTTGTTTTTAATACTACCTTCCTGACCTGGCCTCCCAAAAAGATAGTTTTATTTATTTTTACAATGATTAACATTAATAGATTATATCATTTTAATTTCAATACATAATTTAGATTTGAATAAAATGTATCATGCTAATAATTAAATATAATTAGAAATACTATAATTTAATATATATTTTTCAAATATTATATAACATATTAAAAAATATTTGAAATCAAAATTTAAAAAGATAAAATCATCGAAATTGAAATTGAATGATACTCCCTCCGTTTATTTTAGTTGTCGTTTTAGTCATTTGCACATAAATTAAGAAAAATAAACTATAGTAAAAAATTGTATTGAAAATATAGAATGACAATCAATTGAAATAATATCATTAGTTGTTTGTTTATTTCAAGAGAAAAAGTAGTCAAAAAGTATATTAAAAATGTAAAAATATCATTTATTAACCTAAAACGACAACTAAAAAAACAAATTATTTTGGTAAAATGACAACTATAAAAAAATGGAGGAAATATATTTTATTGATGGAGGGAATATGGGGGCCGGGTTGAGTTCTATTATTGACTTGATCAAATAATCATTAAATGTGTGTTAGATAAATTGGGTTGACTGTCGTTCTTCGTTTCAATAAATAATTAAATGAATCTATATTACATGAGTATATCATCATGATGAGGGAATTATTACAACTCTTCATGATGGTTAGCAATCAAACTATTCCCAATTAATAAGTAATATGAAGAACAATCAACTATGGAATATGTATATGTTGACAAAAATCATTTTAAAAGTCATCAGATCATAATTAAATAAACAAATTCGTGCCCCTAATTTGGTTTTTCTTGATTAATACGTAAGACCACTCGTTTAAATTCTAGAATTGGGGGACAAACTGGTGATTTCAAATATTAATCCATGTAAAAGTTCATGCATGTGACATATTATAATTCAACTTCATTGTAGTGGTGTCTTATTTTCATAAAAAGAGACTCTACCTCAAAAAGGACGAGGCAAAGTTCAACTTTAATGTCTATGATTGATTCGCGCTGAAAGAAGAAAAACCATTATCTTGGAGATTTTGGAGACAATTTTCCGTGTTCGTTAGGAATTATTTATGGGGGTTGTGTTTCAATAAATGTTTCTTGAGACGATTTGACTTCTATAGCTCTGCGATATACTAAGTCGCTCACAATATTGTTGGATGACTTTTGACATGTACATACAACATGTCGATGTAATGCAAACAAATTTTTTACTTATTATTTATGAAATGGATACAAAAATAAAATTTATTATGGGTGAAAAATTCGGCTAACGCATGCTTTTATCAAATCGAAGAAGATCGACTGTCCAAACTACGAATCCTTAAGCATTTGTCGACGATTCTAGACGTCTGACTCTGGCTTTCGACTCGATTCTGGGTCTCGATAGAGCTCTTCAGATTATCGAAATATATAATTCATCTCATTAAATTTTCCTGGGCTGAATAATTCTTAGATCAGACATCCCAAGTATTCTCATCCAAAACTCTATCCTTATCTATCTCCAAAAGAATATTTTAGAACATTCCTCCATTCTCAAACGCTCTAATGACTTCCCATTTTCTTTATCCCGAATATTTCTTCATGTTTCCACTTTAAACCCTGAAAGCTTATAATACTATTTATTATTAGTCTTGACATCGCTTGTGTAGACCCTCTTAGACGGATCTAGACAATAAAGCAATATATTAGATAATATTAACCATTATCATCTTAATACATAGATTATGAGCGGACCTTAGTAAGTCATCATAACCCAATGTCGATACTAATAATCCTAAATATTAATTGTCTAACAATTAATACATATCAACTTATGGGGCTTTGAATGTTTAAATCGGTCGATCAATCTAAATTCTTCAACGGGCGTTTTATGAGATTAATTATCTCATATTTCCTACAACCTTTGGGATGTGATCCAAAACAAGAAAAACCTCTAATGTGCTTAAGAGAACAATCGACGCTTCTCGTCCCTAGTTAGGTGTTCACCGATTGAATCGGACACCAAACTAATAGTATGTGTTTGATTGGGCAAGCTGATCAATTTTCTTGGATCAAAAAGAAAGTATGGATACTCTAATCAATCACACGGGCGACGAAGGCCAAACAGCCAAGCCGTACATCGACCATGACCGTCAGGTGAACTTGAAGGTAAATTATCCGCCCAAGCGAAGATTCTCACGCAGCTTAGCGTCAATGACGCATTCGCACTCCAAGCGGATGCCTTTTCATAAGTACTAGAGTAATATGCTTTCGATCTTGTCAAACGCCCTCTCAGAATGTGAGGATTATGACATTTAAATGGTCGGGCATGCCATAAGAGAGCAAATGGGAAACTAGGTACAATAAGGATCTATACAACCGGATAAATCGATAGATTGTGAATTGGGAGTTATGGTGATTTTGATGGTCGCCACTGCCCATGAAATGGATATCACATTAACCCGTTTTGTTAACCAAGAGAACTGCGGGTGCGAGAGTTTGGTGACACACATCTTACCAAAGCTTGACTGTTGAAAATCGCGTATTCAAGAATTCGTGGATGTTATATCAAAACCTGTTGATACTATATCATAAATCGGCCCAAGTGGAAAGCTGGGAAGGCTGGAAATATTTAGATAATCATTCTCTTATGAAACGCTATTGAACAATTTAGATCAGACATCCAATTTATACATTTCTTAATCTATAACTTCATTATATATTAATTTATTGGACAATTAATATTTTAGGACTTACCGCATAGGTTAAAATGGCTTACTAGTATCCGTCAGAATATATATATATGAATACAATAATCGGTTAATATTATTTAAGATATTATCGTTGTCGTCATCCTAAGAGGTCACACACAAACAAAGAACCGAACTATATAATAAATAGTATTATTAAAATTTTCGAAAGCATAAAATGAAATATGAAGGAAACGATCGACAAAAAATCAACTCTGGATAATGGACGTGGACGTGCGAGGCGAATGTGAGCGAGAAGAATGGAACGCCTGGAACATTCTAATCTCGATGTAGACGGTTCTAGAACATTCTATTTGGACGAGGATAGGATTTGAGGAGTTGTTTTCCTATCAAGTCTCCTCAAACTTTCATTTATATAGAGACTAATTTGAATATAAATTAATGAATGCTCATAATTTTTATTTGCAAGAAATTAAAATCTCTCCTCAATTTCTCTCTCTCTCGGCCGATACAACAAGGAAGAGAAAATATTTTCTCTTCCATCTTTTATTCCTAGTTTCACTTTAAGCATTCTAGTAAAACGCATTTGAAGTGTTCCTGTAATTTCATCAGACCATCTCTGAAATACTTTTATTTGGGTATTGCGAGCGCTTGAATTTCACTGAACTGGTAATAATAATTGATAAAAAGCATTAAACTCGTTAAATTCATTGATTTATTGTCTTCGCACAATCCATAGTATTTTTGGGATTCGTGATCCAATAGGTTTAGAACTATTTTATACATTAAGAACACCAATGTGCATGAAGTCTGCCTGACTTGAGCCGATTTAAGATTGACTGATTGGTCGATGTGAGCTCTATGACGAGTCAATACGTGGTCCTAGTCTTGATGGACTCTGAGACCGGTCTGACTTCTGGAGCATGGGTCCGAGCGGCGGTTCTAAAGAGCGTATTCTCCCCGTGTCGTTGTATGGACTCGAGTATTGGCCCGACATGATCTTCGGTCTATTTCGATTGATGGACTTACTACAAGCGCATGTAACGTATAAGACTCGTTTGCAATCGAATGGGTGACTTCACCTTCAGAATGGAATTTATGGATATGATCCAAGCTGACCGTACCGGATGCTCATCGCCTCCCAGGGACTTTACTGGCGTAACGATTTGGTCTCACCTGCACTGATTTCGAGCTTTGAAGCAAATAATAATGCAATTGCATCATGTTTCTAATTTTGAAGCAAAATTTGTCAGTTTGTGAGAATGAAGCGGGGTGGGACTTGATTTGCTTTAACCCGTGATTGTTTCTGTAGCTTATACTACAAATGCCTTAAAGAACTTGTTGTAGTAATGACCAAGATGGGGCGATCATTCCAACCTTGCTGATGATAATGATTAACTGTGACAGGGGCCTTTAAATAACTTATACCGGCTCGATCCAATGCATAGGGATTAACGTCAAAGGTATTCCTATATTCAAACTTGATGAATCTTAACCTGCTTGTGTGTTCATGCAAAAGATTTTTGAATAATCGTGCTTATTTAGCTTTAATTCGAATATTCGAAGATTTCACAACCAGACGATTCTTATTAGATTTTGCTTCACTTCAAGAATTATTATAAGCAGTAATACTTTATTTCGTGCGCCTATTTTACACCGAGGTGTTTTCCAGCCACTGCTGGTGTTTTTGTCAGTATTTAAAGATTCGACTTAATTCCATGACGTCAGATTTTCACGTATGTTTTTGTAGTATTTCTTCCGGGATTTTTCTAAATATTTTTGGATGTTAATTTCGAAAATATAGGAGGGGTATTTATGGGTTTTTGGACTTTGAATACTTGCTTCGATTGGTCGGCTGATTGTGATGGATCACGATCTTAACCGCTGACTTGAAAGAAGATCCTGACTGTTTGATATTTAATTACTTGACACCCAAGTAATCAAAGGGCGCCTCTTTTGATGTAAAAATAAGGTTCCATTCTTTTTCTAGTCAAATGTATTTTTATATCGATCCCGAACCTCTCGATGTCTTCATTGAACCCCGTAGTCTCTGCACTTCACCTTAGGGCTATATGGCCAATTAAAAATCGGGGATATTTTAGTTTTCAACCCTAAATTTAATGAACATTTAATTCGGGGCTGTTTTATCGGAAACCATGGTTCGTCTTAGGGTTTTACATTAAATTTTAGGGTTCGATCGAGAACCCTAGCCACGTGGCATTTCTTTAATGGCTCGGTTTAATTAATTTAATTAAGTTGTCTTAATCATTTTAATATTTTTTAATAATTTTTTATTGTCTACAGCCTACAGGCGATTAATTAGAAATTTTGTTAAAGTCTATTCTTGCATTTATATACATTATGAGAATGTTATTGTGATACAAAAAAGTATTATAAGAATAACATGAAATGTAATTATTAGAACTTTTGAATAAGACAAGGAAATATAATCAAATGTAGGTGTTCTACTATTAATTTAGTTGTTTAATTTTATGTATCCTAGTGTCTACGATACGACTCAAGGATGTTAGTAGCTTATTTTAAATCTGACTTGAATTGATTTAGATTTAAAGGTATGGTCTTATTTCATGTATGATCCTTTCCAATTATTCTTCTCCAATTCTATTAAGATATAGTAAAAAATGAAGGAAGTTGACATATTACAAAAATATCACTTTACATATTAATATTTATAATTGAGATTTGAATTATTAAAATTAAAACTTAATATCATTCGAGTGATAATAGCTCAAAATGAGCTACTCCAAGAACATGAACCATCCAGTCTAGTTAGCATTTATACTAATAATGAATAAAATTAAATCTAAACTCCCCTTCTTAAAATGTACAGTTACAAATACTATAAGATCTCGAAAAGAGAATAATAAATGAAAATTGAGAAATTTATAAAAAAAAAATTAGAAATCGGTTCGATTCGTTCGTTCGGGGCTTATTTCAAGCGTCGTATCCTAAATTAGTTCTGCCTCTACGACGCCGAACCTAAATCCGCCTCTGGCTGACGATTCCAAAATTTCGATTATTTCTGCCTATTGAAGCTTGTTCTGGACCCATTTCTGATTTTAAGCATTAATTCCTTACATAAAGGACATTATATTAAAAAAAAATGTTTTGAGGAATAGACTTTGACGTGAATACTCTTATAAACTCAAAACTTCTTCCATGATTTATTTCAAAAATACAAAGCAAAAAACTGTTCCCGCTCTTACCCATTCATTCTTTAAAGTAGTTTTTTTTTTTCATGAAACACCGAAGACATTAAATCTACAACCATCAAAAGAGAAGTTATTACAATTTGTTGCTTCCAAGTTCCATGGATCATCCAACACCATTCCCAGCAGGTTCAAAATTCTCTTTATTTACCAATTCATACTTCCTTTTATGCCCATAATGTTAGTTAGTTGCACAAGTTTTTTTAACGTTTTTGGTCACAGGCAAACCTCATAATCCAAGATCAAAATCTACCAAAAAAGACTCAGATGCAAAAAAGGCTACACAGCTTAAAGGACCATCAACTCAAAGGTAATCAATGTGTATTGTTTCTTTGAATTTCGCCATGGTAGGGGTGGCGTCGGGGGTGATTTGGAGGTTGTCTAACCTAACGGTACCGATGTAATTTGATGGAGAACATTGGTGGAACTCGGGGTAGTCGAAAACTTTTTGAAAACTAATTAAACGTGTACTATTAAAATATACAATTTTTTCAGAAAAATATTTGGTTTACACGTTGCAACCTTTAATTTTTATATTTTTTCTTATTTTTTGTATTCATTTATTAGTCACCTTTATATAAATATCATGAATCCGTCACTAAAATGCTATTTTTTAATTTAAATTTAAAGTACATGCACTTTAATAGTGGTAAAAATGTGTTCACTTTTCAGGGTGAAGAGAGTTTTTGGCAGAGTTATCAATCCAAATGTACAAGCAAAACCAACAACTGAAAAAACTACCAAGAAATCAGCAGTTGCAAGAGAAGCCACAAACACCACCACCACCAAAACATCATCTCAAACAACCACCAATGTTAATGCAATTCAAGAAACAGAGATGACCCAAAAAACACCTGAAGAAAGTGACTCAAAATCCAAAAAGAAAAGTGTGAGTTTCAGTGAAATCAAGGACAAAATCATTCAAGATGGTGAGGCTCAGAGGACTCCAAAGCGATCGCCTAGTGTCGTTAAACAAAGGGGTTCAGGGACTCCTTACCATACTGCTGGAAGATGTAGCAAATGCAGGTTTGATAAGCTTGAGACATCTTCTTATTGGTTGACTCAAATCAGTATGGCTGAGTCTGTGGGGAAGCATTTCATATCTGCTGCTTTCTTTAAATTAGCTTTCCTTGCTCAAGCTGAGGTTTGCCTTTTACTCTTTTTACCAGAATTTTGGTTCAAAAACGTCAAGATTTAGTCTCGAAGTTTTCATTAGTGTAACAATAATAGCTGAAGTTACAAACTTATTGCACAATGGTCTTTTTTCTTTTATCAACATTGCATACTAACGAAAAAATGAAAAACTGTGTACATGAAGAGGAGTAAAATATGTTGTACAAGGACCTTATTGTACCAATACAAACTCTAGGGACTAAGTCTTTTGTCAAACTCCGGGAATTACTTGTGCAATTATCTCTTAGTCTTGACTAGACTACATTTGAGTATTTGTGTGGAAAAGAAATTAATACTTAGTAATTTAGTATATGTCTCAAATTCGTTATGCATGATTGCATGGGTCTCAAAAATAGTGAAAGATACATAACATCGACTTATTTCAATTATTTAAAACAATATCAGAGTCTAATTAATTTTTTAAGATCGGTATATACAAAATTTGAGATAGTTCTACCCCTAATATTTAAAAATATTGTTTGTTGTTAGCCATCTCGCAACATTCGGGTTGAGCTGAGAAGGTACTTGGCGCGGCATAAGCACTTATCAACCGAGCAAGAGTGGAAAGATGTGTGTATCGATTATGGAATAATGGCGAAGGGCGATAGCAAAGAAGACGAAGACACTGGAGAGATCAAGGCAGAAGAACAGGTAGTTGAAGTTCATGGTGAAGAACAGATTGGTAATGAACAAGTTTCTGAAGAATCTTCATCTCTTCAGGGACTTGTTGATGACTTTGAAATTGTCATAGCTGTTGATGATGCTTAGGCTTTTCTAGTTTTTTCATGTGTGTGTGACAAAAGAATTATAAATGTTATGTTAACTGAATTCTTATAAGTTTGATTAGGATTGTTAGTTTATCTATCACATTAGTGCATTCTCCAACAATGTTTCACTAGTTTGTATGCAATTATCTTGTGTTCGTTTATTTTTTCCCCTTTAATTACAATTCGATCCGGCATTTTCTATTTCTTTATATTTAATGACACCATGCTTTCGAACTCACGACTTTCCGCTCATTAAATTGTAGCTATTCACTGTACTATTCGATCAACTCGAATTGTTTTGATATTCTGATTATAATGAAAGGTTTATTTCTATTTAAAGTTTTAAACACAAAAAAAAAATTTAGAATTGATCTGATATTTTTTATTTCTTTTTATATATTTAGCGACGAGTCAGGTTTCAACTCACTTAATTCTCCTCCTCGCTCATTAGCAAGAGTTTTTTTCACTAGACTATTCGATCAACTCGAATTGTTTTGATATTCTGATTATATGAGTGTCGATTTCTATTTAAAGTTTTAAACACAAAAAAAAAAATTGGGGATTCCGAGAGTTGAACTCGGGACCTTTCGCACCCTAAGCGAGAATCATACCACTAGACTAAATCCCCTGAAACCAAATAATAGTAAAAATGAATCAATAAATTAGTAGATTCATAGTTTAGTATCTTTTGAACTTCAAAAATATGTAAACTGAAAAACAAATGGGGCAATCCGAGAATTGAACTCGGGACCTCTCGCACCCTAAGCGAGAATCATACCACTAGACCAATTGCCCTCTTTGAACTTTAGAATAATTTCATAAATCTTCATTGCCTGTTCCTCAACACACTTTGAAATGAAAAACTTTTGACCTCTTTCATAATCCCTGTTTTCGAAGGATTCGTTTATGAATTTTTGCTCAATAGCCACTTTTTGAGGTGAAATGAAAGTTCTTTATATGTGGAGTCCAGGAAAAAATTACAACATTTAAATGACAATTTCTAATTTGTTCCACAATGTGAAAATTAAAATGAACTACAAACATATAAAATGTTAATCGAATATCTATTTTCACATGTTCATTTGAAGCAAATATTTTATGACTAATGGATGCATTGATCACCTATGTTAACCTCATATTACCGTTTGATCACCTAAGTTTCAAAGTGTTTCATTTGATCACCTAACTTTCAAAAAAGCTAAGCTTTGGCTTATTTTTTCCGCCCAAATCCCGGACGAATATCCAAATTCCGGACCGAATACTCAAAACTTTTAATACCATGACTCACCCAAATCCAGACCGAAAGATCGAGACCGAATATCTACCTGATGTTTTATGTGTCTAGTCTCGATCCAATTTTTTATACTTAAGACCCATACCGATAATAATGTATCTTCGAACTACTTTTATCCAATTTTTTATCTGGGGATATCTAGATATGACCGATAACTGCATCTAATCCTGAGGGCAAAGCCCAAGTCCAGCAACATCCTATAAAAGAAGCAGTCAACTCTCCATTTTCAAACCCTTTTCTCATATTTTCATTTTCACGCATTCCTAGGTAAACACTTCCTCGATCTTCTCCTTGTTTTTTTCTTCCTATTTTCCCCATTTTCAATTTATTATTTTCATCTTTAAATGCATCATTTTTATCCCATTTTTGTATAATTTCATTATAGTTTACATTTTATATATATATATATATATAATTATCAATATATATTTATTTTGTGTTTAAATGCATCAGTTGATAATTTCATATTTTTCATTTATCAGATCTAGCTTTTTATAGTTTTTTATTTGATTATAGATAACATTTTGCATATATATGTAGATCTGATGAGTTCATGTTTGGGGTGTATTTTTTTGAAGTGTTATGTATGGTTTTTGTGAAGTTTGATAAGAATTGTCCCAAAAAGATTGTCAAGTTTGTTATTTTGATGGTTTACTTCAAAGTAGATAATTTGGACTTAAAAAAAATTGGCTTAAGTGGGAAGTTTGTTGACAAATGTCCCAAAAAGATTGTCTAGTTTTCGATTTTGATGGTTGACTTTAAGGTCGTTAGCTATGACTTAAATCAATTTTGACCATTGAGAATTAAACTAGAGTAGAAATTTTTTTGAGCTCTTCTACTTTTAGATCTGTGATTAATTGATTTTTTTCTTGTTTTTGAGGATCTGTATTGTTGTGCTAACTCGATCGGAAAAAGATTGACTAGCTTGATTTTTAATGATCAAAATTTATGAACTTTGTGGCCTTAATTGACATATATAACATTGATTTGAATTAAAATTGTTACTTTAATGTAGAGTATGTCGAAAATGCAATCTTTTGATATATTTTTTTGTCAAAAATTTATACCACATAAACAAAAATATTTGACTTCAAAATTTTACGAAGTCAATCATCAATTTTTAAAACTAGTTAACTATACAATCCCTTGGAGATGGAGGGGATAGTTTTTTGTCCTGTATTGTGTTAATCTCGTTGTTTCGTCATCTGAAAATCTATGATAGTTTTGTGATTCTTTCAGGGCTCTGTGAAATTAACATGTCC
The DNA here is from genome assembly GCA_019722365.1 of Lithospermum erythrorhizon. Classification (NCBI taxonomy): domain Eukaryota; kingdom Viridiplantae; phylum Streptophyta; class Magnoliopsida; order Boraginales; family Boraginaceae; genus Lithospermum; species Lithospermum erythrorhizon. Next base: position 134,903 of record JADFUC010001388.1, on the reverse strand, counting down.
AGCTGTTATGTTAGGTCGAGTTGCAGAGTTCATTGTTCAATTGAATTTTATTGAACTGCCCCCATTATTTTCGCTGTTTTTCTGTGTACAGGTTTATACTCTTTGCTATTTTGATTTTTTTGTTGCTTCTGTGTTTTTAATAGTAGCTGTTTACTCCTTAGCTTATTCTATCGAACTTAATGTGCCTCGTTCTTACTTGATAATGATAATATGATCTAGCATTTTGCCGTAAAATGATCTGTCATCTGTCTTCAATAATTTTTTTATATGTGAATTCTGGAGGCCACACATTTCATTACAATCCTCCTGAAGCAAGGTGAATTTTGAGAGGACTATGGTAAACTCTTTCCTGTCCTACTGAACGTGCAATCTGTTGACTCTGATAATATTTTATGTTTCATTCTTCATCTGATACACTCTACAATATCATATCCTCAATGTTTCTTAGTTTGATTGTTCTTGAAAGGCTCAGGTTCTGTTTGTCCTTGATTGGTGGTAATTGCATGGCTTGCTGTGATTCTGCTTGTCCTCATAATAATTGTGTTCCTTCATGTGACTCATATGTAATATTTGAAATTGAAAGCTATGGTATTGTAATAGTGCTGTGATCTGTAAGTGTAGTGGTTCTTGGCCTTTGCTCATATCCTATTTATTCACTATCCGAGATAATTTTTTGTGTGGTTGGCAGGAGTCTTATTTGTAGATACAATGGCGGATCAGCACCAACTCCCTTCTTTTGCACAGAAGGCAGCAACTCAGTTCCATTTGAGCTCCAGCATTGGCTACCAAAGGCCTCAAGTCCACCAGAGGAGATTTGCATATGGCAATTATACCAATGCAGCATTGCAATCCTCCATGGCTCAGACCTGCCTAACCATCCCAGATCTATCGTTGGTTGCTGCTAATACATCACCAGTCTTTGTAGGGGCTCCTGCTGAGAAAGGAATTGCCGGATTTGCAATTGATTTTCTCATGGGTGGAGTTTCAGCAGCTGTTTCCAAAACTGCTGCAGCTCCAATTGAGCGTGTGAAGCTTTTGATTCAGAACCAAGATGAGATGCTCAAGACTGGCCGACTTTCTGAACCTTACAAGGGAATTGGTGATTGCTTCAAGAGAACAATGGCAGATGAAGGAGTAGTTGCATTGTGGAGAGGAAATACTGCTAATGTCATCCGTTATTTCCCCACACAGGTTTGTTAATTCTCTTAAATCTTATTCAGTTTTGTCGCTTTGTATTGATTACTTATCAGCTTACCTCCGACTGGTTCGGCAGGCCTTGAACTTTGCATTCAAGGATTACTTCAAGAGGTTGTTTAACTTCAAGAAGGATCGTGATGGCTACTGGAAGTGGTTTGCTGGTAACCTTGGTTCAGGTGGTGCTGCTGGAGCTTCCTCATTGCTCTTTGTCTACTCCTTGGACTATGCTCGTACACGTCTTGCTAATGATTCGAAGGCTGCAAAGAAGGGAGGGGAGAGACAGTTCAATGGTCTGGTTGATGTCTACAGAAAGACCCTAAAAACTGATGGTCTTGCTGGTCTTTACCGTGGATTCAATATTTCATGTGTTGGTATCATTGTCTACCGTGGTTTATACTTCGGAATGTATGACTCGTTGAAGCCAGTGCTCTTGACTGGAAAGATGCAGGTTTGTGTTTCTATCTGTTATTTTACCGCAGCAAGTAATATGTTCGTTTTTGTAGATTGTTGCTGGATGTGAGATTTTTCTAGTTGTTTTGGCGATTGTGAGATTGATACTGGTCTTTTTGTTAATTTGACCAATATATTAGAGTTGTCAAAATAGACACTTCCATCTAATTCCTTGTGATTATATACTATTGAATATCTTTAGCTATAGTTCTGCAGTTTTCCTAGTGGTCAATGACACTGTACTGTGTGATAGACTGTTGCATTCTGTTTTAGGTGTTACATAGTTGTCGCGACAGTCTTCTATAACAGAAAGTGATCTCAATTGAAATGATTTGCTGCAAGTTACATCTATATTTCCTCTATTATTACAGGATAGTTTCTTTGCTAGCTTTGCACTTGGTTGGCTCATTACAAATGGTGCTGGTCTTGCCTCTTACCCCATTGACACAGTCCGTAGAAGAATGATGATGACATCTGGAGAAGCTGTCAAGTATAAGAGCTCACTGGATGCCTTCCGCCAGATTGTTAAGAATGAGGGTACTAAATCTTTGTTCAAGGGTGCCGGTGCTAACATCCTCCGTGCCATTGCTGGTGCTGGAGTGCTTGCAGGATACGATAAGCTTCAGCTGATCGTTTTCGGAAAGAAGTACGGTTCAGGCAGCGGTTAAGTTTAACAACCTTTCCTCGTTAGAGGTAGATGGCGATGAAAATCTTTTTGAGTTTTATTTTAATACTTCACTGTCAAATTGATAAACCGTAATAATTTACTTTGGCGTGTTGAAGGGCCTTAAACCATTATTTTCACTAGGAGCAGATGTTTTGTTCCGGTTCTGCTCGACTATTGAAGAGGTTAACTGTATCTTTATTTGAACTGCATGGGGCAGTTTTCAAGTAATGTTTTGGTTTTATGAGATACAAGTTTTTACCCTATTTTCTCTAATAATGGTAATGTATTATATGAAAGAAACTTGAGCTTCAAGTTTTTACCAGTTTGATTCTTGAGAATGATTTACAATTTATGTTTGTTTTGGATAAGCAAGGTATTTATATAAACGGAATAAACCCCTATTCAAGCCAATCATAATTCTTGCAGTACATATGTAGATTAGATGGGACTTCTGCTTATTCATCTCTCCTTTTATTTAGTTGTCATCCTAATTTTTTAATTTTCCTTCTCTTTTGCATCTCTTCGTGATTGATGGTGGTCTCCATTAAAAAACAACAATTTTTAATAAAGAAATCATTAAATATCACCTTATCTCTCCTTAAATTGAACTTTTTAAATTGACAAATGCCGCAGATTGTTCAAGTTTGTTAAAAATTTTACTCAATCATCTGATTTTAACTTTAGAATATGTTCTTTATAAATGTCAAACTTGATCATTCATTATATTTATGTTTGAAGTTGAGATTTCTTTTCTTTCATTTTTTTCTTTACAGTCAATTTAAGATTATTATGCTAAAACAAAAAATGAAAAAGAAAAAGAAAAATAAACTAGACAACTTTTCAAAATCTACTTTATCCGGCTGTCCAAAAAATCAAGAGGAAGCTAAACAATTAACTCGTAGCGACGATTAGTTTCAGCTGAAAGATGTGAATCGTGGCTCGAATTCGATTCTATGAACATTTTCATTTTCTTAATCGAAAGATATTACACGCGATCATTTTATTCTTCCGTCTCTATTTTATCCCATTTTAAGCCTCCAAATTACTTTATTGGGTTAAATGATAAGATATTACTATTATAACCTTACAATTAATCACTCTTGCTCATCAAACTACTCTACTGCATTTACATACTACAAAAAAGCCGCATGGCCAACCTTTATATTTCAACATTACCTTTTGAACCCAAACACTCATACGGTAAAGTTTCGCAGAGATCGCATAAACCAACCTTCAATAAACTAACTTCTTTTCAAAAAATCGAGCCAATCTCAATCAAAATTTAAGCAGCAAATTAAAATTTGCATAAGTTATATAAACTCAAGTTTCTTAAATTTAGTACGTCACATGAATTTTAAATAAACTTTCATCATATTCACGTCCACAATGTTATTCATGACTTTGATCTCAACCAACTTCCAAGAGATTTTAGATGAATATAATCGGGCTTATTTCAAATGCATCAAGATGGGAAGTTAAGGCCTTAAAGTTCACATACAATCAAACAACTCAAACTAAGTTTAGCTTTTATCTTGATCACACTTTATTCATACTCGGATTAATGTTTTTTTGAATTGATCACTTTTTAAAGATTTGAAAGTCTTTAGCATTTGTTATCTTAATTCCCTCGCCATAATGGGAAAGTCTTTAGAATTGAAATATGCCGAGTAACATCATTTATTCTGACATAAAATGTACCTTACATTATGTTCATACGCTTCCTATTTCGCATTTTAAGAAATTTAAAAATCTATCTAATTGATATTTAAAGACATATTATACCTTACTCGAAAGACTATCAATGGAAAATTTCAAGAAGAAAATGATATCAAGGAGGTCAGAAATATGATGTTGGTCATCTCTCGCACAAACCATTCAAGGATACGACGATTCATAAATCTACACCTAAGTTTATAAGATTCGATGTTTCATAAAAAATAAATCAGAGGAAAAGACTCCAAATAAATTCATTACGAGTACTCAAGCCCATTACAAACAAAGACCACTTCGAGATCACTTTCTTCCGCTTTGTGAGCCCACGCGTCAGCTCACATGACGCTAAAAAAAAGGAAAGTAATCATCGCCACCGAATGCAATTAAGCCATTATTTACATGTTGAAGCTCATAAAAAATCCGAAGTGTAAGAGTATTCTAAAGATTACAATCATCAACAAATAAATTTAATTTGAGCCTCCGAGAATCGAAAAGACAGATGAAAAACAAAAAAAAAGCGACTAAAGATATTAGACAAGTTCTCCTATTTTATTAGGCACAATCGAAAAATAATTAAAAGATACTGAAATTTTAAATTCATCACTTAAAAAGAAGAGAACTCTGAAATTATAAAACGGTACGGGCGAAGTATAATTTATACGACTGACATTAATTTACACGCTATTACATTCAACAAAAAATTCTACCTAATCTAACTCGAAAAGCAACGGTTGTGATCCCTTGCAAAAAGAGAGAAAACAAAAACACACACCCCCACCAAAAAAAGAGTGCTAAAGAAGCTATAAACAAAAAACACAACCCCCCCACCCAAAATGTCCGACTCACAGACTCACCATCCTCCATCTGAACCCCCCCAAAACGACGCCGTTTCAATCCCTATCGAAATAATCTCCGAGCACGAAATGGCCTTGATTGACGCCGCCTTCTCCGCCGTGTCAAAGTTGAAGCAAAATAGTGTGAGGTCGATTAGCCTTTTGTCGAAACGGAAGCTTACGGGGTGTAGTACGCAAAACGACGTGGTAGGGGATATCGAAGAAGGGGGGAGGAGGAAGAAGAAGATTGTGAATGGGTCGTTTTTGTATAGGTTTAGAAGGAGAAGAGGCTTGTCTGTTACTGATCTTACTTCTACGGTATGTTTCAGATTAAGGAAATTCTACGTGCTTTTATTTTTTTAGAAGGAGGGAAAATAATGTATTCGTGATTTTAAGCATAGAAAATAAGAGTCTCGTTTATTACTCCTATAACTATCATGCTGGATCATCTTATAAATTCAACATATTTATCGAACGGTTTATATATAAAAAGCTATCATTTAAGATTTCATGTTATGATTAATACATTATCAGAATATCTAACGCTTAAGTTAATTACTTTAATTATACATTTATAAAGCATTATGCTTACTAAATTATGTAAGCTCCTAATGAAACTCTGCTTAAGTCGTTAATAGTCATTGGATGAGGTGGTTTTGTAAGAAAAAACGGTTTTATTTTTGAAAAAGTTGTTGAAACTAAAAAAAATAGGGAAAATAATGTGTATTTGTGCTTTTAAGTAGATGCTTAAAGAATTGTTTAAGCTTCTTAAAAAAAGAGGGAAAATAATGTATGTTTGTGATTAGTTATGTTTTACGTGCGAGGTTAGGACTTTAGGAGCTTAAGGAAATCCTTACGTATCATGATTTGTATCTTCTTCCCCAATATTGTCCAGTTTTGAATTTCACTGGTCAAAATTTATGAAACTTGGGTATTAATTGTGAGATAACTTTGATTTGAATCAAGATGGTCATGTTTGAGATTTTTTATACGTTTTGAGACGGAGGGAGTATTTTTATATTTGTTGGTATCATGAATTTTTTTGTTCCATTTGATGATTTGAAATGGCAAGTCCTTCATGTTTGTTGAAATTTTGCTGCTATTCTGTATGAATGGTTGGAAAATTTTATATTTGTTGATGAATTCGGAAAAGCGTGCATCTTTCTTGTTTGTGGACTTTCGAATTGGCATTTGAGGAGCTTTGTTATATGATCAGGAATGGTGTGAAAAACAAATGGAGTTTGTCTTACATCTTGGCAGGCCAGAAAAGACTAATGCAATGAAAGCAGGTAGTGCTCGTCATGCGGCGCTGGAAGAGGAGGTAATCACTAATCCCATTGATTGTTGACCAATTGAATATATGATTTGGCTTAAGTCACTTTCTGTCATTGAATTATGCTTTTATGTGCTAATTGATCTTTCTGTCACATACTGATTATCTTGGGGCAGGTAATCAAAAGAGTGAAAGTTGAAGTGAAATCAAAGGAAGATATTTGGGCACTTATGTTAATAAATTTTATTGTCGGGGCGAATCAATTAGTTTTTGATGGATTGACAAGGGAGTTACCAGTGTAAGTTTTAATTCTAATTTCTATCTCTTACGTATATCATGTAAGTTTGAACTTAAGAATTTGTCAGTGAGGATACACACCAACTTCAAATCCCATTTTGATATATTATATGGTGATTGCTGGATGAAGATTATATTTAAAAACATGTCCACTGGAAAGTCGAAAGTAGATATTGGTTCGTCATTCAATCGAAGAAGGAAGCATTACAAACAGATTAGTTAGGGTAACTTAGCATTTGAAAGAATGGAACCCATGAATTACACCTATTGAGAGACCCGATCATGACCTACTACAGATCGAAGTTAATGTCGCCTCTGGCCTATAAGATCAAGCCGATTTGCTTTCTTCAAATTTTCTGGGGAATTTGATAGTCGAGAGATGGGACGCCAGCAGATAGATTCCTGGGAGATGAATGTGGATGTTCGGCTGATTTTTCTAATTTAACAAAACTACAGCTTAGGGCAGTTTTCACAAGATGCTTACTTGTTCCTCCCATTGGGTTGATGAACATAATTTAGTTATCCCTCTAGATGTCCACCTTCGAACTCTTAGTTCAGGACTGCTTACAAACATAAATGTATTAGCTGCACTCATTATGTGCAACCCATATCTAATCTACAGTTTCATTATTTTAATATCAAATTTTGAAGCACTTCCATGATGGCAGAGTGACAGATCAATTTTCTTGGAATTCAGTGGTTTATCTGATGGATTATTTGTTGTCTCGACCAGAATAGGTTTCACTGAAGGTATATGGATTACTGGAGTAATTGATGAAATTCGGATGCCTTTGACTGAAACAGATAAAGTTGCAACACTAGTTGACACAAAAACTCGGGTTCGAGCAACTCTTCCTTCTGAGCCTCAGAGGAGGAACGGGAGGTAATAATATATTATTATCTTCTTGGCTCTGAGTTTATTTTTCTTCATGGAATCTGATTTCAGATGTTTTTTCATGTTAACATGAAAATCTACCGTAACTTGAACCTATTTTTATTCTGACAGGTTCCAGTTAATGTGTTACAAGCATCTATGGGATACCTTGGCTGCAGGCAAATTTCCCTATGGCCAATTTTTTGATTTCTTTTCTTTGAACCCTAATTCAGAGTTATCTACAGATATCAAGAACAGTACTGCTAAAACAGGGTTCCCTGCTGAGGTGAGAAACATATGCCGAACAATGTTTACTTATAGGAGTACCAAAGAAGATTGAAAGATGTAAATGTTAGAATCCAGATACTCAAATTATGCCTCTTTGTGGCTCATTGCGGCCTCCGATTAGAGACCAATTACATTTTGTCATTTTGGTATTTGCAAGCTGATTTTATTTCTTTATGCAGACTCTGAGTGATGTAGTGATTTATTACAAGAATGCTTGCTGCATGTTGCCTCAATCTAACAGCCAACTTCTGTTGAGGTACAACTTGAGATTTTATAACCTTAGAGCAATTCTTCTTTGGGTTTTTCTGACTTCAAAATGCCTTCTGGTGTGTGCTAATGTAAGCCCTAGGAATCGACTCTGATCCCTTGAATGCATACTACTGAAACATATGCTGATGGAACTTCGATATGAAATACCTGTTCACTTTATTTCACTTGGCAATCTATTTATGTACTTTTAGTTTGTTTCCTTTCCTTTTTCACCACTTAAATTAGAATGGTAGCAGCATTGGAACCCTTATGTCTTTCTCTTGATTCTTCAATGTCAGTGACTTAATTATATTTTCAGATATGAAAACCAAGTTGATCAAACCTTAATTGGGGAAGACCAGTTTGAACACGACTCTGATTGGTTCGAAACTCAAATAAAGACTTGCCTGGAATTTTGGATGGGCGACCGAAGCCCCCATTATGCTCAAAAGGAAGAACGCTGGAAATGCAACTTCTGCAAGTTTGAATCTGTATGTGAAAGAGCAAGTAATGATGAAGCTAAGATTGATTCTTAAAAACAAGGCACCACTACAGAGAAGCATCCCTCTTACGTAACCTTCTCGATAGCTCATTCTTTCTCAGACATCCAACTCTCGATGGTTCATTATTCGGTGTGGAGCCTGATCCTTTTATTTTTTATCCGTCATCCGTGCATGCCATCCCATTTGCTGTTCTATCCAGGCAGTTTTAATTTATTCTGCTAGCATTTGAATTCTGGTGCAAATGTTTAAGCAGACATTGTTGTTATAGATAGAGCATCTTGTGTTATACTTTTGTATAGAAGCACTTCCTAACAAAGTACTCAGTGTGATTCTTTGTACTGTACATATATGTATTCAATATGGTATATCAATTAATAATTCTTTATTGTTTTAAAATATACTGTATCATATTGACATTGATTTAAACTTTTATTGTAAAAATATGGAACATCTTTGATTTATCTTATTGCTACCAAAATTGAATGGCAGTTCAGATGCATTTCACTTCCTAAATGGTGAGAAATTTTCGTTAAGCTTTAGACTAATTTTTTTAACTTTTTACTTAAGAAGTTTAGATGAAATAATGCTGAAAATTCACAAGCTAAAAACTAAAATTGAAATGAACAATAATGTATTGAATAGAGCATTACAAACTTACAGATATTGGAACTAACTTCGAAAATTGTTGCAGTATCAATGGAGTTCTGCTAGTCCAATTTTTTTGTCATGCTATTTGTATACAACTATATTGTTATTACACTCACTATCTTATCACATGTTGATGTCGATTACAATCTTAAGAATCATACTGATGCTTCGCCCTCTTCTATGAATGATCCGGCAACTTGAATTGCCTCGATGAGAAATGCACGTCCAAACAGGTAAACTTGAATTGCCTCGATTAGAAATGCATCGTCCATTCTGTATCAGAACATACAAACATACATTAGCAAATGATAGCAACCAATACAGAACATACAAACATACATTAGCAAATGATAGCAACCAAGACGCACAACGTTAATATATTAGGAATGCACTTCGAATACGTTCATATTTTGGGAGAGAAAAAACAAAATGAGAACTCCAAAAACGCTGAAAAGATAAACAGTTGAAAACTATTGGTAGACTAACCTCAGTTCACAACTTCCATGGCTTAACAAGAAGTTTCATATTGATTGCCACATACCTCAAGTTATTAAAGACGAACTAACTGACCAAGCTGATGCTGAACATCACCTTCACCTTCATTCAGGATGGCAGAAAGATTTGTCTTGATTCAGTAGTGACATCAAACATTATAACTCAAGAAGAAGGCTAAAATTTCAAGTTGTATCTCGCACAATAGAGATGGAAAGTCAGCCTCCAAAAAGAGATGACAATGTTAGAGTTTTCTGCTGACATGACAATTATGTTGACTGATCACTCATCCCGTAAACTTATGCATCTACTCCATATGCAATACACATCAAAATTTATCACAAAGGAACAATTTCTTGATCCTTAATATTGGAGAAGAGTGCTTGAAGATTCAAAACTGTATATTGTTATGCAGCAGAAGGCTTTGAAGAGTAGTAGAAGTCTAAATGGAGCAGAAAGAACATGATGTTTACTAGCAACTTGCAAACCAGTCATCCTTACCACTAGGCTCTTCCAAAATTCAGACTAGCAATCTAGGGCAGAAACATTAGATATGTCAATACTATGTTAATCACTGTAGCAAAGTGAGGTATGTAGCAAGAGATAATCATAAATAAACTAGAAACCCCATAAGTAAGACCGGAATTCCAGCTCAACTTCTCTTCAGTATCAAGCCCAAGAAGTTAGTCCTGCACTGTACGATTGGCACTCAATATGGGGGGGTTTAGTGAATATTTTCGCTTGACAAGTTCTCTTGGGTTATTAGTTGTCTTTAGGATATCAGATACAGCTCGAGCTTTCTGCAATATAGATAATTTTCTGGCCTGTTCTCCTTCTCTTCTATATGTATCAGGCAGCTTAGTAGAGTGAGGTACCGAGCCCATCAAATCATAAAGCTGCTGCAACTTCTCTGTCAACCCTCTCTTCTTCAATTCAGAGCCAAGTCTCTCAAATGTCAGATACTGAGGAACGATACCTCTCCGGATCATGTATTCAAATTCTTTAAAAGCATCGTCGAATCGGTGCATTCTGCACATCAAGTGGATAAGCATAGTACAAGTTGCTAAATCCATATCATATCCTCTTTCTCTCATCTCTTTAGTTACTTGGATAGCAAAGTCCAACCTTTCCTGCTCACATAACATTTTGACCAGCAGATGGTAAGTGAGAAGATCTGGTACATAACCAGAATCCATTAACTTTGTATATAAATTTAAGCCCTCTTCAACTTTTCCAGTTCTTGAGAAATATTTGAAAAAGTAGCTGTAAGTTGTTGAAGTCGGAATGCAGCCTCCACTGATCATTTCCTTAAGGATCTTGCCAGCCCCCTCGATGTCTCCTGCCTTGCAGAAGCCCTTTACAAGAGAGTTGTAAGTCGAAATAGTAGGACCTGATTTTAAAACAGATAGCCGCTCCATAAACCCTAAAGCCTCCTTGAGCTTCCCAGCTTCTCCCAGGGCATCAATAATCGGATTATATACGATAACATTAGGCTCAATCCCTTCGCTTTTCATCTCACTGATCAAATCCATCGCCATCTCAACACGGCGCATTCGACATAATCCTTCAACAAGGGTACCGTAGGTCACAACAGTAGGCTTGACATTTTCCCTTTTCATCTCACTCCAAAGACGTTCAGCTTGCTTAAGCTTTCTACAACGAAACCAACCATTTAGCAATATATTATAGCTCCGAGTAGATGACGCAAAAGTTCTACCCTGATATTTCAACTTGTTGAAATAATCCATGGCTACCCTCATGTGTCCCTCTTTACAAAAAGAGTCCAATAGAAGCCCAAACATACTCTGCTCTACGTCGGCTTCAGAGATGAATTCCAATCGAGATGCAAATTCATATGTTTGAATGGATTGTAAAGGCATCCCTGATAAGATAAGAATATGTGCAACTGTACTTCACATGCACTTTCATTTGAGGGTAAATAATGTATTTCTAGATTATTTATATGGAATACATTCAATGATGAAGAGAAAAAGAGAAAATCAACATCGAGAAAAAGTTTAACAAGCATTTTGCTTCCCTCACAATGACTAAAGCGTTTGCGTATCTGCTCTACTCTACATTCTGATATTTAATTTGATGTATTATTTACTTACAACCTGTTACAGTGATATTATTGCCACACATGCACTTTATTCAGCACAATAACTTTATAGTGTAATCAGACAAGACTACATAAGATCTGAGACACTTCAATTCCATTTCTGACGTTCGCACATAAATTCACATATTTCCAATAAAAATGACAGAAATCCTACAAGCTCAAACATACTATCATCATATATCTCTAAATAGTTTGGGATAGCGTTTCAATAGTCAAATCAATTTGCACAACTACAACAGAGGGGAACATAGCCAAAAAACAAGATAAAGCGAGTGATCCACAAATGTCAATCTTTACCTGATAAACAAAAACTACATCAAACTATTACATAAAAAATTTCACATTTTCTATTAACACATGCCCAATTCCCCCAAAGAGGCTCCCACCTAAGCGATATGAGGGGGTCGGAAACCAAACCAAACCAAACCACACTATAATATCAAACTGTAAATTCAACAAATCAAACCAAGCCACACTATAGTAACAAACCAAACCATAATATCAAAATATAAATTCAACAAACAAAACCCAAATGAAAAAGCAAGAAACTTTACATACCAGCACGAGCATACCTCCTAATCACAATACCAAAAGTATCCAAATTCACTAACCCTTTATTCCCAATCCTATCAAGAACCAAACCCCAAACACATTCAAAGTCCCTACTTTTTCCAACAATATTCACCACTTTATTCAACACTTCCACACAACACTCAAACCCATTCTGCTTCTCTGCCCATTCAAACAATGCCAACACAGTTTTTGGTGAAGAATCAAACCTATCAAATAATTTGAGTAATAGTGGTTTGTCTGGTTTGATCCCCGTTTTGTTTAAGGCGGTTTGGAGGAGTGGGCCGGGGGAGATGGTGGGGTGGTTGAGGAGGTTGGAGAGAGTGGTAGTTGGGGAGGCCAGGGGTGGGAGGTAGTTTGGGGGTGGGGGAGGGAGAGTAGGTGGAGAAAGTGATGGCAGGGTGGAGGAGGTGGGTGGGGGTAGGGAGGCGGCGAGTGGTGGTGGTGAAAGACTTCATTTGTGAAGAAATGATACTAGAAACTCTGAAACCGTCGTCACAGTAACGACACTCGGTCACTGAGTAGTCCAACTAAGCGTATTTTTCGTCAAAATCAACTTACAACTTATAAGTTAATTTAACAAAAAAAAAGTGTGTTTAGTATTTTACAATGTAACTTATACGTTGAACAATTTATAAGTTGATTTTAAAAAGTAGTTATTTTGATTTTTTTTCTTCCAGCTTTATAAGTTGGTTTGATTAAATAAAATTCTTTATTCTTAACGTTAAACTTTATCTGTATTCTGCTTCATCTAATAGTCATAAAGATACAATTTTTTAGTTATATCAATTTTTAACATTTACACTTCATTGAAATATATATATATATATATATATATATATATATATATATAATCATAAAATATAATTTTTAGTTATAATTAATTTTTATTCTTTCAAATATTAAATTTTAATTTATTGATTAAAAGGTAACATATAAATAAGATGTTAACATAAGTGATTTCTTGCTTATCTTAACATAAGTTATTGTTGTTCAAATATGTGAAAAAATGCCGTTATAGTATGTTAGTAAAACAATAATTTGATAAGCTTATAAGTAACATACTTATAAGTTGTATTATCACTTCTAAGTTGGTCAAGTTAAAAAAAATAAACTTGGTCAAACAACTACATATCCTTGCTTGAAATAGTGTTAAAAATTATTAAAATGACTATTTTGCCCCTAAATAAAACTTCCTCAAACACTACACTTACAAATAGGGGTAAAATAGTCATTTCATCCTCTTTCTTCTTGTTTCGGTGTGAACTGCTCCACAACTCTGTCGAGAGGGTCTGGTATATCACACCAAAGCGATTGTTAAAACAAGCTAAAATGACTATTTTGCCCTAAATGAAATTTCGCCGAAACACTACTATACTTACAATATGGGGCAAAATAGTCATTCACCTACTTCTAGCAACTTTTTATGTGACTTTGCTCAGTGCTCATCATTGTCTATATCGTGAAAAAAGAATTATCGTGAGAAGGAATGCTTGACCTGGCAGTAACAAAATCTTTGAAATGTTGTTTCCTAAATGCATCTTCATCAAACACTAAACTTACAAATAGAAGGGCTAAAATAGTAATTTCATATCCAATATTTTATTGTTTGGAGTGTGCTATACTTGATCATGGTTAATTGCGGATGTAACTTCGTTGCTCCGGGACTAGAGTTTACTTTTAACTCTTTATGATAAAAGTTTTGATGCTTACGAGAGTCGAACCCACTCTGCATGACGAGGCAAGGAGAAGAAATCATACTACTCCCTCCGTTTTGTTTTATCTGACGTTTTCGTATATCGAGGTGGAACTTTGACCATCAATTATTCTTAAACTATATGTTCAAAAGTTATAAGAAAATGATATTAAGAAATATTTTTTATAGTAACACTTGAACTTTTAAGAATATTGCATATAATATAAAAAATTAATTTTTTGTAGTAGGCATGGCACATGAATTATTGCGGATTTTCCTCGAGAAAATTCAATGTTTCGTATAGTAGGATTCAGCCCCGGATTGGGGTATTGAAAAGTCGAATGAAAGTCATGGCTAAGGGCGATTTTCGAAAGTTCAATGCCTAGATGAAATTTAGCCTATATATTTTTGTTATATTTTCAGATCGACATATAACAAATCTCATTTAAAATAAAATAATAATTTCCACCTTATCTTGTAAATCAACTCACAAATATTGATTAACGAGTTTCAGAAATCTCATAATTCGAAGTTTCGAACCATACTAAGGACGTATAAGTCACCCTTTGTAGCAATATTATGGTTCACTGACTATTATGTGTGTGCTGTGTAGGGGCATTTAACTAATCCTTATCATTTCAAATAAATTACGGAGTATTAAGATTTAGATGTTTATCAAATAAAGTTATTAAAATGGTTACATTTTGATTTTAATGAGTTAATTTTTAAATTTTTGAACTCAAATAACTTATGTCAAATTAAGATCGTAAAATTTATTAGTATTGACCATGAAAAAAAGAAAAGGCAAATATGACAATTTTTTACGAATGGAGATATTATTTTAATTATATGAAGCATCACTACAAAATAATAAAACTTGTTAATATTTTAATATATATATTATTTTCTTACATGTTGCACTCAAAGAAAGTGATGAAAATGTTTTTATTAATAAACCGAACCTTCCTCTCCCAATCCGATCCTACACTATTCTAAATCTCGATGTATGTTGTAGAAATTATTTCACTATTCTATTGTTTCTTTTCTTTATATCATATGTTTGTTACAAAAACAAAATATCTATAAATATCACGTTTCTCATATAAACAAAATATCTAATTATTCATATTTATATATGCTTTGTGTCAATTCAATCTCTTTATAATTATTTTTGGTTTACATGATTTGTATTTGAACAAAAAGAGTTCTTTTGTTTTAAATTCTTGATTTTAGATTTTTTTCTTGTTAATTAGCGAATAATTTTTTTGCGGGATATAATCTAAGAGGATTTGAATTGTGACCGTTAGAAGGTCGAGGCAGATATTATTAGGCTAGATGACTTTGGTGATTTTAGACTTTAATCGATTGATATGACTTAAAAAAAATTAAAAGGTTTAAGACTCTTGATTTTAGATATCGATTAAGTTCTATTTAGGAGATTTATTGATATGAGACTTAGGATATTTAAAGGGTTTACCAAATTAATTATATATATATGGTTTATGTCAATTCACATCATTTTATAATTATTCTACATCTCTTCAATGACATTTTATTTTAGATTTGATTGATTGATATGAGAGTTAGGAGAGTCGGTTCATCTCCAAATCTTGTTAACTATGTTTTGGTTTGGTTTATGTGATTTGTATTAGAACAAAAAGAGTTCTTTTGTTTTAGATTCTTGATTTTAGATATTTAAATCTTATTCTACATCCCTTTTAAGACCAACAAATTTCTCCCTTTAGGAACCAAAATGTTTTTGACTCATGTAATGCATCAGGAAAATGCTGGTACGTGTAACATTTTCGTAGCATTGGCTGCTTATGCCAAGGAAAAGGGAATTCGTGTTCAGTTTTATGTCCAACAGGTTCAATAATGTCTTGCATTTTCAAATATATAAAAAATGAGGACCAGTTCTAGAAGGTGACTATAGGAGTTGTCTTTTAATATAGTTGATTTTATAAAGTTGGATCGTTTCCATAGTTGGGGGATTGAAGTTGGGTCAGAGAAAAGATGGTTATTGGCGCTATGCAGACCTGAAAAAGTTTTCATGAATTTGCTAAAAATATGTGTTATAATGACGAAGAGACATAGGTAATCCATTAGGAGATCATGGGGTGTTTATAATAGGGTACGAGAAGGAGGATAATGGTGAGTTTTACGAGGTTATAAATTCTTATGGCCTTAATGTGTGACAAATAGATTTGTTAAGGTGTGCGTCTTTATCTTTAAAAATGTAATTGAATGTTGTATCTTGACTTATCGGATTTTCATGCAAGAGAATATAAGATTAGAGTTTGTTTTTTTTGCCAAAGCCAATTAATTTTTCGTACCAATTTTTGATGAAATATGGTTAACCAATATTCAATTAATATAGTTATAGAATACTAGACTGTTTGCATCTTCCAAATATATATTCTACTATAGTTTACCATATGGAAACCATCTTCATTAGAACATTATTGCAAACATCGTTAACCACACACTACACTATTGGTGTAAGTGACACAATCTATATGAATTGACTAATATAAACGACCTAACAGCATGACATTGTATTCTCAACCCTTTGTAATTACTTATAATGGATTAGCTTGAAATATAACAAGGTTTACTTATGATCAAAATTTTTAATTGCGAGATAATCAATATTGTTTAATTCTAACAAAAATTTGTTATGTCAATAATACACGAATTTCAAAAAGATGGTTCAGTTTATTAATCGATTGTCAAAATTAATAAATTGTATAACCTTAGTAGACATACAAAATTCTGATTTCAATCAAGGTATCATCTTAATAGTAGAATAATTAAAATACTATTTCATAATGGAATTTGATCGTGTCTTTAACATCCGATATAGTCTTGCTTCGTGCTAACTTTTAAATATTGATCGATTACGTCGTTGGAGTTGGTCGAGGGTTGGTCGGGGTTGACCATCGCCTACCGTGGGTGACCAAAGTTGGCCAGTGCAACTTAAAAATCGTAAATGTGAGCATGTGCATTTGTCCTCATACGGGGAAATACGTATGTACTCGGCCTAACTATACAAATTTTTCAATGTTAGAATATATTTGAAATTACTTTTGTCCATAAATATTTTTTAGGGTATCTTTATATATACATATATTTTTAGAGACATCTTTATATATGTATATATTAAAAAACTTTAAAATAAATCAATGTGTATATTTATATGCATATGAATATGAAACCTATTACAACCAAATGTCTAGAGGATGTAGAAATATTTAGCCACTAAAATTCAAACAACAATCAGCTAAGACATATATATCTGAAAGGTCATGTTCCTAACACAGGGTCTAATCGATTAATCTAACATCGCAACTAAAAAATTGCGAAAGAATCTAATTCAAAAATATGAAGCGATCTATTCTGCCCTTAATTCTTTACCAGAGAGCAGCACCCTTTTTTAATTATATTTTTAAGGCCTTTCGGCCAGCTCTACTTGAAAGAAAAGTCAGCCCACTACTTTTTCATATCCTAATTTCAATAGGGATCTAGACCAGTTTTCTTTTAATTGTTTCTGCTCATCCTTGATTACTCTCTTTTTCTTTAACTCGTCATAAAATTCTCATCTTTCACCTGCTATTTTTATAAAACCAAAAGATAAATAAATATTACGTATTTGTCAATTAAACAATAAAAATTCGTTATATATATCAATTTAAGCTCATATATCCTTAAAATATGGACTAATCAACAACCCCACATATAAATCGACATAGAACCCGAACACAAATCCTACCATAAACCTCATAAAATGATATAACAAACCCCATACATTGACAAGGAACTTGTACCAATTACCGTATATGTCGCCCTTGGCACTTGCTTTGTGATCTTTCTTTTCCCCGTTCGGTCGTAATCTCCCAACCATTTCCCTTCAAATTGAAAGTTGGTCTAATCAATTTTGGGTTAGGGGTTTTTGGTTTTTGATTTTTAGAACCAAATTTGCCTAATATTGGAAGTTGGATGATAAAATGAACATTTTAAAAGTGAGTGATGGAATGTTGAAGTAGTAATATCCTTGTAAAAATTGCGTGCATGTTACATGGCATCGAGATAATTTTTTTTTAAGGAGGTTGGTCAAGCGAAACCAGCCACTTATCGCGTTTACTTAAATTATGTGCGTATGTGATAGTCACTCTGGCTCATGCAGCTTGGGTGGGGAGGTAATATTTAGCCAACGGTGGTGGACCCAGGGTGACAACGTTGGAAGTTGTGCATTGAGTTGAATGAAGTGTAATGTTAGTAAAATATGGATGGGAAAAAAGCTTCAGTACGTACGTTCAGGTATAATTCGAATAGTTATAATTAAAATTACGTGAGGAAAACGAAAGGATTTATTGGAAAAAATCGTATGAAAGCGTGTTTTGCTACAGTATAAACGATATTCTTTTTTAAAGAAGTGCGAGATAAAAAATATGAAAATATAACTTAATAATTTTACATGTATTTGTACATTATTGTCCAACTTTAATTTATAAATCAACATTTGTCATATAATTCTTAGAAAATAGCAAGATATTTGATTATTGGCTCAAATTATCTAATAATTACCTAGTATTTAAAACAATTCATTTAAACAATATAATGAATTTATGTTCACAAAGAAAAACAGTATAATTTATTTAGGATAACTTAATTTTTTTACTCAAAAATACGATGCATAGAGATATTAACTGCGCATTTTATAAGTAACATTATAAAAAACAAGTTTATTTTAATATAATTAAATTAAGTCTGAAAAAGGTATATACTCCACCTTGATATTTTTTATTTAAAATAATAATGTACGGGTTTTATCTTATTACTTATAATATTAAGCGATAGGATTGTACGATGATCCATGTTATTAACAAAAATATAATAATACTCCGTATGAAATATATTGTTTAACATGTCCAAAATACCGTTAAACTAGATAAAGTGCGAAATGTTGTCAGAAAACAACAATAACTGAAAAAACGAAGTCCACAATTAGAAAGAAAGCAGTGGGTCTCCTATAGCACCATTACTATGGCTGCTATGAACATTGCTTCTTCAGCATTTTGCCAACCTGAATTTTCCTTTTCAAATACCATTTCAAGAAAACCAATCACACTTACTAACAAAAACAGACCAATTTGTATATCTTATGCTACAACAAGTGCTCAAGAATCCATCCCAGCTCCATCAGAAAAGCCTCAGATTGAGCTTCAATTTGTTGGGGTACCTCAAATTTGTTGCATTATCTCTAATTATGAAGTTCTTGTTCTTTATTTTATAAAAAAAAATTTAAATTTAATGGTTGATGGAACGTTTCCATTTTTCGGAAACAACCTGCTTGTTATTATCACACGTGTAAGACTACGTACTATAGACCCTCTTATCCTACTTAGGCGGGACATGCTAATTTTAATGTTAATGTATGGAATGTTTTCATTTGACTTATGGAACTATATATTGATGAAAATGGAACAAAGAAATATGATATGATCATGGACTTGTTGTTACAAGTTACAACTAGACCAGTTAGTTGTTTTTAAGGTTTTTTATTTGATTAGTTATTGAATTTGGTGCAATGGTATTGTGCAGCCTAAACCACTAGAAGATGGGAAGTATCCAGTGGATAAGGCATCAGCAGTGAGTGGAGAGAAGCTGCTTAGGAACATTATGTCGGATAACAAGATTGAGCTATATGGCGCATATGTAAGTCCATGATTTTCTTGAAATGGATAATTCAAGAATACAACTTTTCGTTTCTGTACCGAGAAGTTTTAGAAAAATGGCCAAATTTGGGAGCTGGATTGTAGCAACATGAGATAGTTTCAGGGTCCAATTAGTAGAATTGCTGGATTAATAGTTTCAATCTTTCTTACTTTTGCAAAACTGTGCAAAAAAAATTGATTATAAAAGCTTGAATTGAACTATTGAAGTAATTGGTTTGTTTGAATTGTTTGACTTGAGCAAAATCTGTGTAGAAGAGCACATAAGATTCACTCATATAAAGAGATTTAAGAGAGTGACTGAGATGAGAGCGTGATTTTGTTAGTTTGAGTTATTATAAGGCACCAGAAGCAGAGTTGATTTGATCATCAAATTATGCCATGTTTTCGTTTTTGAACTTTTTTACTTTTATAGTTCGAAACCCTGCCCCGCCCCTTTTCCATTGGTGAGAATCGAACCTAGGACATGTCTTCATAACCAATCGGCCAATTAGTTAGTATGCTATGTGCATATTTTGGTGTGCCCTGCTTCATTATGAATTTGATTGGACTTTGATAGGGTAAAGTGATGAACTGTGGAGGTGGCGGAAGCTGTGGAACTTGCATTGTGGAGGTACCAACCTGGGGTCCTTCTCTTCTTAACTATGTCGGCTTACCCCTAACATCATTATCTCCAAGTCCTTAAACATTTTTCTTTTCCCCTTTCTTTATTTAATCACTTTTTCCCCCTGTAAAGCTTGTATGTATCATGCCTATCAATATGACTTGGCTGCCTTGCTTCTCTGGATAAGATATGACCAAATAGGTATGTTGTTGCATCAACTCCTAGTGCTCTATGGTGATCTTAGACATAGTCTTAGGTCCTCATGGCATAAAACTATAAAAGAGTAGATGGAAAATTTGGGAGTTGGGGTTGGTGGTGGTGGGGTGGGGATATAGGGCTGGATGGAATACTTCGCTTCCACTAGTAAGTAGTAACAGATCCCCCCTTAATCATACAAGGCATATATCAGTCTCGCATGCAAAAGGAATGCAAAGTGTGAAGACAAGTTTATCCCTCTTGACTGAACAAGTTCTTCTACCAGCCAATCTCGACATTAAGTAAACTCGGGAGAGTTTTCAATTGATTGTTTGGTCCCAGCATCCAGAACGTAGATTATGTTTCAAAAGTTATATGTTATCCATAAAGTGACACTAGCATTTACCACATCATGTAGTGCATGATCTCTCCAGTTTCTGAAAACTGCATTCTCTGTATCTAGAATATACTCAAGTAGAAGACCAAATAATATTGTCAATGTTCAACTGAGAGTCCGAATATACTTTAATTGCCAGAATCTCATGAAACCATTTCAATGATGTGTCACTTTTTGGTTCATCAATATGCACTGCACTAATAATGTATTCCTATCCAATGCAGATTATTGATGGGAAGGATCTTTTAAATGAGAGAACGAACACAGAGCTTCGCTACCTGAAAAAGGCATGCACCTTTCCATCTTTCTAGATAACATTGTTCTATATCAGTCTCTTTAATTTTTCTTGTTGTATCTGCCTCTGCTGGCAATACAGTACCCTTGCAAGGGCTTTCATTGAACAAGGATTTGCCAAAAATGAATCTGTGATTTTATCGTATGCAATATTATAAGCTAGCGTATGAAGAAATAAGATCCGACACACTACAACTTTGTGTTACATGTGTGGAGATTCATTTATTTATTAATGTGTGCTATTGTTTTTTGTTTTGCATAACTTGCAGAAGCCAGAGTCCTGGAGGTTGGCTTGCCAGACAATTGTCGGAAATAAAGAGAATTCTGGGAAGGTATGTGATGACTTACACATTGTTTGGCTACCTTTCCAGGTCTTTGCTGCTAGAATAACTATATAGAAAGAATTTGCTTCTAGGTGATCGACATATATATGCTTTGAGCCTTCGATACTCCTTAGGAAGCTTCGGTTTCTTGATGGGGATGGGCGTGGGAATGAGAATTTGAAACTGTTTACTAAATTTGCTTGCTCCTTCACAAGATAGTGCTACCTCCTACACATTTTAGTTGTCCCATTCATCTGAGGTTATCTTATAAACTTGTTGTCACTTTACGACGGTTGCAGGTAGTAGTGCAGCGGTTGCCTCAGTGGAAGAAGTAACATCAAAGAGGCGAACAGTTCACTACAGCCAAGGCACATCTAAATAGTTGTTTCTGAGTTACACATACCAGATAATGAAATTCTTGTGTTTCAAATATTGCTGTTTTGTAGCTAATTTAAATTATTGTGGTATATGTTCTCACTATATGGATTACTTCCATCTTTTTCCATACCTTTTAGACAAGAAAATGCTTGGCTAAATAGATTGTAATTATAAGCATCATTATAACACCTTTTTTCTAATGGAACTATAAACATTTAGTAGGCTTAAATACATATTGACACTCATAAACTATGGGGTTGAGACAATTTGCCTCTCAAACAGGGAAGAATTTAAGTGGTGTTCGGATATTCCCAAGAACACTTAGATATCGAGAAATGGTTAAAATGGTTTGAGTGTTCATTAAAATTGATTATAGGTTCAATTATTTAAACAAAACTATTATATTTTGATAACATTCATTTATGAAATTCTGAATCCGTCCCTACTCCTAAATTTCTCAGAAATGAAGTTGATGCATATGGACTCCTCCTAACCAAACTAAGGGATTCTCTTGGAAAGGCAATTTGTGACAATGAGCTTAAATACATATCGACTCCTGAGGTATGCAGATGCTACTTCTAGTTACATCAAGAAAGTCGTCCAACTTTTGATTTAGTTTGTTTTGGATTAATTTATCAAAACAATTGATTATATCAAATGAATCTTAACATCATATTATCATTTCATTAGGAAAAATCGATTATTTTTAAAAGATAATACAAAACAAACTAATCATTTATATTCCATGAGCTACAATTTTCTAAATATTCCAATTTTATAGGCGACATTTCTTTTTTAATTCATTTTTTTTAAATAGACTTGGTTGACACTAAATACCCTCATGAAGGCTTTTGATTTCACGGTTCAACCATAAATAACCATACTTCAATTTTTCATTTTTATTCTTTACTTTGCTTTATTAAAATTTAATTTAACATTAAAAATAAAATATGATCACCATTTGATGGATTGTAAAAATCAAAGCCGGAATCGTGACTTTCCAAAAACAAAGGAAAATTGTTAAGCTGACGACCGAAATATATGGAATAGTCGAATTTATATAATTTTTTGTGCAAGTTATCGATCGAGTATGGTCAATTTTAAACTAGCATGATCAGATGATAAAATTTACACATCATTGATGTTTGTTTAACCCCATAAAAATGTGAATTGCCAATAACAATCTTAATTTTAATTTCAATTTGCATGTATTTGTAACGCTCCATCCCGTAACTCGATATCATTAATAGATTTGATAAATTGACCTTCTAAACCATCACAAATATTTCTAGTACATTTTGTCTTTAATTACATGGTCACTAAAAAATTTCAAAGTGGTTTTTCCGTTTTAGAATTGCTCCAAGTCAAACATATTTAATCTTGAAGTTATCATGAGTTGAACTTTAGAAATTAAGATACATTTTCATTGTATGATTAGTGACGATCAAATATTATGAACCTTATCACATGAAGCCAAACTCACCATAACACCAAAGACATTCAACCTTGCGGTATTTGACCGAAACTTCTTAACATGAGGTTTCTAATTTGAGTCCGGATTATTTTTTGATTTGCAGGTTTTTACTCGGTTGACAGGTTTTCGCCCTATTCTTTATGGATTTCAGCGTCCATTTTTTCTATAAATTTTCAAAAAACAGAGATGTTTATTGTCGGTTTATATCGTTATTTATAAGAGTAAAATTTAATTTGTAATTTATATTGTAAAAAGAAAAAAAACTCACCGTAACTTTATGAGCCAACGAACAGATAGAATCCCAGAGTATAGGCAATAGATAGAGAACAAGAGAAGAGAAGAGAGGAAGACACCACTTTCACCCAAACCAAAAATGTCAACAGTTCCTTTGTCTCCTCTCACTTCTCTCTTCAGGTACACAATCACAACTAATACTTCGTTTCAATATAATCCATTGTTTAGATGAAAAGTATGTATTTAAATTTACTCGTTTCAACTTAGACGAAAAATACTTTATTAAATATGTACTAGATTTTCTCGTTTGTATTTCATTAACTAGAGTTAATCATTGTAACTTTAGTTTAAATAAGGATTTATATTAATACGAAGTTAGTAGTATATAAGTGACAAGTGTCACAAAAATATAAAGATTTGGTTTTTAACTTTCTTGATTGCAGGAAAAAAAGTGGAACATCTTGTTCAAGTCAAAAGAGATGCAGGAGGATAGTGGCTAGTTGTGAACTAAAAGGGGTTTGCAGGAGGGACTTAATGCTCATTGCTTTGTCTTCTTCACTTTCTTTAGTGGTTAATCCTTCACTTTTAGGTAATTGTGTTTGAATTTTGGTAAATGTTGGACCCTTTTGTGCATTTAAGTAGAAAGTGTATTGTGCTAACTACATAATGATAATTTACTGTTTTATGTTGTCTATTTAAGTTTGGAATGTATGGTTAGTGTACAGGGGAAAATGCCATGAATAAAAATTAAAAATTGCATTTAAACCACATTTTAATAAAAGTTGTATATTATATAGATGTTTGTTAGATACTAAGGAAGAAAAACAAAATTCTATGGATGGAGTATTTTTTACCAAAATATAAGATGGGTGGTATGTAGTACAACTTTTATTAAAAGGTGTTAAAAACTCATTTTTTATTTATTAAGAAATGCCGTATTCTTGCAATTTCCCCCTATTCTACTGGGGTAGATGAAGAGCGACGGATTGTGTTGTTAGTAATTACGGAGTAGTATATATTCTTGGTTGAATATTTGCATAAATAAGCATAGAAAGATTGGATTTTTTGCAGGTTATGCTGCTGAGGAAAAGTCGAAAATGGCTTCATTTGTGGATGAGATAAATTCTTATTCTTATGATTATCCAGTAGAAATTCCTTTAAAGAAAATGGTCTTCAAATGGTAAACATCTTGCCAGAGTTGTTTGCTGGTGTAATCGTACATTTTCCTTTGATTTTCCAGAGTTATTTTCAGCCAAACTCCCTCATCAATTTGTAAAGAAGTTTATGATGTTGTAGTGCAAAATGACGACAACGACTTCCTCTTTACAAGATACTTTAATTATCACATTTCATATACATAGAATCTTAGTTTATGATGTTGTAGTGCGAAATGATCTGTGATGTATCATTATTTGGATAGTACAGACTTTTTTTTTTCCTGATAAGATCAATAATTGTTTTTGAATAGATGCAATAATTAATGATAGATTTTTTTTATCCATGACTTGAATTTAGACAAAATAACCTCTTTTCATTCTTTGCACCCTAATTTGTAGGAACCTTACTCTTTTAATATATTTGAAGGGCGGAGTCCAGAAAACCAGAGCGTTATTCGTCAGCTGCACCGCTGTCACGTAAGTCATCACATCTGCAGCCAAGGCAAAAGACATATTTCCTAATTATGTTCAAATTATCAATTTTATTTCCCTTAGTCATTCAGTGTTGAATTTTATATATTAATCCTACAGCTGATGCACGCCTCCGCATTGTCTCGGAGAGAGTTGACATCGTTGATAATCTCATAATTTCTGTCTGTGTAAGTTTGCTTCTCTTGCAACCTTCAAATGTTTAAAATGATGTGTGCATATGCAAATGCCAATAAATATATTTCTATATTTCACGTTGAGATTATCACACTGTTGGTCCAGATAGGTCCTCCCAATTTGCAAATCTTGAAATCAGAGGACAAGAGTATGTGGAGTGCTAAAGATGTTGCTGAGTCTGTCCTCTCTGACAAATCTGCACTGGTACTGTAGTTTCAAAATAGTATTCGCTTTAAATAATGTGCTGACAAATGATATATGCTCTTCTTAGGTTGTAGGCATGCCCTATATGGAAATAGATTATCCAAAAGGTCTTAGAATCTAATCTATGATAAACAGAACACAATAAGTTTTGTGGCCAAGTCATTTTGGTCAAGGCAGAAAATGAATGAGCTGATTTGTAATGTTTAGCAATGGAGTATTGGCTGCAACTTTGAGGATTTTCACAATACAACAAAGGGTGGATTGAGAACTAAATTGTTGAACCTAGGTTATGGCTTTATGGGGCCTCTATGGTAGACATATTTCCTAACCCTACTTTTCTGAATGTTGCTACTATATGCCTGCATCGGCGTAGATCAAAATTAAAGTTAAGACATACTCGACAAAATTTTAGCTGTTCGCGAGGCTTTAAGTTATTTATTTTACTCTTCATGTGTCAAGTGTATATGGTTGAGAAAATAGACAGTATAGCTAGCAGATATGATGCAGTTAAAGCAATGAAAGAGGAATGTAGTTCTCTTATGATTGCTCTGTTTGAAAAGATTATCAAGGTAATGAGGAGTCCAGAGAATATGGTTGTGGGCTTGTGGCGCCTGTCCAAATTCAGTATTCTAAACTGAATGCGTTCATTAGTCTCCTAGATTTCGCTCTATTTTATGTTTGATCGTGTTGAGCAGTTTAATCAAATATTTTGATTCTGCCGTGAGTTAAGTTACCACGTACTCTCGCCTCTAATTTTTCGTATTTCTTTGTACAGAGGGTAACTTCCACTCAGCGATTAGCTGAAAGTTCAATACTTGATGCGCACACATCTGAAGTGAGTCTGTTGCGTTCTCTGAACTTTTAACAGGCATAAAACTCAATTATCCAATGTCATGGTAACTCATTACTCTTTTCTGAATCAGATTGATGGTGAGCCATATTGGTACTACGACTACCTTGTTCGCAAATCAGCGACCGGGCCAGTAAGTGTCTGTCCCCGATAGAAATAATATTGAAAGATGCTTGACAATGTTCTGTGAGAATCATGTTACTGTATAATTAGTGATCCTTGTGTCCGTGAGAAATAATACTGAAAGATTCATTTTCTCTATGCCAATCATGCAGTCACAAGACTCAAATAATTTCCGGCACTACGTTGCTTCTACAGTCGAACGTGATGGTATGTACTATCACAGAGTTTAGCTTTTTTTCCACTAACCTTTTTTCTGGAAACAAATTCTATGCAATTGGTGATTATGATATAAGCAAGTTGGTTCTTAAACTTGTCGATTTTGATAGAGCAAAATGGGAATAATAACTCATAGAAGCAGAACTTCAACATTGTTTTACTTGTTGGTTGTTACTAGTAGAATTATTTGGATTACTTACTCCCGTCTTAAAAGTTATTTTGCTTGGCTAATCTAGATCCTTCATCTCGCCCTAACCGACTGTGAGTTAAGGAAATGCATTAGATATATAGAACTTTTCAGCCTCATGAAATTTTCCTTATTTATTGCAGGTTATCTGTATACATTGAATGCTTCTACACTAAACAAACAATGGGACATGGTAAATTCTACTCTCTGGACCTCAAATTTATATAAATGCATATTTATTCCTTTCAGTATTTACGTACCAATTCAATGCCAGAGTTATTTTTTCGATGCCAGATTTATCTTTTGATTGAGTCATATGCATACATAAGAGCATAACTGAGTAGAATAATTGCAGTTGTGTGTTGAGGCCACACTGAACCTCTCTGGTCATCATTTGGTCCTTCGTAATTGTCATCATCTTACCAATAATAAAGCCAGTGACTAACAATTTTCAGTTTGTCTCTGGAAATCATTGTTTCGCAGAACAATAAAGTTTTTGACGAAACATACTTTCTGAACTAAATAATAGACCTCAAACTATCTAAAGAGAACATTGGAATATGATCTAAACTTAGTTCACTAAAATTTGACGACAACTTGAATATGTATTGCAGATGGGTCCATTGTTGGAGAAGACTGTTGCATCTTTCCATCTTCTTCCTCCTACAGATGACTATGTTCCTCCATTCAAAGATCCATGGAGGTTTTGGTGAGATTTTGTATTATCCTTCCAAAGATCCTTGGTGGTTTTGGTGAGAAATTCATAGTTATATAGTTGTTTTTTACTCTTCTATGTGTTTCTTCTATTCTTACTACTGATTTGGTTGGGCTTTGTCCACTTCAATTATCTCATAGTAAATTTTGTGCAAGGTGTATGGCAATTGCTCGTTAGCGAAAATAGACCCCATGAAAGGGAAATTGTTCGACATTTTATTAGGCCAATTCATGATTTATAGTTTTATACTGATGTCGACATTTCATTTTGTGTAACCTTTCGGTTAGTTGTCCACCAATGTGATTGTAGCTGTTTCTGAAAAATTCCTTGTTTCGACAATGCCTTTTGTATCATGGTAAGTCCACGAATATTCACATTCAATATAGATCATGTTAGTTGATCATCAATGACAACATAAAACAGGTAAACTATTCACAATTGTGTTTTGCATAGATGGTTGCCATAGCCCATAGATTACCTCCAATTGTGCCAATGGCCATGCAATTCCTTGCTCAAGGTATTGCACAAACTGAAATATGCGACGATGATGAGTAGTCGATGTCACAATGGGCGTTGTGGTTAACGCCATTGGATTGATGCCAAGACAAAATGGTAATAAACTTAAGCATCGTGTTTAAGAATCATGGTGAAGCAGTTTGTTCGCTCTCATCTCGCAGTTTGCAATAGGTAGTAGAGAACCAACAATTTGGAGAATCTATCTCCTACTTTCTTCCAAATCCAGAATGGAATGAAGAATACCATACATTCAAATAATACATTTAATTGTATATAAGCAAAAAAGAAAAATATCTTGTACTCATTCAGATTCGATCAATGGCATCCCAAGTGTGAATTTGTGTAGTAAAACTGAAATGAAACCAATGATTATGTTTTTTTTTGTTTTATATTATATACTGGATATTGAAAATTTAATGATGTGCATGGGTGTTTTCCTATAACTTTATGTACAAACAAATGTTATTTTACTTAGTAGTTTTTTAACAAGCTCAAATAGAGTAAACTTACCCAGAAACCCGGCCCGCTATAAATTAAAAACCTTAAAATTTCAAAAACATAATTAAAAATAAAGTAATTTTAAAATTCACCTTTTCTCCCTTTGGCAAGATTATATAGTTTCTCTTATTTTTTATTTATAAAATCTAATTTATTTTATTTGTCAATAATGATATTTGCATAAATTTGAGCGTAGATAACAACAATAGTCCATACGTCAAACAACCCAAAAATTCCTCCACACCTCCCTTTTTACATTCTATTCTTCTTACTCTCTATTTCATTTACAATAATACCATGATTGTAATGAAAAACTTGTCCATATTCAAGGTTAGTTTATTTGTTTTTTCCCTCAAACTTTGTTGCATGTTCCATTTAATTGGTCATAATATAGTTAATATGAAAATGTAAAAACATTTCTTAATGATCCCTAATGCATTCTCTTATAACTTCTCAATACTTTGTATCTTCATCTCCCAAAGTTTCATAAATGAACATGAAAGTAGGAACACTAAGGTGTCTTTGTTCGACTTGCGGAATTGGAATTGAAATAAAATTGGAGGAAAACTCGATACACGTTTTGAAAATTTGTATGTTACATGTAACATGTACATCAACAAACATACCATGAGGAAACTTTGTTTTTCGTTGCATGTTGATATGTTACAATAGTTTTGAACCACGGATAATATGACTAATTTCGTTGGCTCGAATGGTTACCATGAGCAATAATGTAGATGAAGATAATATTGTTGAAAGATGGTTATATTTAGTTAGTAATTCCGTTGCTTTTATTGAAAAAGGCAGGTAAATAACTACTTATTTGCAAATGCCTCGCCCGAATAAGGAGGATGCGAGGGTTGAGAAGATCATTCGTGGTCTTTTGAAGCTTCCGGAGAACAAGAGATGCATCAATTGCAATAGCTTGGTATAAATGTTGTCTCAAATTAAATGTCCCTTTTTCTAAATCTTGATCATTTGATACATATATATTTTGCAATAAGCAGGGGCCTCAGTATGTTTGCACAACTTTTTGGACATTTATTTGCACAAATTGCAGCGGAATACAGTAAGTGGAACTTGGACTCATCTATGATCATTTTGGTTTTATGGCTGATTAATTGGTTCTAGAAGTATTATCGTCGTTTATGGTGATCATTGTATTCCACTACTATAAATTCGTCGTTTTTATTAAAAAAAAAAGAGTTTGTTTGAACTGCAGTCGAGAGTTCACACATCGAGTAAAATCCGTGTCAATGGCAACATTCTCCATGGAAGAAGTTAATGCACTCAAAGCTGGGGGAAATGAGGTTTGCGCGGTTTACTAATCTACATAATAATGTCTCTCGTGGTTTTCTTACATGTATTTCATTTCACAGCGAGCGAGGGAGATTTACTTCAGAACCTTAGATGCTCATCGCAGTGCTGTTCCAGATGGAAGGTAAAAAGTTTATTAAATTTGATACAATTTTGGATTTAATTTCTAAAACTGTCTATCTGTTTAAATTTCAGTAATCTCCATAGACTTCGAGATTTCATCAAGCATGTTTATGTGGACCGCAAATATACTGATGAAGAAGGTAGCGATAAGTTGGCAATGGTTAAAAGGGTAAGCCTTGCCTCTTACCTTTCGTTTTTTTCTGCATAATAAACCTAACCGAGAGCTTTAAACCTATGATTTTACCTTACGAGTGAGTGTCTAACAATTACATCAAACCCGTGACCCTTTTAGAGGGCTACTACTCCCTTATTGTTAGTTGGATTCTTAACAATGCCTATCATCTTCAGTTACAATATCATTTTCCATGGTTTTGTTAGTTCTAGATTTTATTAGTCAATTTTCTAGTAATGTTCTGATTTTGGTGAGCTAGTAATTTTCTGATTTGATGAGCATTCCTATTAATAGATTGAAGTTTGTAACTTCCAATCTATAGAAGCCTTTATGTTATACTACAGGATGCCGTTGATGACTGTAAAGACAAACATTCTGGTGCTGAAAGATCCAATCAGCTTGCACTTGTTAAACATTCAGGACATAACTCTTCTGAAAGATCTACTCGAAAATCAAGAGATGAAGTTTCTCGTCATGATTCGACTGAAAAGCCAACTAGGAGTGCAAGAGATGCATTTGTGGAACTTTTCTCAAATGGTCCTTTTTCTGAAAGGCCAAGAGAAGTTACAAGGGATCAAGTTTCTCCTTATTCAACCGAAAGATCTCAGCGAGGTGCAAGAGACGACTTTTTGGGTCGGACTTCTTTTGAAAGGCCAAGAGGGATTGGAAGGAATGACATTTCAGATCGTCATTCCTTGGACGCACCAAGCAAGTGGGTGAGGGATGACTTTATGGAACGGCATTCTTTTGAACATTATAGCCAGGGAGCAAGGGATGAGTTTCCTGAACGGAATTCACGAATTAATATGAGAAACAGGAGAGAAGATGTACATTCAAGGAACTACTTTGATGAAGGGAGAAGTCCTTCGTACAAACAAGAAGACGCGAAATCCAGGAGTCGCAAACCTCGATTTGAGATTGTTGATGATAGGTTTCGTGATGATGATAATAGAAATGCGAGGCATTTTGAAAGTATTAAGTATTCAAATACAAGACACAGTGTTGGGAATGCATCTCCAGGTTCTCAAAGACAGAGGGAAGTCAGAAAGCCCTTAGCTATATGCCCTGCTGAAGAAGCTTTAGACAAAAAATTTCCACCTCTCAAAGCTGGTGAATCTCCAAGATCAATTGATGACAAATGTTCACAAGAGTTTCCCCCTGTCCAAGTTAGTCTATTCACTGAACTCACATTTTTATTATTTTGCCTTTCATTTCCTTATACTTATCCCTTTATAAATAAAACGCCACGTTGGTGCTGTTCTCATTTGAATGACCTTTTCATAGAGATAAGATATGTCGTTCGTTCAAAAAACGAATAAAGGTCATTCAAAAAAGAATAGATGACGTAATTGGATCAGAAATCTAATAAATGTTTTCGTTTCAGAAGAAAGAGGGTGATCCAAATCCAGATTCTACCATTGAAAAAGAAAATGAAAGTAACAAGGAAACACCAACTAGTTTGTTGGATTCTGATTCGAAACCTGAGACTGCAAGTACTACCGATGTTGATGAAAAGGAGAAAACTTCGTCTGTTGACGAACTAGAGAAGAAAACTTTAGCCATTGTCAATGTGGATGCTCCAACTTCCACAGGTAAGGAGGCTTCTGTTGCTCAAAATGTGACTCCACTCGAGTCCTTGCTACTTGACTGGCCAGCTCCTTCAAATACTACACCTGGAGACTCCACTAGTACAATGTCTAATGTTGCTGGATATATACCAAGTGACTCGACTAGCAATAATCAAAGTCAAACTGATTCATCGATTCAAACTATTGAAGCGTTGCCTGATACCACAAATGACTTGCGCTCTGAAGTTCAACAAGGTGTTGCACCTGTAGTTGCTCAATCTAATCAGGTCAGTACAAATTCATCGAGATCTGTTTTTGACACTCCAAATTTTTATCAGTACGCTGAAAACTTTGTGTGTTTGTAGATTGATTTTCAAAAATACCCATCGTCGTGATTGTAAATCATTAGAATTACTTGGAACAATTAGTAAAGTTTTATAATGGCAAGGAGGTAACCTTTTCGCTTTACAAATTTTAGATATTCAAATTTCAGAATCAGTGTTTTATTTTATTATTTGGTATGGTGTATGGTGTATCAAGAAAAGAAACTTAAGTGAATTTGCATGTATGGATGACTTTTCTTGATAATGGTTACTTGTAAATATACAATGGGCTTCCTTTTGTAAATCAACAAAAGTGAAAGATGTTTTAGTGATTTGGTTTATGTTTCTCCCTTGAAGGAATGGAGCTCTGCACCAGCTACAAACGATAACGGTTCACTTGTTAATCATCTTTCTAGCCCATCTCCTCAAGCTAACTTCAATCAGGCCCTTGAATTTAGGGGTACCAATGAATCACAAAACTCCCAGCAGGCCCTTGTATCTAGGGGTACCAATGAATCACAAAACTCCCAGCAGGCCCTTGGAACGAGTGGTAGCGACGAATCACAAGCTAGTAAAAGAAAAGAACTTCCAGCGGTAAGTGTTCTGAACCTTAAGGTTCTTTCATTAATTCCAAAACCTCAACCTACAAAAGCGCACGCGTCACGTGTAAATTAATAACTTGATAAGAAATGGTGGGGGCATCTATACTCGACGTAAAAAAATTTAAAAAATTCAAGGTTAATTAACTATATGGTATGAATATGGTCCGTGTCTTGACTTTCTAGATGAACGACTTTAATTAGTTTCTATTTATGTTCAACATTAAAAGTGGGAATTGAAGTAAGAATTTTTCACAGGATCTTTTTTCTGGAGGTTTTGAACCGTTTCCTGCTCGTGCTCCAGTTCCAGGATGGCAACTTCATCAACCCCATTTGATGGGATATGGCATGCAATATCAACCAGCAGTGCCCATGGTATTACAAGTTGACATATACGAGATATAAATTGTTTCTATTAGCTTTATCGTATAATACAACTTTAAGGTCTGATTTTCTCCCCTTTTCTTTCAAGTGCATGCCCCCTTTCGCTGCTTCTCCTGCGCCAAGAAACCCATTTGATATTGGAGGCGATGGAACACAAATTGCAGCCCAACAGGTAGGTGCCAACCAACTTATGAATCGTTTTGAAAGTACTCCAAGGTTTAGTTTTAGCATTATTTTCTCAACCATGCTACTTCTAACCACTAGTCTTGTTTTCATTGTCCAGTTTTCTCATATACCATCACTACCAGTAGCCCAACCGAATATGATTGTTCCGGCTGGTTTTCATAATCAAGAACCTTCTGATGCATTCTCTTGGCAAGCACAACAATATCCTTATGGGATGGCCGCGGCTCCAGGTACGAAAAACACAAAATTCCATTAGCTATATCTCTCAACTTTTTTAAGTCTTTGATGCCAACTTCCTTGATTTTTCAGGATCACCTTATGATACAATGAATAACAGGTTTGTATTTGTTTTCGTTATCTACAAATTATTACCTACGTAGCTAAAACGTCTTTTAAGTTTGATTTTTAATTGTCAAAATTAACGCATTAAAATCTCTGGCAATGCACTAACTCGTCTTTTTCTTTGCTCCTACAAATCATTGTGGTCGACTCTCTAGCAATGCGGATGCCTTTGCCTCCTTAAACGCCACTCAACAGTTTCCCGGAACACATTCAACAGCGCCTCCCTCAAATAATTCGTCAACAACGGGAGGAAATCCATTTGGATAGTCATACTTTTGTAACATTTTGGGGATAAATCCCACATTGTTGATGGGAATAATTCAACTTATGCAAAAGTCATATATTGTTTTTACATTAGTAACTTTTTTGAAGCCAAATGAGTTAACAAGATTGAGTGTAATTATCGAACTAAACATTTGTTGGCTAATTATTAGTGTACATATATGCTGTTGATTGCCCCATACATATTATGTGACATTTGACTTGAGACAATGAGAATCGTTGGCTTATGCTGGCCAATGTATGAATGATATCAGAATCTTGAGGAAATTTGACTTACATTTTCATTCACATTTCAATTTTGGTAATTTGTGTAATATTGTACTCCTAGTCCCTCAACTTTTCAATTTAATCGATCATCTGGGTGAAACCTTTTGTTTTATTATACCAGTTATTTAATTTATCAATGGAACTTTTTTGAATTAGAATTAAAAAAAATCTTTTTTGTCTTCTAATAGTCTTTTTTTCATTGGTTAATATTTTTATTGTATCTCTCGTTGAAAATAGTAAAATCAATATTATCTTAATAAAATAATTTCAGCCTGTATTTATCAATTAAACCTGTTTGAATAGATATAGTAATCAGATATATGTGCACAGCCAAGATGTACTATGTAAATTATTTTATTATTTTTATAATAAAATTATAATGAAATATTTTTTTTTTTAAAACCTAAAAGAAATAAGATGAAAAGTTACAAATGAAAAAAATAAAGATGCATAACGTAAAACAACTTTTTATTTTCTCTCTTTCATGATAATTACGTAGTATTACGTAGTAAATAATATTTATAAGTAGTAGCTTACGTAATATATCTTGTTGTGACTCAAGCATATTGGGCGAATAAAAGCTTACTATGTGAAATTAAAATATTTTTTTTATTTATGATAAAATGTAAATATATTAATTCTGGGCTTTCATTTTCAGAACCGCTAATCCACCCCTCAGCATATTATATATGCGAGGTATAATTTTGAAGTTGCTTGTTCTTTTCACCAGATGAATCATCGTTAATTTACTTTATGGGTGTGATATTCACATTTCTTGTTTAATGCTTGGTAATTTTTATGATTTTATAACAATTTTCGTTTTTCAAATCAACCCAACAAAGACATCAAAACGCATAAATTCATAGATCTCAGATTTACATAACTTAATTTGTGAAATAACTGTAGCCTCACCTGCTCCAATGTCAATCAAACCTCGAACCTTCAAATTTTTCAAGCTGAGTCGAACTTTGAATTTTTCGGTCCGTTCGAACTCGAGCCATACATATCAAATCATATATAATTTAATATGAATGACTCGTAATCGAACTTTCTAAATCATTATATTTGAAAACCTAATGCTCTTAAAGTTCTATAGCCGACTCGCTAAACTTACCATACCTACTAGGTGAACAAACTGAAGCAGCACCACGAGGAATATAACGCCGAGTTATCTGCTTAAGCCTCGCACTTTACTCGATTGTTTTTTTTTTTTAAAGAACCATCCACCACCCCTTAACCGGCACCCGAACCCAAGCACTTAAATTACTCCAAGCACCTCCTAACCACTCGTAGGATGCTCAATGTTCTCATACTTACTCTCGATTGTTGTTCATGTTACTCAAACATTCTAGCGTTACTCAATAATAGTGTGTTTGTATGCTACTCATTTCTCCCCCCAATAAGTGCTTTTACTAATGCCCACCTAATAATGCTTACAATATCTACTATTCAATCACACATGCTTCAAAAACGATCCATTTGATCACACACGCTTCAAAAAGCAATTCCACTCTCGATCATTCCTACCAAAACTAAGCTTTGCTTGACTTGAGTGCTATAATTCGTAATAAGTGGGTAAATTGTCCAATTATTTTTGAAATAATTTTTAATTCTGGCTTAAAATTTCTAACAAATATTTGACAAATTATTAATTTCACAAAATATTTGGACGATTAATATTCGAACGCTGACAAATATTTTTCCCTCGAAATTTATTAAAATCAAAATTTGGCTTTACTCCCTATACTGCTCCCAAAAGCTCAAACTTATTAATTTTGACGGAATCTACCTAATCGGGTATAATTTTGAAAACATGTCAAATTTTGGGATTTTTGTGAGTTTGAATTTTTGTTAGTTTTGATTTATAGCCGAATTTGAAGTTGGTAATGAATGGAGAGTAATAGATTGAGCTTGAAATTTGTCGATGAAATAGATTTATGAGTAGAAGATGCAGTGTGATTTGGTCAAGACCTTCCAATGAATTTAAGATTTGTCAATGGTGATGTAGTTTAATAGGAAAATTATCTTCGCATGATTATTTAGATTAGAAAGGGTTGATTTTTGTTGCATTATATTTTCTCTGTTGGAGATGATTAAGAGTTTGTTATTCTTAGATTGTATTGTTTCAAAAAGGATAACTTTTTAAGAATAACAAACTACTGTCAAAAAACCCCTTACAAGATATATATATTTTTAAGAATAAGAAAGTCTTTTCTTTTTTAAAGCACTTCTTCACTCTCTTGGTGAGATTAGAACTGGGGTATGTAGGTCGGTAAGGCCTCTAAACCACCAGGCTAATATGACATTCTTGGTGTAAGAGTAAATGAAACAGATGTATTATGAAATGTGAGTGAAGCTGTCTTTTTTATCATTACCGAGGGCCTTACCATGCGAGTCATGTATCCATGCAAATTACGATAAGGTGTCTTGTCTTCTAACTTTGATGTTTAGTTAAACATTTTTTATTCGTTTAGCATCTAGACTTACTGAAGGTGGTTTTGTTATATATTTAGTTGCTTTTGTGGAAATTTTTTGCTTATATATTATTCTCCAACCTTTTTTTTTGTAGAGAAGCATGAGTAGTTGGAAGTAAAATTTTTGATGAAAATTGGTTTTAACTTAGAATGGTGCCTGTTTCTTGTTTCTTTGATAAGATCTTACACAACAAGGTTGTTTAAGCAGATATGAAATTTGGTTCAGAATAGAGCATGAAATTGGTCTCGACCAAATAGATTATGCTATGTGAGTTCTTAATTTTGTAGTTTGCCAAGAGCCTACTTTATTTTGTAGTTTGCCAAGAGCCTACTTTTTTTTAACTTTCAACTTGTTGGAAATAACCGATTCTTTAATCTGACATTATTTATATCATTTCTTATTTTTTGTTGTCTTGGGCATTCAAAATTGATGTTCCGACATTTGCTAGATGTCTTACATGGATGAGAGTACCCCTTGATTCCAAGAACTGCTATTTAT
The DNA here is from genome assembly GCA_019722365.1 of Lithospermum erythrorhizon. Classification (NCBI taxonomy): domain Eukaryota; kingdom Viridiplantae; phylum Streptophyta; class Magnoliopsida; order Boraginales; family Boraginaceae; genus Lithospermum; species Lithospermum erythrorhizon. Next base: position 97,732 of record JADFUC010001388.1, on the reverse strand, counting down.
ACCTTTAGTAAAGCGTATTAATGAATTGCTATATGAAATGAGGCATTAGAACACATGCATATGCATGTTTCATTTCATCCTTCACATTATAAACAAAAGTTGTCATTTATAGAATTACAGAGATCAGAGTTGAGAGAGGAAGGTGGGTTGGGAACAAATTTCAAAAAAAAATAAAGTCACGCTTTATATGTTAAGAATCGGGTACGTTAAGGCTAAAACATCTTTTAATGCGCTTTTGGGACATTATCCTATTGTTTTATCCTGTACCGTTGAATAGATTTATAAATAAGCTTTAGCATTGGTTCATTTTGGCGATTATTATATAAGAAATATAGCCAAAAGTGTTTGTATAAATTCTATTTCGAAAGATCCCAATATTTATAATGTAATTACATTTAACATCTATGCATTCAGAGTAAAAAGTTGTAATGTTCACGAACGATATTTATTTTTCTACATAAGCCTACAAACCAAAAAAAGCGAGATGATATGTGGATGAATATTTGTTCGAGAGGTTTATGACATATATTTCTCCACTTGAGTTTGCACTTTGTACTAAAGAAAGACCTAACAAAAAATCATACATTCCCCTCTACTTTGTCCCTATTTCTTATCAGATTGCTTATTTTGTGCCCTGGATTTCAAAGTTGAGGCAGCCTATAAAATTTATAATTGTTTATCGACCTGAAGAGTTGGATAGTTAAATTAAACATGTACAATAAGCTTGAATTGATTTTTATACAGAGTTCTTGGACAAAGCAACCTAGAGAAATTGACAGTATCCGGGCTATTTATAATGTAATTATGATGAACATCAAGCTATCGGTTTTACATGAATATATTTGATTATTTGACTGTCCCGTCGAATAGGCTAGGCGTGCTGGTTTTGAATTAGTTCATTTGGTCATTTATTATATAAGAAATGTTAACAAACAGTTAAGATAGATCTCGCTTTCGAGTGTTCGTCTTTTTCAGAATGTTTATTATCCTGAAATCTGCATTTACCTGTGTTGTTACGTTCGTTAGTTGGCTCTCTGCTGTATTTTGATTTTGCCCGCAGTCACTTATTTGTGATGTATTGGTTTCTTCGGCTCGCTATTTTATTTTTTAGTTGTATATCCTGGGTCTTCCATCCGGTATCTGTGCTATAATTGCATCTCTATTTATGAGTATGTCTTGGTGGTTCCCTTGATGGTTGTTTGCTTACATAAGTTGCCACTTTATGGATCCCCCGGAACGCCGAGCCCGAGACCGTGCCTATTATGCCGGTATGCATGTTTGTCGTACCTCGGTTTCCCTTTGTACTATCTCATCCCATTTGGTCGGGTTTCCCCACCGGCGTCGTATCTACCTTCTCTATTTCCCAAGCCCGTTTTGTTTGTGAGCTTTCCTTGGCTGCTTCTTTCTTATGGATTACTGCTTCTTGGCCTGAATGTTTCAAGCAAATAAAGCATATAATCATTTATGCTGCTCGACTAGCCAATAATTGAGAATCCACAGTAAACACGTCAGCGTTCATATCCCATGCAGACTTTACACCCATACCACGCTTAAATTTGAGGGTCGAAATTGTATTTCCATAACTGTGAGCCACCAAAAGTGTTGCACCAAATAACAAACCAGTCATATAAATCACCTTTCAGTCATTAATTTAACAAATTTTAAAAATGTCTTATGGTCACCGTTTCAAAGCCAGAAACATAGTCGAGCGTGAAGTAACAAGTTCCACCTAACATAATAAATAAAATATGATTAAAACAACAACCGAGGTATAGCTATCATCGTAAAATTACAGATTGGATTAACTTACTTTTGATTGTCATCTACTTGATATTTGATGTTTTACAAATTTTCTTTTTTTATTAATTTATCATAACCTATTTATACACTCCATGAGTCTACCATATAGTTGTCTATACAATAAATGAAGTGATCCATGGAAGATCTTTGCTCATTATTTATTTAGTGTGATAATAAAATAATGGTACAGGTGTAGAACAAAAATTAATACAGAGACAGAAAAAGTGGTTAATGTAGTTAGTTTCCAATGGAAAACACCATTTGACAACCTTAACTGAGAGCACATGACCAGTCTAAAAAACCAGTTCCACCAAATCTGGGATGCAATTTCATAGACCTTATGTAGCATTAAATGGCAAGACTTTTACCTCATTTAAGGTCGTGGATTGCTTCATCATTGTGGTCAGCAATAAATGTTGTCTTGCCCTCCATTTCAAAATTGATACAAAAATAAGAATTGTCAAGTGTCTTCATCTCTATTCTCAAATGTAATGAATTGTTTCATTGTAAAAGACTTAAAAATATTATCCAGGCCAAATAAAACAATTAAAATGAACTTTGATGATTGGGTCTCCAACACAATCATTCTAGATCTTGATAATACTCACACCAGTACATCATACAAACACCGTAAATAATAATATTTACATATCATTATATCACTCACAAACATCGTGTTAAACGATCCCAACCATTTCATTTTCAACTTTGGTAACCAAATCCAACATATTGGCGGGAAAATTATCCAATATATTTATTCCCACAAGGTAATAATAATAATAATAAATTTACCCCATTTTCAATTTTTTACTATTTCAATTTTAATATCATAAATTAATATTATTTCAGTATGAGCGGCGCCACCGTAAAAGAAGCATCGGAATCATCGTCGACGGCGGAGCTCCGGCGGAAGCTTCGTGAAAAATGGGAGTTGGCTTCTGTTCTCAACTTTCTTCACGTATGATCATTATTTATTACGTTTTTTACTGAAAAAATTGAAAAATAATTTTTTTTTTGCATAAATTGAAAAAGATTTGATTTTTATTATTATTTTGGTGTCCCAAAATGTTGTCTGGCTTACTATGGTAATGTTGGGTTTTGGGTTATGTTTTGTTGTGTAATAAATAGTTTGTTTGGTTCAGTATGTCCATGTGTGTTTATGTTTGTGTGTAAGTGTATGCATAATAGTGTACATGGGTGTTACTTGAAGAAAAATATGTATGCATAATGGTGGACACGGGTATTGCTCGCAATGACGAGTTTTCGTTCCAGTGATTTTTTGAGAAAAAATATGTATGCACAATAGTGGACACGGGTAGTTGTACGTTGTGCTTGGTTGTTTGAATGTTGATATTAGCTGCCTTATGTTGCTGTAAAAGGACCAACATCTGGCTTTTTTAGTAGTACCTTGTGATTATCTAGTTGTACCCTGATTTCTGGGGGTGGTGAGGAGATACAATGCTCTATGTGGTTGTACATGTAGCTTCACTAGCTGTAAGATGATATGCATGCTTTATGTGTGTGTTTGGCTGAGCTTTTTCTTTCAGCTTATAAGTAAGAATAATTTTTGTTTCCAGAGTAACTGTTTTCGAACCAACCTCCCTGGACCCTGGTAGCACAGGGGTAAGGTTGCATATTATTCGACCCCCTTACCCTGCTAAGGCAGGAGCCACTTCAAAGGCGTTGGGGCATGTTAATGTTAATGTAACCTGTTTTCAGACGAGGATTGCTTATAAGCTGCAGTTGTATTTCTTTTTATCTTTCAAGAAATTGCCTGGCACCATGATATTCCTTATGTGGTTTGTCTCCTTCCTTCCACTTGAAGTGGCTTACTGTCTTGGGTATTTCTTGAATTGAAGTCAAGATTTATTGTGTTATTTTTTTGTTCTCAGGGGTACCTTTGACTCTAAGATTCGTCATTGTTGTACTTGTACACTTATAAATGCATATTTTACCTATATGTGTTGTTTGAAGCACTCAACCCACGACGAGTGGAAATAAACTCTAAGGTATTGTTACCTGCTTTTAAGGTTTTTGAGCCTGCTATGGAGATCAAACTGAAACTTTCAGCTGAAGATATTGAAACCGCTCTCATTGAACTCAATGATTCACTTGTTCAGCTTCACATAGCACTTCTGAAGGTATTTCACTTTTCCTTTTCCTGTCACGTGACTGTTTCAGACAAAGCATCACATCGAAAATAAAAAATGTTAATTTAAATAAATTGGAGAGAATAGTTTATATATGCACATGCCATTCAAAGCGGTGGAGTCCGTGATAACCAAGAGGTCGGGTCCGTGATAACTATGCTGTTCTAATCGAATTCAACACGAAGGTAATCCACTATCTACTACTTCACATGACATGCTAGTTGCAGAACAGAATTCCACCATTTCCCACGATAATCTATTATCTGAGTGCTGAAATGTGTATATTAAATTTATAAACCGAATCACAAGATTTGAGTTCAGTATTAAGATCTTTTGTCGATTTAATATGGATGAATTAACTCTTCAGACAAACTATTTCAGGGCATAACCACAAGCAAACTCCTGGATGGTTCTGAAGCTTGGATCACCGTTCTGTGTAGGGTGCTCCAGTCAAAAAATACGTAGATTATCTTTGCAATTTATTGTTGTATAAATGTGCTTTTGATTTAAAGAAGTCTGCTTACACTTTATATTTTATTTCAGGTTGCTCAAGGTGACTTTCCTTTGAGTGCAGCAAAAGGGTATTACATTCCACTAAGTCAATGAATTCTAGTCCACATTGTCAATTAGTTTACATAGAGTTCAATTTGCTTTATGATATCATACAGTAAAGAGTTATCCAGATACAAGGAACTTGATCCAATAGATCGTTTGCTTATTCTGAAGGCTGTTTGTGAAGCCCGAGCTGCTGTACAACATCTGATCTCTTGTTATCTTTCTACTTTCACATAATATTTATTAGTTTCCATCTTTCAGTGGCATATTGCCTGGAAGGATATCTCATCATTCCCAAGAAGGTTTTAAGAATAGTAATTTATTTTTTTGCATTGCAGCAAGATGATATAATGTCCTTTATCAATGAGTCGGTCAAAGGAGACATTGCAATTTCTACATTCAGAAAAGAAAAAATTGCAGATGAAAATGGAACTGCATACTGGCAAGTTCTTGTTTTCCCTTTCAAATATTTAATGGATAATCCATAGAAGCTAACTCGAAGATGTTCCTTTTTCTTATTCTAGGTATGACGGGGATGGGATTATCGGTCTTAGATTATATAGGGAAGTTTATCAATTCAAGAATAAAATAAAGGTTAGCGGAAAAGATGTTGAATCAGATATCTACATCCAGTGGGAAACGGTTGCTACAAATCTTGAGGAATTCCGTCGAGTAAGGGTAAGATATGTCCTACACTTGATCTTTGAGTAATTGAATCTTCAATTACATGATCCTTACCATCAATTTAGGATGAGTACTCAACTAGTGAACTCAAATCAGAAGTTTCTGTCAGCAAGACTTTGGAGGTTGATGTTATTCCTCCTCTAGAGAAACTTGAGAAGGTTAGTTCACTTTTCAAATGGTTTCTTTCTTACCCTTGTTGTTTATTTGACTGGTGATGAGCACAAATAGTTTGATATTCATTCTATGTTCAATGTTTGGTCATCTTTGTATCTGACAGAAGAAACAAAGAGCTTTGAAACAGTTGGAGAAGCAAAATGCAGCCCCCTATGTTTTTCAATCCTCAAGACTAACTCGGTCATCACGCAACTTAAAGCCTATCAATTATACATATGGTAAATACAATCACTTATAGCAGAGTTTTCTTATTGCATTTGCTTTTTTTGTTTCAAGCCTCATTTGTCAATACAAAGTTTTCCTTTTTTCCATTCTTTTACTCTCCTAATTGCATTCATCAATATTAATGCGACTGTTCTATTCCATTCATTAGTACAACTCTTCTATTGTTTGGATGTATTCCCCTGGATATAGCAAGACATTGAGGGTGCTGATCACTATCCATCTCCCCCACTTTGTAGACATATGTATATCTGACCCTCTTCGTACTTTCTTGGATTAATACCATGGAAGTAGTCTGTTTCACATGTGTTGTTTGTCTCACTTGTTTGTCATGGAAATTTTTCCTGTTTCTGAGTTGGGAGGATATTTTGTTTCCACTATCTGTTATGGCCAATGCTTCAATCTTTAGTTTCCCCATAAATGTCTTTACTTCTGCAACCTTGTATTACTCTGTCATGCTCATATGGTATTGCTATAACTTATTATAACGTGAGAAAAAACAAAAAACAAAGGTGATCCCAGTACAACAGAGAGTTGTATGCTGCATTCGGAAAAGATGAATCACTCCCGTAAAGGAATCTATTGATCCTCTCCCAATTGGTTGGACCATAGGTGCAATGTTGTACTTCACATACAAGGTCTTTGATTCAAGTCCAGGATGGCCCAACTGCACCGGGAAAAGAATAGAGAAGAAGCATCTGATTACTTCATGTGAAAAGTTTTCAATGATCTTTGGCATACATCGAAACTCAACTGTAGAACCTATACATTCTTTTAGTACAAACCCTTTTTGAAGTTCTCCTTGTTGCATTAGATAATTGAAATACATTCTTCAGTTATTATTTACAGTATTCTTTCCTATTCCAGATGAGTTTGACAGAACCATCAAAGAAGCAATACAAGTTGGTACTTACAATGCTGATGACAGGTAACATGCTTTTGCTTTGCCACAAGATTTGCATGAGAAGTTAGTTTTGGGGGTGTTTGGGTGAGCTTTTTCGAGATATTTTTTGTAAGATTCTATTATTAAAAAAATTTCTCTCACATGCTAGCATTAGCATATAAGCTACCCAAAAAGAAGCTCAGACAAAAATCCACTACATTGATCAATAGAAGTTCTTTATGTGCCCGAGTATGGATAATGATGCAAAATATTTGAGTAACCTATCTGTTTAAATATTTTGTATTTGCACCCTGCACCAAAGTGAGCATAGAAATGCTTTTAGCTATATAATCGTTAAACTATGAGAGTAGCTTGAGGCTCTGCTTGTTTTTGCACAGGAATCGGAAGATAGTTAAAAAACCAAGACATGGAACTCAAAGAACAGGCTCAACAGAGGAGGTCTATGAAGTTTTGGACTCTCCAAATGGCATCTCAACTGAAAGTGATTCAGATATTGACGGGCATCTTCAAGGTAATCACGTTTATGATAGCAATGATGATGAGTACGAGAATGAAAAAGAAGATGCCAAAGATGAATATAAAGATGAGGTGAGTGATTTCGACGAACGAACTGACAACTTATGCACAAGAGGGGAAAAAGAATGCTCCATCCATCCACCCAAAGGTTCGCATTTTAGCAGCAGAATTGCTGGAACTGCTGGTCATGGTGCTCCAGAAAGTATGACAATAAATACAAAAAACAGATTGAGGCAAAGGCCATCAGTTAACACTGCCTTCGACTGTTCTGCTCCTGATTCCGAAGGGGGAAATTTGTCCAACAACGGTAGCAAGTATTTTGTTCCCGATTCTGAAGAGGAAAATTCGTCCGATAGCAGTAGCAAAAGACGTAGGACCTGACAAGATCAGTTTGTAGTTGTAGGCGTTGATCTTGTTCCTTTTTGTGCCTATAATGGGCGAGTTGTTAAAGAAGCATTGTGAGAATGGCTCTGCTCTTATATATGATATATCTAGGAATTTACAAATTTGTTCGTTTTTTTGGTGAAAAGAAAAACATATAACCTATATAGATCATATATACTTCTCCTAAAAACAACAGCCAGATCTTCAAATATTGCCTTTTAGATTCTGGAATTTCACTATTTTTCAACTCCCTTCATATAAAAAAGATTGTCCAATTTTTAATTTCGATGGTTGACTATCCTCAAGTTCTTCAATTGCTAGACTCCTAATTTTGGTCTCTGAACGCTTCCCTAAAGTAGCTAATATTATCTTATTTGCCTCTGGCTTCAAATCGTAACAAATCGATAATGCCGATTAAGTGACCTTGAAAATAAATTTTTTCACCAATACTAAAGAACTACAGGCCCAAAAGCTGTTGTTGGGTCACACGACTGACGGATGACTCAAAATTTTACCACGGCCAATATATTTTAATTTTTAAAATACGAATCGCTTCACACTAACACCCTCGAGCCTAAGGCGATATATTTTAATTCTTATGTTCTATGCAAATTGGGCCGGTTGATTGCTTGTTTAAGGTGGGGGGAGTAGGGCAAGAGTAACTCTTCATCAATTTCACACCTGCATTTTCAACTCTTTAGGAAAAGAAAGTGAAATAATCCTCATCTGGAGGTTTGCAAGGTGTTGTAGACAACTGCTGGTGTCATTTGATTGGGGGTATATTAATCTACTGTTGCACATACTTAAAAAGGTTTATTAACTGGGTAATCAGACCAAACATTCCCTTTTTAGTCTCTTCTGATTCTCCCTTGCCGGTGTATTTTCCAAGTTGAGCAAGTGCATTGGCGTTGGCCCTTGTGAGAGCAAAGCATCTTAAGCAAGTGTTTTCAAGCATGGCATTCAAGTTCAAAACACAATATAATTCATCAGTGTTAAACATGCTATGTTTAAGGCACCTTATATCACGCCAAAACATCAAATACTGGCCAGAAACTTTCATAAACGGCAATCCTGGCCGATCATCGAGCTTGGCTCCGGCTCATCGGGGCTGACTATCATCATCAGTGATGCACTCAATGCCGACTCCTGGCCAACATAAAAATTCATAAATGTGTTCAGATTACATATATACTCATACCGAATTACATTTGTACTCTGCATAGAAATATATAAATTTTTTAACGTTAGAGTATATTTGTTATCATTTTTGGTTCATAAATTTCTTTCTAAAGTATATTTGTACATGCATGTATTAAAAAACTTTTAAAAAAATTAAAGAAAAAAAAATTTGCACCATAACCTTTGTACTAAAATTGTCACCCTAGTTCTTATTGTAATTTGTGTGTATAGGTAACAATTCATTTTAATCTATACCCCCTATATGATATGATATTAACGTATATCGTTAATAAAAAGCATGTCGGATACTTGCCATGATTCCAGGGACAGGAGTAACCATGCTAGGCTTGAGGAGGATCCCCTCAAACATGACATTATTTTCAGCAAGATAGAAGAAGACCTCAGCCCAAACCTTTTGAGCAAAATAATCAATTTCAACACCTTCTCTATTAGCGTTTTATGTTGGATACATACATAGCATTCGTAAATGTACAGTAAGTAAAATAACTTGAAATAAGATATGTGACATAATAAATATTTATCCTATTACTACAATTAAAGAAAAAGGTGACAAAGTAGTGTGCGCATGAAGTTATCCGTTTATCCAGCTTTCAATATCTAAAATATATTTATAAATGTTGACTCATCAAATTGTACAGTAGTTTATGTTGAATATGACTTAAAAAGAGCCACCATTTATTGCGAGAAGATCGAACTCAATCGGGGTTGCAATCCAACCTAAATCAAGACCGAGGAACGCCGGGAGGAGGTCGGATCTGTCTTCGTCCCGATCTTGCTCCCGACTCCTGGATATTTTGTGGCGGTTCAAGCTCAGATATTTTGAAAGATAAATAGATCTCCTACCATTCTCATCTTTTGTAACCTAAACATCCGAATATATATATAATACTTTGGGCTTTGTGTTATAAAATAAGTTCCTGTACCCATAAATTATTCATCCGTGTATAATCTACACATCCGGTAGAGCAAAGTGTTGCTCAATCTATAACTGCTTTCTTCCTATAATGTTTTCCGCGGTTCTCTCGCCTCGTGAATTAGTCCTAACATCGTTAGGGATACTCACGCTAAAAGATTCGTGTTATTTACTATCGTCCTGTAATTTTTACGCACTATGTGATCCTTGTTTCTCGCATCCGCTTATAAATAAAATCGGGTATCGTAGCCGATATGTTTGTCCGCGAAAACGATGGACGGTAAAGGCTCGGAAAGAGATAAGTTTAATGGGAGTAAATAGTTTCGGCTCCTGCGGCAAATAAAGCGCAGTGGCATTATCACAGAGAGATAGATCCGGTCTCCTCTCACGATGATACGCCAACCGGTTTCTCGAAAATAGGATTCTTTGAAGGAGAAGTACACTAAAGTTGTCAAGTATTTCGAGGATCTATAGATTTACATGAAGTTTTCTTTGTTATGAGATCACCGGGCTGATCGCTGGGGCTGCTCGGAAAGTCCTCAGATATGATCGTAAGTTTAACCTAAACAAGTTGTCATTAAAACAACGCCCTGCTCAAAATTTCGCGATGGAGGAACGTGACAGTCTCTAAGAGACCACTTAGATAAACTAACATGATGGCCAGATCCGCGTAATATCGATGTTTATGCCGATGATTTGCGGGATGCCGCTTAATTTCATAGTTTTTTACCGACATCATGCGAAATTTTAAGGAATCTATGACAAATTCAGAAAGATTCTATAACTCTGTAATAAGCTTAGATCTCGCTTCTTCACAACAAAGAATCGATATATAATGCAGTGGTTCCTCAGTTTGGATACTCAAGCTGTTGGGTTATTCGTCAATAGTAATCAGGATTTGTTAAGGGAAAAAAAAGTTTCCTAAGAAACAATTCAACGGTCCGAACTGGGATGTCTCATTATTATCAGAAGCAGGCGGACATTGGAAAACCGATTGTCCTTAAAAAGAGGCAGTGGGCAATTTAATGCATCTGCATCGGCCATGTTGCCGAAAGTAGTACAAAACTGGGAGTAAGACAGGAAGATTAGTGCTTTTTATACCGACGCTATGGATACTTGATTCTGGAGCGCTCTTATCATATCGGGCTACAAGAGGGAACGGTTTTCCCCAATTTCACAGCAAAGAGATGGTGGTAATATTTCTATAGCCACGCCTGCTTGCAGCAATGGGATATAGGCTCGTGAATATTAGGACCTCATGATGGTAAGTTTGAAATTTAGAAGACGTTAGACATGTTCCACTCGATGCATCAAGAATCCGATTACCGAGTTTGCATGTAGTGCCTGGGCCTGTGTGGGAAGCGGAGCATAAATGTCCATGTGATTCCTGAAAGCGACTCAAAAGGTGTTGCCTGGGTACATTGTATTTTCTACAAGGTCCTACGCTTCAATTCTCGCCGCTTATCAGATCCTCTATTGTTGAAAATGACTCATAAGGACTAAATCAGGCATATGAAAGCTCGTCACATAAGGAGAGTGATGCAGACTGGTTAAAAATAATCTTCTTGGTGCAGGTTGAAAGACTGGGGTTTTGTGAGCACTATGTTTCTTTGGGAAATTTACTCCAACAAATTCCGAAAGTTTAATTTATAGGAACAAAAGGTACATCAGATTACATCCAATCTCGATTGGTTGGGGTCCTCTCACCAGTCAATTCGGGAGGTCATATGTGATTTTCTATCGTCAGGGACACGTAATATTCAAGGATGATTTGGGGTTTTATTATGAAGGTAAGTTGATGTTTTCAAGCACTTGCTGATTTCTATTTTAGTGGAAAATCAAACAGTAGTTAAGCGTCAAGCTGCCTACACTGATAATGGTTTGGAATTCGTTTTCCCTGAAGCTCGATGAGTTTTGTAAGGCTGAAGGTATCATGGGCATCATACGAGCCAGCATACCCCACAGAAAGCAACGCATTTAATCGATACCGGAGAGAGCTCATATGCCTCAAACGCCAGTTGACGAGAATGTTTTGGGTTTAAATAGTCAACACGTACCGCTATCCGATGTAAACCATGGTCCTCAATGTATATAAATATGAAAACTCCTATTGAATTGTGGTCTAATAAGTCTGCTGATTATACATGATCGGTAGTCTTCGCTGCACCGCTTTTATTATCATGCATGAATGGTGGATAAGTTAAACTAAAAAGCAGCGTATGCTCAGAGGGCTATGCGACGTAAGCGAGTATGGCATAATCTTTGGTCATCTTCTCAGCCAATTATTATTCTGAAAGTAAATATAATATTTTGATGAGAATTATATGTTTAAATCACCATCACACCCACAATTCCCCAAGCAGAAGGTGGTGTTGGGAAGAAAGTGGAGCAAGTAGAGATTCCGTGTTAAAAGGTGATTAAAGTAGGCAGCTCTTCCGCCACAATGAGGCGTAAATGCCAGGTTCCATCCCCATAAACATCACAAAGGTGGCTCTTGATCGCCCAAGAAAAGCTAATTACGGAGTACCTCCTACGAAAATAAGCATGGCGGATACGCTCGGCTCGCTTACAAAGTCAGCAGAGGTTTCTGATTCCTCGCCGAGCCAGCCATGTTGTGTTCAGAATCGGCATCGAAGTCAATCTAACGTTTCATGCTACGGGAGAGGAAATGGAATCACTGTAAGAACGTACTTTTGGGAGTCAAGCTGTAAGCACTGGGCCAGTGAAGAGCATTGTCACTTCGTAAGGAATATCTCGCTGCAGTTAAGGGCGCCACTGCATTTATGGGTACAATATAAAGTTTGTGAACAAGCTCATAGAGGTCAAACAAAGCGGAAGGACTTGACTACAATAAAATATTTCACACCTCGTAGTCAAACACACTTCTATCAGGCGCTTCTTGTTGTAGCTGCACATCAGACTGGAGCTCGAAAGTGTACTAGATGCCAAGCATAGCTTGCTACTTCGAGAGTCAATAAAATAGACCATATGACCCAATGGGATGGTTTTCAGAATCCTAGAAAGGAAGATTATGTTTGCACGTCATAAAAACTTGGTTCAAATAGTCTCCAGGCAAAAATGTACAAGAGGATTTGATACCATACGATGTAGACGGGTATTCATGTTTATACGACATTGTGTTTTGGCAACAAGTTTAGTGATGGGTTCCCTTTATCTACTTTTAGTTCTCGTATGCATGATATGTCATAGTCAGAATTGGTAAGTCTGATATTCAAAAAGTCATGATTGCTTAGTGCCGAAGCTGAAATGGTTGATTTTGGGGGCGCAGCAGTTAAGATTTAGAAACGGGCTATTATAGGGATAAGTCGCAAGAAAGCTTTTTCTTATCATAGAAAGGCTTACAAGTTCTAAGATTTTCTCCGATTGCACATGAGCAGCTAAACCAATTGAAAACTCCTAGTTCTACAAATGCATTTCTGCCCTGCTGTATTTGCACCTAAATCATCTGCCGGTGGCGGCATAATGAACACATACCTTTATGCTAGCTGTGCTTGAAGTTGATGTACTGGCGGTCAGCACTAGACCCGATTCGCCTTTCATGCCGTTAGTGTTGTCAAGAGGTTCATGGCCGACCTCGAAAAAGAACATCGCAAGCTTTAAAGAAGTATTTCTTTTGCTATCTCGAGTACGGCCTCGATATCGGGGTTCTCTAAGCATGCGAAACAGTCGTTGTTTAATTTCTCCGGGATACCGATTCTAATTATGCCGAGATGTGTACGGTAGAAGGCCCGCGACTCCAAGTTGCTTACCCTAGGTGGTTCCGTTTCATGAAGCCGGGAGTAGCCATGCTGCAACTGACGGTGATCATCTACCATCGAGGCGCAGAAGATACGGCACTTACAGTAAGTCGCCAAGAGTAAGTATCCTGGCAGAACTGGATAGTAATCAAGCGCTACATCACTACCTGACAAAGGGTAAGGGCCTGTGATAATTTTGAGCGCAATATGCTTAACCAAGGATCATGTGTTCATGATAGGATAAGCACACGGGATGCGATATCATTTTCTCCTGAGAAGCCGGTAAGGACTATGTAAACAAAGCAACCATATGTTACGGCCGGTTCTCAGAAAGCAAGTTTTAAACATCAGGCGGACTTGCTTAAAATTGTGAGCTATTTGTTGCCTGCGGGTGCGTAACATTCGAAAAGTGTGAGCCACACCGCATCCTGTCCATTCCGCACATCACTATCTCAGCACATCCGTACCGTTAGTACATCCGGGTTCATTGGCTCCGAGCTGCCTCAGGATATCGGGAAGTTCTCAAGTATCCTCAAGAGATTCAAGCCAAGGTGGAGATTTTGCCGAATATGACTCAAAAGGCTGGAATCATTTATTTCAGAGAAGACGGGACTCGGGTCCCGACTTTGCTCCCCGACCTAGGAGGCTTTGCGGGCGATTCAAAGTTTTATATTTTGGTTATAAATGTATCTTCAACTCATTTTGAATCTTTGTAACCCAAAACATCCGATATAGAAAAAACATATATATTTCTCAGGTTTAGGGTTATATAGAATAGCTATAGCCAAGCAAACTATTCATCCGGGCGTATAATCTACAATATCCGAGAGCAAAGTTGTCGCTCAATCAGAATGTGTTTCCTTCCCATTATATTTTAAGTTTTCTCCAAGGACTGCTTCCAGGATTAGTCCTTACCACATCGTTAGGATACCACGTTAAAAAATATCATCCATCCATGCACTCGTGACCAAGCCAAGGCCCCGTTATAATAGCCAATACACAAGAAATATCAATAATACGAGTATTTTGATATCAAACCGGCCCAGATGAACTTCTGTAAGAATCATTATCTCGCTAAACATTAAACAATTCTAGATGGTAGCATAGCTGGAAGCAAAGTGCCCAAGACAACTTCCTTAATGTAAACGGCGTCAGTGGCTCAATGAGAATCAAGTTTTATTGTGGGATCGAATAAATATTTCGTAACCCATTACTAATACGAACTTCAACAAGAAATGATCAGAGTTTAATATATGATAAAGCGAAATATTGTATGCACTCATTTGAAAGCTGCCGATCATTATCCACGCATTACGAAAGACTTCCACGCATCTATATAGAAAGGTTTCAGTTTATAGGAGTTAGTTTTAGCATTTCCATTGAACAAGTTAAATTCTAAGCATACTTTATTGTTAATACATAAATGGGTAACAATGAACTATGTGTATGCAAATTAGTTGAGCATTTCTGTTTCTAGGTCAGCTATATATCAGCCACCAAATTAACGATAACGTGATCAGTTTTCATTAGCCAATAGCAAAATTCCGAGTTAATTTTCTTCTTCCTCGGCTTTCAGGTGATCTCAGCTTGGTATCAAGCGAGATTTGAGCAAAGACAGCTTTCAAGTATGGATCCAATAACGGCATCGTAGCCGAGTCGGTAGCCTGAGTAGTAAAACACAACATCAATTTTTATTTTAAGACAAAAATCACAAAATCCCACATTTCGATGGCTATTACAACACCTGAAGTCAACTCCGACGGAAAACTTCACGAGGCTAAAGAAGTCATGGGAGCCGAAATGAAACGGGGACATACCTAACCCCTTGATACCGACATGCCGGAATGAGAATCAAAAGCATTGGCTGGATTTAATCGAATAAGAGATCATCAAAAAGCAAGACTACCCATTTCAAGCCTTAG
The DNA here is from genome assembly GCA_019722365.1 of Lithospermum erythrorhizon. Lineage (NCBI taxonomy): Eukaryota > Viridiplantae > Streptophyta > Magnoliopsida > Boraginales > Boraginaceae > Lithospermum > Lithospermum erythrorhizon. The sequence goes on along the minus strand of JADFUC010001388.1, from coordinate 82,550 downwards.
ATGTAGAAGTTGTTAAATCTGACACAAGCACCCAAGATTATTTGAGTCTCTCAAAAGGAAGTTCAAAAAAAAAAGATAAAGAAATCTAAGCAGAAACACCTCGAGGAGAGAATCAAGATACTGTATTTGGCAGCAGAGGATAATGCATGCCATTTCAAAAGAGCAACAACTGCCTCAAATAAACCCCAGAACTAACGGCATTAACAGTGAATTGAAAATTGTGTATGGAAGATTCCTAGGACTCACCGATCAATTCACCCATGCTGTCGCCATTCATCAAGAGTTCAGCAAATACCAAGAACGACAATGATTTAAAGTACCTGTATTCATTACGGTTTAAATTCAACAAGTAAATCAAAGTTTCATGAAGATCAAGTCTTGAAAGGAGATAGACCTTTATGAGAGGAAGAGTAAGTGGATCCGGTGCTGGAAGAAAGTAGCTGCGAAGACCAAATGCTCAACAAAGCTTACAATCAATGCTTTAATCACAACCCTAGGACATTTCAGATGAATGTCCTGGGTAATACAAGCTAATTATGTGGCATTGGAAGATGATGATGAGCTACTTGATGGCGTAAGAAGAGATAAAAAGAAAAATGAAGATGCCAAGTGGGTTTCATAGAATTAGATGTTCAAACCACACACGCAAGAATTGCAGGGTTCTTCAACTCCTGGGATGCATCATTTTGTCAAACTGGGTGAACAACACTGGAAATGCTTGTCATTTTGAAAGTGAAGTAAAGATGTCTGCTCGAGATCACTTGTACACCCCTCGAGGCGTATTTCATACCCGAGGTGAAAAAAACGCTGTGCCAAGTAACTACAAGAAAAGTGGAAATGGACAATACAGTTCAAGGAGAATCAGTGCAACATTTACCATCCAATGAAAGGATTGATCATTCAAACAAAAATGAGTGGAAATAGAATGTTTGCAGTAAAGTCAGAAGAACAAAGGAAGGATGAGCCAGATGGAGATTGTCCGCATACTCTATCAAGAATATGGCACGCCGCATATGGACATCTTAGCTACAAAGGACTTCAAACATCAGAATCAAAAAAGAACTTTTGTGAGGGCCCCGCTGCATCTGCCTAAGAGATCACTTGTAGTTGACTGCCCTGCTGGAAAACAAACAAGAAAAGTTGCAATACCAAAGCGAGAGTGCTGGGAGAGCCAAAGACAAATTCCCTCGAAGTTGATTCATTCAGACCTCGTGGTCCAATTTCTCCCACCTCAAGCAAAACAAGGAAAGAGGTATTTTCTCCGAGCTTCATAGATTATTTCAGAGAAAAGCATGGGTGTACTTCCTTTACTTGGAACAAATCGACACATTTTCTTACTTCCAAAGTTTTCAAAATAATGGGTAGAAATGAGTCTACATGCATATTAAGCTGCCTAAGAACAACAGGAGTGAATACACCTGTGCTTTTTGATGAAGTTCTCAAGAAGACCATGAACTGGGAGACAACTTACAAATGCATATACACTACAACAAAATGGTGCCGTGTAAAGAAAGAATAGAACTCCGTGGATGAACATGGTTGAGCTGATGTTCACAAGGAATTCCAAAAATCTTTCCGCCAAGAAGGGACTGATTTTTGATGTACTCAATAGACGCCCAACTCTGCCAGCTAAAGATAAGACACCTCAAGAGGCTCGGGAGTGGCCTCAAAGCCACCGCCTGAAAATTTCTGCATCCGGGGTGCTAGCACATGTTCATGTCCCAAAAGTGCATAGAAGCAAGCTTGATGAGAGGGAGTTAAATTTTATGCATTTTCCTCGAGTGGAAGTCAGATGGAACAAAAAGCAAAGGTTGGCTGACATTTGACGTGGAACACCAAGAGAATTGTGATTAGCAATGATGTAGTCTTTGAGGAGGAAAACAATGGAAATGGGGGTGAAGGATACAAAGAACAAACATTCCGCATATTTGAACGAATGACACATAGATCACGTACAGTAATGAGGGCGCAAACAACACAGAAATGAGTCAACCGACATATGTATGCAATCGAGAATCATCTATCTCAACCACACAAGAGTCAAGTGAGTCTGAGCAAGGGGGGGAGAGCTCAAACCCTGGAAGAACACACAGGCACCCGGGCCGGATGAGATTATGTGTCCGGAGACGGATTATGAGGAAAGCATTTAAGCCTATATAGTTATGACATTTGAGGAGCAGGATCCTACTTCCTACATACGGGTTAAGTCAGACAACATAAGAAACGGGAGGATCGCTATGGATAATGAAATAAGCTCCATTCAAAACAACAACACATGGAAACTGACTAGCCTTCCAAGAGGTGCAAAAAGAATTGGAGTAAAGTGGATATTCAAAAACCAAAAAGAGACGAGAATGGGTGATTACTAAAGATAAGTGCACGCTCTAAATGGGCAAAAGGTTACACTCAACAAGAGGGAATTGATTATGCAGAAGTGTTTGCACTGCTGGCTAGATGGATACAAAGCAGGATGATATTACAAGTATTGGTACCAAAGAAATTGGAAGATTTATCAGTTGGATGTTAAATCTGCATTTCCGCCACAAGTAATCGGTCAGTAAGATGCTTCATGTGGATCAACCTAGAGTGATACGAAGAAAAAAGGCAAAGAGGATCATGCGTGAGTAAGTTATACAAAAGCACTCAGATATTAAACAAGCTCCAAGAAAGCTCTGCATGCAAGATTGATTCACATTTCTCAAAGGAAGGCTTCAACAGAATGTAGTAGTGAACAAACATCGCTTCACTCAAGCAGAAGTTCAAACGGGAAAGAGTTTGACGGAGCCTCAGACGTAGATGACTTAATCTATACGTGAAATGATGAAAATTTGATGACGTAGATTCATGAAATCGATGGTGCGGAATTTGATATGTCCGGACAGGATCAATAGCCACTTTCTTGGAATTGAGGTGATGCAAAGAGAGACTGGGATCTTTATCTGTCAGAAAAGATACACTGAGGAACTCTTGAAGAGGTTTGGCATGATAAATAGCAATCCTGTGGGAAATCCAATTGTTCCAGGAACTAAGATTGGAAAAGACATTGGAGGAAGCAAGTCAATTTACCTATTATAAGCAAACGGCGGGAAGCTTCTGATGTACCACTCAACTAGCCCGAATGCATAATGTTTGCTACTAGCCTAATTAGCAGATTTATGTCAAAGCCTACTGAGCTACATTTCCAGGTTGCAAAAAAAATCTTGAGATACCTAAAAGGTACTATTCAGTTTGGAATATATTACAAGAATCATGTGAAAAACCTGACGGTACACGGACAAATGTGACTATGCCGTGATTCGAGGATAGAAAAGACTAGTGGATATGTGACAATAATGAGTTCAGGAGCAGTCACTTGGTGTTCAAAGAAACAGCCAATTGTTACATTATCTACCACAGAAGCAGAGTTTGTAGCTGCTACTGTATGCACTTGTCAAGTCCTGTGGATGAAGAAAGTTCTTTAAGCTGGGGATATGAAGAAAAAATGTAAAATGATCAAATGTGACAACAGTTCCACTATAAAGCTTTCTAAGAACCCAGTTATGCATGGGAGGTGTAAGCATATCGACATACGCTTTCATTTCTTAAGAGATCTTGTGAAAGATGGGCGCGATAGAACTCGATAGCTAATCGTGGTACTACGTGAAAGCAGACAGTGCATATCGGCGACTCAAGCGTATCAAGACCGATTCATTTCCCGTAAATTGAGGAAATTTTTAGAGTGATCAATCTTTCTGTCATAAGCTAAAACACGTGATGTTTAGCTTAAGGGAGAGTTTGAAAGAGCTGACCACATCCACATGCAATACGAAAGACTTAAGTAACGAGAGAAATTTCAGTTTATGTAGGAGTTGTTTTAGCATTTCCAGTTTGAATAAGTTGAATAACGTTTACAGCCTTATTGTCAGCTGTGCAGTTGCAACAATGAGCTATGTAGTAGGAAATTAGTTGAGCATTTTCGTGCTTCAGGCTTCATTATATATCAGTTTTCACCAAGGAATGAATAATGTATCGAAGTCATTAGCTTTCAATAGCAAAATTCTCCGAAGTTAATTTTTCTTCTTCTCAAGCCAGGTGATCTTAGCTCTGTATCACAGATTACAAAGATAGGCTTCATGATCCAACACTATTTAGCAAGCGAGCCTCTTGTCGTAGTAAGCCGGCAAAGCTAAGCAAGATCATCAAGACCTTGGCACCATGAGCTGTCATTTGAGCCGCCCTGTCAAACCCTATGTCAAACCGAAAATTTGCATTAAACTAAATATGTGTGACAATTAAAGTCAGCAAAGCCCGTTGATTTTGACCATTGAAATCAAATTTAACAATATTTTAGGATGGAGATATTAAGTAACAAAGTTTGTTAAATAAGTACACGAAAATATGAGATATATGTGGTCATACCTTGTCAACTTTGATACCAGGAACAATGTTTTGCTCAATCAGGACATCAACCATCTTCTTGCCTTCAACAATGGATTGCTAGAGAGTCTCCTCAAAGAGGATAGGACCAGAGATGTACTATCCTAGACCAGGAGCAGCTACAAGCAAGGTTTGATATGCTTTGCGGTTAGCCTCTTCGTTCTCCAGTCCAATCGAAGCCAAGTATTTTCCACAGGTTGCATTTGACTCATCAATTGCCATAATCCCCTGCCCAGGTGTTGAAAATGATTTCCACATATTCATGCAGATACATTAGTCCCACAGTAAAATTGAGAGCAGGGCCACATGGATCATTTTAAGATTCAATTATAAAAGTTCAAATTATACAATCTGTTTTAAACAAGAGAAATTTCCGATCAACCAACATAGAACCAAGTTCTCGATATAAATTGTTAAAAATTCTACATCGCTATCGGTAACCTCATAATTAACAATAACTCAGATCCCGCCCAAGATACACAACGTTAGGATTTAAGACTCCTAAATCCCTTCAAGAGTTTCAAGCAATCAATAAGAACGACATGAATTTAAAGTGCGGAAATAAAATGCATATTAATGTACTTTATAGCATGCTCCCTTCAACGCGAAAAGCGTGACGTCCCATTGTTGCTCGCAAATTTCACTATAACCGTGGACCATTGTTACAAGCTCCTACCACTAGCTGCCTTATCGCTTGAGTATTTTCTTATTACCGAAAATCTTAACCACAAAGCCTCTGGCTAAGAACAAAGATAAACTTTTCTAAGTTCTTCTTCAAGAATATTAAAGCCCCAATATTCTTCCAATGATGATTATTGTCTGCTACTTGTGTTTTGTGATAATCAACTCATAGCAAATAGCTAGCTATCTATTTATGGTAGACAAAGACATAACAAAGTTGTGAATATTCCGGAGTCCCGAAAAGACCAAAAACAAACAACCACCGTAACGACCTCACTAACGGCTCCCGTAACGGCCCCAAAATGCAAAATTGCTACGGAGCCTTTGATTCCAAAAGAGTCTCATCTTACGAATGGCTCCCGCGAACGGCCTCATTTGCAGCCGTTCTGGGGGCCGTTTGCTCCCTACAAAAAATAGTCCATCTTAACAATCTCTCACTTGAAGATATTTTCCGAATCACCATTTTCAAGCACCATCCGCTAAAGACCTTCTTGAGTTCATCATCCAGGTCTTCCATCAAGCCATCCCAACTTCAAAATCTTCTTTACCAATCCCTAACATCACCGAATGACACCAACTCGATTATCGCAAGAGAACTCAAAATAGTTACAATTGACTCCAAGTGATTTACCCTCATTCGTATAATCATCATGCTCGCCTTTGGTCATCAATGAATTTCTCTCTTTTATCTTCCCATTCCACGTGATACTTGCCTCTTTTGATGTAATTCATCGACCTCGTAAGCTGGATCGTAATACTTCTTCAACGCTAGCAAATAATTTAGAAGTTGGGAATACCTCTCACCGCGACTTTGAAACACGCCCGCTAACTTAGATGATTCATGCAACACAGGACTGGAAGTCAGATCTCCTACCTGCAGTTCTCCGAACTCATCACCAAACGAAAGTGTCAGATTCTGGCCGATACCTTCGACATTCAACGAGCCATTTGCATAGCTCGTAATCCTCCCGAGAACTACTAAGACATCAAGAATAGGGACTTCACCAACGAATACTCCTATCTATTTTCATAGAATCTCTCATGTCGAAACTCACATTAAGCCTCTTATACCCAAGTCCTTTACTCGCCTTCTTCTAAAAACTATTAGTCAAGTATATAGTTCCGCATTCTATCCTTGGCCATAACCATAAGCTTCCGTAACTACCTTCCAAAGGTCCATTTACACAAGTAGTCCTGTAACCATCACCATCCAGTTAACTCACCGAAATTAGATTTTTCCCTAACTTCGAAACATACCTCACATTTGTCAACTTTCAGGTAGAACCATTAGACAGCCTCAGATTCACATCTCATATACCTACTTCATCCAACTGTTCACCATCAGCAAGATGAACTGTCCCCAAATTCTCAGACATATAATTCACCATTATATCTCTGTCATGAGTAGTATGACAAGACGTTCCAGAATCTACAACCCAAGAATCCACAGAAGCATTCACAACTAGTACCAAAACATCATAATAAACACTCACCTCAACATGAGCCTCACCCTTAGCTTTGTAGTGCTTTTTCATGTGACCCGTTTTGCCACAACCCCAACACACAAGAGTATCAGAATTACTCTTTCCTCTAAACTGTGAACTCCCACTGTTCCTGAAATCCCCGTCTCCCGTTCTTCCTTTTACTGCACTAAATACAGAACCATTGTTGACCTCACCTTCATCGCAGAAGGCCTTCATCAGCTCCTTTGTGGTGGTTACTTTTGCAACGTCGGCAGCAACGTTCCTTGATAAACGTGGTCTGATCACACCCAAGACCCGTCTATTCAGCTTTTTCCAAGCTTCATCATCATAGTTATCCGGCTTATCCCCTAGCAAAGGCATCCACTCCTCCTTCCCATAGAAATAATAATACTCCATGACTATCTTCCAATAGCAAACTCGATTCCATCGAATTTCTAACCCGTGTTGGCAATCTCTTCGCCCATCCATTGATTCTAAACTCAACTAAGCTAAAACTAAGATCTGGAGTACTCAATTATTAGAATCCTACACTGCTATTAGCAACCCCATAATTAATAACTCGATCCTCGCCTAATGATATACAACGTGCTAGATTTAAGACCCCTAAACTTCCTAGAGTTTCAAGCAATTAATAAGAATGATGAATTTAAACCATGAAATAAAAATGCATACATAGATTTTATACTGTGTTCCTTCACGCGAAAGTGATGCCTGCTGGCTTTCAGTAGACTCCACGGCAACTGTAAGATTGTTACAAGCCTAGCCACTAGCTAGTCTACGAAGCCGAGTATTTTCTTATCACCTAAAATCTCAAATCCACAAAGTCTACTGCCCAAAGATAAACTCTAGTTCTTCAAGAATATTAAAGTCTTATATTCTTCCCGTGACATTATTGTCATATTTGTGTTTTTAGATAATCAACTCATAGCAAATGCCTATCTATTTATAGCAAAGACATAACAAAGCTAGAAATATTATGGTCCTCGAAAAGCCCAAAAACCGCTTCAGTTCTGATCGTAATCACTAATCCGGGCCTCAGAATTCATGGAAAACTCTATGATATATGAGAGCATAAATACAAATCCATGTATCCGTGGATCTTAAAGTAAGTACTACATTATTTAAAAATACACAATACAATATATAAATAACAGAAAGTACTACAACGCAATGAAAGTAAATTCCACCAATACATCTACACGCTTCAAATTCCCACAACGTGAATTTGACTTCCCTTCAGCCTCCTTGTTGTAATATCAATCTGGGGATGATATCTCTAGTTGATCCACACCAGAGAGGTCAATCAAGAACGGATTTCATACTAGTGCAAACAAGTGCTTCAGCCTAAAACCAAAACCCCAAGAATTTTCTGGGAGAAAATCTGCCAGGGGAGCGGGGTGTTTTAGTTTTTTGATGAAAATTTCATTCTTCTTATGTCATGAAAACCTTAAAGCCTACTTATATGTGGCCAGTTAAAACAAAAACCCTGCAGGTTAACCCTAAGTATTAGTTGACTCAAGAATTTTATGTCATACATTAATTCAATGAGTCAAGCATTAAGTTGAACTATTTAATTAAGCTAATTAAATAGTACGAAGTCAATATCAATAATCTTTCAAGCTTATCTATAAATACTAAAATTACTCGAACCAATTAAATAACTATTTAATTGACTCTTACTGATCTAATCGATATTCTACATAAATGTAGAACCTTTGTAATTGAAAAATACATTTCTCAATTATGCTTCTCCTTAATTTCATATATGAAATATAATTCAACGTCATCAGACAAGGCTATGGACTTTGTACCGATAATAAGAAGTTGTATAATAATAATAATTGATCATCATTATTATTATAACGACCAATTGCAGTAAGTGATCTAGCAATCGCTTCATAACCCCTTTTAAATTATCATGAGAACCCACACTAAGTAATATACAATTACTAAGTTGAACACTAAGTTCGATAATCTGCCATTTAACCCAACTGTAAAATGAATCGACACACAATCGTCGCAACGTATAATAAATGGACCACTCATTGATTTCCGAATGCAAGAACGGCCCCAACGCAGCCGCTACGAGCTTCGGCTCTCAAGTGGCCCCATCTTCACGTGTGATGGCCCCGCAAACGGTCTCATTGTCTACATTATGTTTTGTGATAAATGAATGCCTTCATTTCAAGCATAATGAACATGGTAGAATGAAGATCGAAAGACATATAAGGTTTTGGCTCAAATTTCGTCATGATCGAATTACTATTTGAGGAAACTGGTGAGATTGGAAGTTCCAATCGCACAACTTGTGGTCATTAAACACGCTAGTTAGAGGATCGACCAATTCTTCCCTTGCAAATGAAAGATCCTCTGCAAGGCGGGAGCGATGAGGGATGTGAGAAAAACTTTCTAATTGTAGGGTGTCATTTCCTTCCTCATAATAAGGAAACTACCACAAAAATGACCCCTAATTCATACATTACATCATCGCCTCCCCTTTTTTTAGATGTCAACACAGCGCAAGACTCATTTTACCTACTGATAGTTCATCAACCACTAACGCATCAAGCCGTATCCACGGATTCTCGGATTTCACGCCCAAAGATAAATAAATTACCTCCGATACTACTATCTTTTGATGCTTTTAGTAGCGATCAAGTAAATCACGGGCTTAATTTTTGTGTCAATGGATCAAGGTCGCTAAGAGTCAAGTATTTTGTCTTTTTGATTAGGCTTATCTAAGAAATTCCTATACTAAACTTGTTTTACGTTAGCGATTTGTAAATGCAAGTTTTAATATGAAATTGAATATTTAAAACGCTAAAATAATGGGTCAACTTGATTAGAACTCGCGAATTAAGCTTCAATTAGACCATTATGACTGTGGACATAACGGGTTAAATTCACTTAATTAAAGTCAAAACAAGTGCTTAAACATACTTTTTCGCCTCTCAAAGAACTCCGTGGTCGGGACTCAGTGCCTGACCAAAGAGTAATCCGATCTTGTCCCAAGTCCCACCGACTTCGAGTATCAGAAACATGGTCGGGACCTATACTTCCTACCTAGGCCCCGAATCAGTGGTTTTGACGAGTTTTTTCAACTCTATAAAAAGCCGCCTTTATAGCCACTTTTTTTAACCTTAACTTTTGCACGAGCTCGATGCCATATTTTCTGCTACTTTTCAGCAAAAAGCGTGACTTTAATCCTCATAAAACTGATAGCTAGAGATTTCATAACTTGTTTGTTCACATTCATTTACTATTATATTAGTCGTTGAAATCTGATAAGACTCTCTCGTCTTAACTGGGAGTATTAAACGATCGAATCCCCAAAAGCGTAAGTTGGGTTTCTTGAAGATGGTCAAGCAAGGAGATCTGCCACCATATTTCGTGGAGCTTGGTCATGCGGTATGAACTCTCAAGTTTTTCTCCATTCATAGCGGTGATTGTTACCGAACTCGGAGGTTTGAAAGTTCGATTTTGCCGAAAGACCTCTAGAAACCCTGCTAAAATCACGAGTCATTTTCCTTCGTTTATTTCCCATTTTATTTATCAGATCTTTGACTATTTTCTTGTTTTTCTATTTTGCCATTTTATTCTCGCTTGAAAGGGTAATTTAATTAATCCTCAAATTAGATTACTAAAATTTGTAATTAATCTTAAACCCTAAAATCAAAAAGATAGCACCCTTATTCACCTCCCGGATAAAGATATTCTACTCTCAGTACAAACCATGGCGCTTATATACGAGCAATCAAGTTTTGCATATCACGCCAAAAGTTCTCACGCAATGGCGCTAGCTTCATTCTTTATAAGATTGATAATTAATTCTTGTCATTACCTCATGATGAGCACATTAAAGTGACATATTATTCTAAGAAAATTCCCATTCAATATCAAAAGGAATAAATAAATTTGCTTGACATACACGCATCACATCATCACATGCACTATATATACTTAATATTTCGAATTAATAAATACTTATCAAAAATATAAATAAAAAATAAAGAAAAAAATTAACAAATTAAAAAAAAAATGCAATCTTTGCAAGAGAAGGCTTCAGAGTGGAGTGGTGTAGACAAAAATGAAGCATTTTCAATTGATGAAACTAATATTTTTCAAACACTTGGTTTGCAACCCTTTATTAACCTCTCCACCAACTTCTACAATAGGTACTTTTTTTGGGTTTATTTATTTATAAAAAAAATATTGTTTGAGTAAAAAAGTAATCTTTTTTTTTATATAATTTATTTGATTTATGATAAAATTATTGTTTGTACAATTTATTTAGTTGGTTGTAATTATATTGGTGAATTGAATCATTTCTACAATAGGTACTTTTTTTGGGTTTATTCATAAAAAAATAAATATTGTTTGAGTAAAAAAGTAATCTTTTTTTTATATAATTTATTTGGGTTGTTTGATTTATGGTAAAATTGTTGTTTCTACTATTTATTTAGTTGGTTATTAGTTATATTGGTGAATTGAATCATTTGGATTAGCTTATGCTGTTGAACACTGGATTTTCTTGCATTTGTTGTAAGAGAAAGAAAATTTATCAAATGTTTATTTTTGTAGTTTATATGGACTTTGATTTTGGATTACTTTATTATGATTTTGAGTTTTTTGGGTTTGGGGGGTTTTATTTATGGAGGAAATGTACAAATTTATGATCAAATTGACATAAAGATTGAAGCTTTAGATTGAATTTGAGCTTGGTGGGAAATGTTCATCAAAGTCAACTAAAGTCATCATTTTGTTTTGAATTTCAAAACTATAAGAATTTTGGAGGGTTAATTTGATGAAGAAATACACAAATTTGTGAAGTGATATTATGTGAAGTTTGAAACTTTAGGTTGAAATGTTGAATATGAGCTTGTGGGTAATTTAGATTGAAGTCAACTATTTATAACCTATTTGCTTTGATTTTGAGTCAATCTCATTTGGAGGTTTCGATTCGAGTTAATTATGGTATTCTTTTCCTTAGTAGATTCTAGATTAAGAAGAAGAAAAACATTAGTTTGAAGCTCTTGGAGCAGCAAAACAGTATAGTGTAGCTCCCATCGAATCAAATCTGTACTAGTTCTGGATTGATAAATCAGTTAATCTTCAAATCTGGAGAAATGCTAGTAAATGATAAATTATTTTTCTCTGTTTGTAAAGTATAATCATGTTTTTTTCTGTAATATTTAGCCTAGAATATAAGCAGAAGCATTTCTGTTTTCGCCTTTTGACTAGAATGAAATAGCTGAAATTTATGTACTTAAGATTTGTGAATAACAGACAAGTCTTTGAAACCTGTAATATTTTTGGCTTTGTGGGATTGATATGAAATTCAGGGTATATGATGATGAGGAAGAGTGGTTTCGGTCGATATTTGCAAATTCAAAGAAAGAAGATGCCATTCAAAACCAATATGAGTTCTTTGTGCAGAGGATGGGAGGGCCACCTTTGTATTCGCAACGAAAAGGTTAGTGAAAAATACTACCTACTTGTTTTGCATGCCTCTAATTATTTGTTTAAACTCTATTACTATGTTTACTACTGGTGAATATTGGGGTTTTCCGGTTTATCTATATACTTTCTTGTGATGCAATTTTCACCTTGTGATCTTGAAAAATTTAAGTCTCTTTCTCTATTGATAGTAATGCTAATTTACAACGCTTCAATTGAGGCTACTGCCTAATATGTTAATTCGAAAAACCATCTGCATTGCATAATTACTCAATTCCTTGTGAGGTTAAATTTTGTAGGACTTAAATTTTCTATTACTATGTTAATTCTGTAGGACTTAAGTTTTATATTTGTGAAGTTATTGAATCTATCTTGTGAGGTTATTGTATCGGTCTTGTGTAGTTGTGTTATAGACTAATATCCTAACTTCGCGCCAATCTCAAAACCCTGGATTCTACACAACCTAGAATGTAGTTACTACATAGTTTTAAGTTTCCCTTTCGATCTCTCTCACTTTTGGGCTATGGCAGGAGAATTATTGTCGTTTTGTCATTTTGTTATCTGCTAGTTCCCGAATACTATGTGTAAATGGACCTTTTGTCCCCTTTTATTTTGTAAAAACTAAATGAAATGAATGCCTGCAATGATAACATTGTTTCTTTGTTTTTTGTTGATTTCCAGGCCATCCTGCTTTGATTGGACGCCATCGCCCATTTCCTGTCACTCATAAAGCTGCAGAGAGGTGGTTACACCATATGCAGCAAGCATTAGACAGCTCTACCGATATTGATACGGATTCAAAAACTAGGATGATGAATTTTTTCAGGTACAACCAACATCGTTTCTGCTTTATGTTTCTCTTTTATTTGTTGCTATTAGAATTATTCAGTCACTCTTGGCCTTTCCGCTATCAGGCATACTGCGTTCTTCCTCGTTGCTGGAGACGAGCTGAAGAATCAAAACTAAGGAGGTGCACCCCAGCCTGCAGCCAACAAGTAACTGAAACCTAATTTGATTCATATGTGAAGATCAACAATGAAGCACCTATGCTGCTTTCATAGTAGTATTATGAAGGATTCTTGATCACTTGGCATATGAGCAAATTTTGTTACAAAAGATGCTTAAGTGAAATTGCTCTCACATTATTGTATAAGAACACTAGATTTGTCAACCAAAGCTTCTTGGTCCTTTGCTAATTCATTTTATGGCTATTCTTGAATTTAATGAACTGTTTACCTATGAAACTTCTTTTTACAATACCTTATCTATGATATGCTTCAGAACAAGCAAGAGAATAATCCGACACCATGGAAACGCTCAGGCAATCGAAATTTCAGACTCACTATGGATTTCTTCCTCACTCCTGAGCAGTGAGTGTTTGTGTTGATCTTCCTCTTCCTCTACCAACCTCTTCTTCAAGCTCTCCATCCCAAATTGTTTCTTTGCAATAGGGTGGTTAGTAGTACTATTTTTGTTTTACAAATCATCAAAAGCTTGGCTTTTACTATGAACTATTTCCTGGCTTCATTTCTTCCTCTTGATGAAGATGAATGGTCTTGAAAACTTTAGAAAGTGAAGTTCTATCACTTTTGATATGCTCAACTAGATGCTTTTCTATGAAGCCATGCCATAAATGGGATGTTGGTACTTCTAAGACATTGTTTAACTGATAAAAAATTAAAATGCTAAGTATCAATATTCCTATATTTTTTATAAATGAAGTTTTTGGTGGGGAGAGTGTTTTTTGGTGGAGGAATGGTAGTAGAGGAAGATTCACTATATCTTCATGCAGACAATTTCACACTTTTTATAAATAGAATGGTAGTAGAGGAAGATTCTAGACTCTTGGCAGGATTGGGACTTGACTTCAAATTACTATCAAGATCATTTATTTAATGTTTTTGATTTTCTCGACACTACCTACTGTTCTTATCTTAGTAAATCGTTGTTGGGGCTTAGCGCCAACATAAAGATAAATGATGGCATCCGAATGACACAACACTTCTCATGTGATATGCATGTAAACGAGCACAGCACCGGTCAGGGAATCGACACGATGACTCGAACTTCAACCGCAAAAACTCGAATTGGTGTAGTGCAAGTTTAAGCTCGACAATTTCGAGCCAGAGCTTGACTCAGTTCTTCTAAATAAGAGTAGTGAAAGCATGATATCAACAACTGTAAATTACACAAGTGGAATACCAATGCTCGAGAAAAAAACAAAGAACAAAAGCCTACATCTGGACAAAATAAAACTAACAAGTTATCTTCCGCTGTACATGCTGCTTGCAAGATCTTAGCAGAGGGTACCGCCCGCTAGACAACAAAAAGGCTGATAGCCGATCCCCAATCTCCGATCATCATTTTTTTCTTGGGGTACGCAAAACTGTAGATAAGTTTAAATGACACCTTGTAATTAGAGGCTACGGTGCGAAATAGAATAGTCGAATCACACAGATCATAGACACCTTACCATCACTCCAGCTGCTGCTTGCAAGACTCCGGAAGTGTTGGGATTAGAAACAAAAATCAAAAGTAATCTAAAATGCATCATGAAAGAGCAATTCAGTCATTGCTCAGTCAGTTTGCGTTCTGTTTCGACTTGAGATTAGCCTTGTGCTTCTCGATTTCATCCGCTTGTTTCTAACAAATAAATAATGTAAGATATTATAATCCAGTGCAATAAAACAATAGAGCAACTAGAACAGGTAATGCACCTTGTGCAGTTTTTTCCACCACATGGTAGATCTAGCTTGAAGTAGGAACCAGTCCACTGCCATTTCATATTCAATTGTATTGGGCTGGGAATAATGAGAAGTAGACACTGCTTCTTTCTGTTGAATAAATATCAACAAAATCATTCTTTTTCCATTGAAGCTAAGGAGACATTTATAGACATCGATATAATTTTACTAGGGAAAAATATATGTTTATATGTATATATGTATACATAAGCCTGCAAAAATATTTATCCAGACTTCTCTAAAGTCTAAACTCCCCTATGCTGAAATTTGTGTCCAACTATGTACGGAGTAGTTTATTCATTCAATTTGTTTCCAATTATATTTCTAGAGAACCCAAAAAGTAGGTTAATTGTAAAGGGTGGAAAGGCTTTACCATATCCCTCTGAACTTTATGCTTGAGTTTGTCAATTGACAAATGCCCATCAAAGTTTGCCAGCTTCTCGGACACTTTTGGAAGCCTGGCCCGACCCCCCACAAGTGGCCTAGAAAGAGAGGTTGAATCACTATTTGGCAATGAAGTGAAGTTTTATATTGATGAAAGAAAGATGACTGTAGAGGGAAACACCATCAGTTGTTAGGCAGAATGTTAAAGAATATGTTCACGAATTTGTACTTGGATATATTCCAAGTTTAATTAACTTAAGTCATTCAAGTAATCAATTTTTTTAAGTAGGAGCATACACCAAACTAACTCCATCAGACAGAGACACTGCCTTCTCGATCTCCATTACTACTACTTCCCTAATTAAATTTACAAAATGCTTCACGAATTAATTATTTTAATCAAAATGATATATGCAAAACGACACCGAAATATATTTTCAGGAACATGGAGGAGAAACACCCCTTCCATTTGGGAAGTCACTAAGACATTAAGGTGTCACAGGGAATAGGAGATTCATATCCCATCGAGACATTAGTGCCAACAAAGTTACACATACCTTCCATTTGGTAGCATTAAGCAATCTTCACGTAATCTCTTTAACACTCTACCTACAACTTCCTTAGATCTAATAATAACAAAGGCTTTACCTGAGACAGAATAAGAAAATTAAAAAAGCTCACAGAGAAATAAGAATTATGTACCATAAACTCTCACATAAATTGAACACGCTGTTATTTAGAATATTAATTTTACCGCTGAATGGGCTAGAAATAGCTGTATGCTGCACCATTTTGGCAGAGCATTTTTCTTCAAAAGCATGCCAAATAATATCCTGAAAACAACACATAGGTTAATAAATTGGTCACAAGTATTATAATATGAATAGTTCATAAGGCATTAAACAATGTAAGGACTAATCAACCACAGAGATCAGAGAAATAGAATTAAAAAATCACAAGATGCAGAAGACCTAGTCTGCAAATCATACACTACGTGAAGAGTAGCCAACGCCAATGCAAAGAAACAATAGGTATGAATGGTTCAAGAGGAAGCAAATAGAAATATAGAGGGAGATGAAGCAGAAATCTGGGTTCTAGACTATTTACACCAATTAACATTGAAAATGTTCAGTTAGCAAATACCCAACCATCAAAACTAAACTTTTCTGCTCCCATACCAAGTGGAGTCAGCTGAATGGATATGAGACTCTTTTTAGCATTAAGGGCATGCCCCTCCTCAAGTCCATGTGCTCCATGTCATTACTGATATCCATCCTCTTCTCAATATCCCTCTCTACCTTTCGACTATTCAACAACTTCACATGTACTTAATATGGTAAATTTAATTGAAGTTGTAACATATAAGTTTTTATTTTTTACCAACAAGAAATTAGTCTCTGAGGCATCAGTTACTTAATATGGCAAATTTAAGTGTTTCAGTAGGACTCAGCATGGTCAAACATTCAATTAAAATTCTTCTATTCCGCAGTTGCAGAGCTCGAGGAAAGAGAAGCATTGTTACTCTCAGTGTGAGAAAAATCAACATGAACTCCAAAAATAAGATAATATGACAGCTAACAGTTAATAAAAAAAACATTTCAAACAATTATTACATGGCTATGAAGTCTCAGGGTGATAGAATCAATCAATAATTCAGACACACTGGCTTTTTACAGTATGTGACAACAATTCAAGGTATTATCTCAACGCCTCATTAGTATTGCAGCACGCATATGTATTTTACCTCGACCTCTCCTGATGTGTATTCTGGATCTAAATTCTGCAGGAGAATTAGAGTTCCATGCTCCTGTGCAGTGAGCATTCTATCCTCCCAAGGCTACAATGAGGAAAACAAAGGGCCATATATATTAGACATACAGTAAAAAGTAGATCTCCATTGCAGACATAGTTCCAACATGGCCAAAGTTGTACAGAACACTAAAATGAAAGTTACACATCACAATAAAATGGCAGCCATCCTAAATCAATTTGCAAATATAGAAAAATATGATTCCCATCGCTATTTCCTTACTTATTTCCAGAAATGAAGAGTTGCAGGTTAAACAATTGTTACAAGCACCTATCACCAATCATCAATCAATCACCAGTAACTGATACTCGACTTCGAAATTCAACTATATTAACCCTCATGTTTAAAAGAGTGCCCAAAAAATGTATAATGCTGGACTGACAGACAGCACTCTAGCCAATTTATTCTATCATGTCTTCCCAAAAAACATAATGTGCTAGAACTTCTGTGATGTTGGAAGCTGGAACAGTCAACAGTTGCCTCTGCAATTTAGAGCACTTCCAGATAGTCAATATCAACATGCCCCAATGCCTCTGAAGAGGCTTCCGTCTATGAGGGGTAAGGGAGGTCGGATAGTATGCAAACTTACCCTGTATTACAAGGAGGTTGTTTCCGAATTGACCCAAGAGTAAAGTACAAACACTATCTACTACTTCACAATAGATAAGAAGCATAGGTAGTGTAATGAGCCATTTTGATTTATTCAAGTATACCCAAGAGCCAGAGAACACAAAGTATCTTACTTCCCGAAAAGTAATGAAGATAAATTAGAATTTTCATAAGACAAGGGAGAGCTATCCGAACTGGAAATAAATGGAAAAGCAGATGGAATATGAACTATGTGTACATTTGGGCATGTACTTTGTTAACTGATTTAGCAAGTTATATAAAAGAAATTCATATGATCAATAAATTACATAGCAAAAAAGTACTTACACCATCTTTGAACCATGTGTTCTTATCCTGCAAAAACAAAGAGTGGTGCATATTAGATAAAAATATCTTCGGACCAGCATAAGAAGCAATCAGGAAGGTTAAAGGACCAAGTCTCTATGCAATACATGTAACCAGAT
The DNA here is from genome assembly GCA_019722365.1 of Lithospermum erythrorhizon. Lineage (NCBI taxonomy): Eukaryota > Viridiplantae > Streptophyta > Magnoliopsida > Boraginales > Boraginaceae > Lithospermum > Lithospermum erythrorhizon. The sequence goes on along the minus strand of JADFUC010001388.1, from coordinate 64,501 downwards.
ATTACAAAAGAGTAAACATATATTTGAATACTATATATCACCAGTATCTTGTAAAACTACATCATGCTCAAACATAGCTGTGAAAGGCCATAGTGGCGACGTGGAGACGCCATGGCCACATGCTGCATGGAGTGGCGACCTAGTCCAAAAGGTGCCAAAAAGGATCTGCTCTAATGAGTAGGATATCAACTAATATCCCTTCCACCATATGCAACCGAAGAAGCTATCACAAAGAATTCATTGGGAAAATTTGAACAATTGAAATATATGAAGAGTTCCTATAAGAAAGACTTACAACATTTGGTCTTCGAGTGACAACTAACTTCTTCGATTTTTCAATTGCAGATGACTTCAAAATGCTTGAAGATTTAGATGGAACATAACTTCTAGAATCATCGCCAAACTTCATGGTGAACTTGGTCTTACCAACTTCAAAGTCTTCATCAACTTTTCTCTTCTTTGAAAGTGCAACATCATTATGATTGGACTTAGAATCCAACTGAAGATCCTTTGCAAGCACCAAAGAATCTTTTGAAGAACAAACTTTTGTATTCCTTTCCAAAGAGATTCCATTTATTTCTTTAGATTCATTATCTTGCAACTCTAGCTTCGTCCTCTTTGCAGGTCTATTATCTACATCTTCGAATTCTTTCACTGGATCCTCAGTTTTACGAGCCCCATCAATGGGTGAAGCGAATTTATCCTTGGCTGTTGATTCCGAATCTTCAGACGACCCCATCCTAGAATGATTGCAATTAACTTTACAACCTCCCACATTTCTATCATCTACAACATGAGGGAGACTCAAATTTTCTGATATTTCATTTATTCGGTTAAAAACAAACTTGGCTGTAGAAAGGAGAAAGATTTAACATTAATATTTTATAACTACCACAGAACTAAAAGTAGATAACACTGAAATTAAATAGCAACAAAATTCCAAAACGAACAAATAAGAATACCTTCGAGCTCTCCCACATGATCCCCCCACTTGTCGGAGATAGAGAAACTGTCTACATCAAAGGTCCTATAGAAAACATAGTCCGCCTTACTAAGTTCTTCAGCTGAAGGTTGCGGATTTCTACTATCCTTTGAAATGCAAACAACATTGCACTTCCCAGCAATCGCTTCCTGGTTAAATGCAAATATTCAAAAAGTAAATATTAATACAAATATTCTAAATATATATTTAACCAATTCATGCACAAATCCAAGAAGAAGGTCTCAAGCTTAACAACTTAATCAATCCATGCACAAATTCACATCAACCCATGTACTAGTTCAAGAAAACCCTTACCAATGGGTTAACATCATCTAACTTTGCCACCTTAATTCAAAATTGGACAATCATTTGAAACAAAAGCAGCAATTCAATAAACCCTTATCAACGGATTAACATTAGCAAACTTTGAGACCATAATTAAGTCATACTATGAATCAAAATTATCACTTTAACAATATACACAACATAAACACTAATACTCCCTCCGTTCCTATATACTTGTCTTTCTAGACTTAAATCTTTGTTTCAATTTACTTGTCTTCCTAGCATTTCAATGCATATTTTATCATTATTTTTCTCTTTTTAACCCTATTAAAAGTAATTGGTTTCTACTAATGCCTCCAATTAATTTTCATGAGATTTAAGGTAGATATTAACGTCATCATTTAAAAGTTCTACACTTCTCTCAAGGACTTCAGAGGTAAATGAAGATTTCTTAATCAACGTATTTAAACCTAGAAAGACAAGTATATAAGAATGGAGGGAGTATTTAACTTCAAAATTCAAAATTGGACAATCTTTTTAAAACAAATTAGTTAATATCATACATCAAAAATTATAAATTCAAAATTCCAAAAGTGAACCACCAAATTCAAAATTCGACAATCAATTTGAAACAAATATACCAATTCAACAAAACCCTTACCAAGGGATTAACATTAGCAACACCAAGGCCTTTTCCAGAGCCCAAAAACAACTCATTTGTCAATATCATACAACAAACAAAAATATATAAATTCCAAAACTCAACCACCAAAATTCAACTTTAAAATTATCACTTTAATAATATCCACAACATACACACAAATATTTAACTTCAAAATCCAAAATTGGACCATCATTTTGAAACAAGTATACCAATTCAATAAACACTAATATTTAACTTCAAAATTGGACAATCAATTTGATACAAATATACCAATTCAACAAAACCCTTACCAATTAGTTAATATCATACAACAATATATAAATTCCAAAATTCAAAATTGGACAATCAATTTGAAACATATATAACAATTCAATAAACCCCTTACCAAGGGATTAACATTAGCAACACCAAGGCCTTTTCTACCCCACCCCCTCCCCCCAAGAAAACACCTCATTTGTCAAATATCATACAACATACACACAAATATTTAACTTCAAAATTTGAAATTGGACAATTAATGTGAAACAAATATACCAATTCAACAAACCCTTACGAAGGGATTAACATTAGCAACACCAAGGCCTTTTCCAGAGCCCAAAAACAACCTCATTCTCCAAATATCGCACAACAAACAAAAATATATAAATTCAATAAACCATTAGCAAACTTTGCTACCTTAACTGAGTCATACTATGAATAAAAAATTATCACTTTAATAATATAGAAATTGAACAATGAATTGGAAAGAAATACAGCAATTGAACAAAAAGCCTTACCAAGGGATTAACATTAGCAACACCAAGGCCTTTTCCAGAGCCCAAAAACAACTCATCCTCCTTCACATTTTCCCCCATGAGATAATACTGAATCTCCTTGGGGTGAAAAAACCACTGAACCTTAACCTTATTCACCTTCAGCTTCTCATTCCCCCAAATCTTCACAATCTTCCCTACATACGGCTCGTCCACGCCTTCCTTATACAAATACACGCACCGTGCACCTAATCTGTCCCATTGAATTTGTGGTAGCCTCACTAGGAAATTTTTTCCACGCCCTCCTGGTTTCCATTCCAATTCCAGTGTCTCAAGCCATTGTCCACTTTGGCTGGGGCTTTGGGGGGGGGGGGCCAGGGTGGAGGGGAGAGCTTAGGAGGGGGGAGGGGAGGAGGAGTAGGTTTTTAGGTGGGGGGTTTTGATGAGGAAGATATAATCAGTTTGTCCAAGACATAATTGCTTTGATAATGATTGGGGACACTGATTTTTTTTTAAATTGCTCCGGATTCGATCCGGCACTCATCATACGTAGCCCCGTGGGCCACTCTAAATTAATTCTAAGCGCTTGATTGGGGGCATCGGTTAATTTTGAATTAAATACTCCCTCCATTATTACCATTTATAGAAGTTTTAACTTTTAATGGTTTCGATTTTTAAATTTTAAATTAAAGAAGTTCTAATACTATTATGGAGTAGTTATTTTTTTTAAATCTATAGTTACACTATAAGTAAGTTAATTATAAGTGTCAAATTTGTTTTGAATTATTTTGCCAACATACTATAAATTCCAGATTTTTTTACATAAGCCGGATAATAATAACTTATAAAGCCGATACAATTTTTGAATCAGACAAAGAAAGAAAATGACTTATAAGTACATCTCGCTTATATATCATTTTTATATTTATATCAATAAATTCAATTTAATATTCGAAAGTTAATTAAAAATACTCATAACTAAAATATAATATTTATTTCTAAATTTTTTCTCAATAATGAGTAAAATTGTTAAAAATTTGTATACCTAAAAAATTGCATCTTTATGACTACTAAACGGCGCAGAACCAAGATATAAAGCTTAAATATCGGGCTTAATTGTTGATTCAATTTAGTCAAATCTAACTTATAAATGGATTAAAAAAAGATAGAAATTAAGGTTTTGCTAAAATCCACGTATAAGTCAAATTTATGTAGTTTAGCCGGTTGACATACATTTTCTTTTGATAGAAATTTCGATATGTAATCTATCAAATTTTAAAATTGAATTGATATCGATGTCACCTTTTATAGTAATTCCCCAATTTATAAAGGAATATTAATAATTTCTACCGTTAAATATTTATTATTTAAAACGAAAAGTTGGCGACAGTTCTAATTTTAAAAATTTATAATGAGATCAGAAATTTCTTACAATAAAACGTAAAATCTACTGAATCAGAAAAGAAAGATATGGGAATATTTTGAAATGTAGCAGTACCAAATAAAAAGTGTTTTAATGGATAAACATATTGTCAAACTTGAAATGGAAATTTGCTAGTAAGATAAATTAAAATAAATTGACTGGATTTTTGTTATGATTTCCCACATATTCTTAGCCAAACAAAAACAAAAAGGTAATAAAGTTGATTATTCTTGAATCTGCATCATTGAATCTTGAAAATTTGTAGCAGGATTTATATTTGAGAGATTGCTTAAGCTATAAAGTTCCAATCTTTATTGTAATTTATTGATAAATTGTTACAGAAACGCAGATCTTCAAGAAATGCCACCTCCACCTCAGCGATCAGCTTCACCTTCTCAACCCTCTGGGTAATTTATTATTCTCTATTTCAAATTTACTAAAATGGGGTTTTTTGGTATCTGTTTTTGTATATTATTATACCCTTTTGGCTTTACAAAGTTTGTATTTAGTTTGTATTACTAAATTGGGTCTTTTTGGTATCTGTTTATGTATATTATTGCACCTTTTTAGCTTGATGTAGTTTGTATGTATGTAATGTACCTTACGTACTTACTTTATTTCAAAAAGATTGTCCAGTTTGATTTTTATTAGTCAACATTAACCAACTGCAATTACTGAAATGGGGTTGTTTGTATCTGTTTTGTGCATATTTTTACACATTCTTAGCTTGGTAATTTGTATCTATGTAGTGTACTCTCTCCATTTCAGAAAGATTGTCGAATTTGATTTTGAATAGTAAAAAAACTGCGTTTACTGAACCGGGTTTCTTTGTATCTGTTTGAGCATTTTATTACAACCTTTTAGCTTCACATGATCTGTTTCCTTGAAATGTATTGAATTAATTGAGTTTTACTTGAAATCAGAGCATAATGGGATTGAATCGGTTTTGTTCGAATTGTCCGATTTAAGAAATAACGTGTAGTTTCTGGTATTATAAATTGAATGGATTCAATTTTTTTATGTATTTTAGATCAAAGGTAAATATAAAGCAACTGTGCACCAGGTACAAAAACAAGAAAGTGTAAAAATCTCTTCTTTTGGTGTATAGGCTATATTAAAATCACTCCAAGGGATAAGTAAGAAGAGTTTCAGCGTATCTTCATATATGTATCTCGGTGTGCACCTGTGTGTTCTTGCAGTAACATGTGTAAAAGTGGGGTGGAGGGAAATGGGGATGGTGTATCTGATCTATGCAAAAGAAGTAACATTTAAGAGGTTAGAACATTTGCAATTTGACAGAAAATCAGTATGTAAAGTAGATGAGAGGAAGAGATAATCTAATGCTATAAACTAGATTTGAGGATAAAAGGCTGGTTCTCATGTTTGTTCCAAGTCCTCTACATATTTGAGGACTCTGATAAGAGTTAGGAACTCTGATTTTTTGTGCTTTTCACTCTTCCAACAATTGCACATTGATCTTTCCCTTCAGGAAACTCTGATGTGAATTCTCTTAGTTCCTAAATCCTAAGAGTGAATTTTGGTTTCTTCAGGAAAGGTGAAGTTTCTGATCTGAAACTGCAGCTTCGGCAGCTGGCAGGGAGTCGTGCTCCAGGGACTGATGATGGAAAACGGGATCTTTTTAAGAAGGTCATATCATACATGACAATTGGGATTGATGTGTCATCGGTTTTCAGTGAGATGGTGATGTGCTCAGCTACCTCAGATATTGTGCTAAAAAAAATGTGTTATCTGTATGTTGGGAATTATGCCAAACACAACCCTGATCTTGCCCTTTTGACCATCAATTTTCTGCAACGAGATTGTAAAGATGAAGACCCCATGATTCGAGGTTTGGCACTGAGGAGTTTATGTTCCCTCCGGGTCGCCAATTTGGTGGAATATCTTGTTGGACCATTGGGCTCTGGGTTGAAAGATTCCAATAGTTATGTAAGGATGGTTGCCTCTGTTGGAGTTCTGAAGTTGTATCATATTTCAGTTTCTACATGTCTCGATGCAGATTTTCCAGCGACTCTCAAGCATCTGATGCTTAATGATCCAGATGCTCAGGTGAGACAATTGCTCCTTTTTACTAAACATTCTTTAGTATGAGGACGTTTGGCTAACTTTTTTTCTCATGACCATATAACTTAAATTGTTCAAGCAAACATGGATTTTTTTTACATGTTACAATAACTGGATCTTATTAAGGGCTGAGGAGAGACTTTAGATTGCATATTGTGTAAAATGACAAATAAAATCAATTTACAATTATCTTTTCTTCTACCTTTTGAAGAACTTTTAATTGTTGGGCCTGTTTGGTCATTTACTTGGTCAAATCTAAAAAAAAAGATCAATGAAAAAAGAAAGCAACCTTTTGGCACTTTTTGAAAATATGTTGAGCTTTTTTGGACCTTTTACGAGTGTTACTTATTAGGAGTTTGTTTTATAAGACATGAAAAATGGCTTTGGAACTTACAATTGATATTGACAAAAAAGGTTATCCAAACACCTTATTTTGAGAAACAACCAGGCTCCGAAGTATAATTTTTTTATTTGTAAGTAATAGATATCAGTTTCATGTTTAAGGAAGTTAGAATAGGCTTTTACTCACAACACCCCTGGCTTAACTTTAACTCTCTGGATCCTCTTTATGATTAGCAGTAGTGTAGACTGTAGAGTTAAGTTAGTCTTTCTGAAATGATAACCTTACATGATAGTGTTTCTTGTTCCGACTGTCTTGCTGAAAATTTGGATCCTGTATGGACTAATTTGACTAACAACTTGTGGAGCACTTGAAAGGATAATTTGTTTAAGGAAGATTTTAGCACTTCACCTTGTTCCTGCTAGTTGGATGTTTGAGCTATTCTTTCTCAATGTTTTTTTATTGTTTCCTTAAATTAGACAATATGTATTCGTTAAAGTTTGTGATACTTTTTTTTTGAATTGCCTATGATAATGATTTCTGATTAGCATCGGAGATTATGCTGCTTCTTTATCTTTTATTGCCTATAATATTAATATGTGATCAGGATATAGTTGGAAGTATTCATTAAAGTCAATGTTTTTTGTATGTCTTAGTTTGAATTGCCCATGATAGTAATGTGTAATTGGGTAATAGTATGATTATACTTACATTGGACACATTTAGTTGAGCCATTTTAGGAGTTCTTACCTTTCTGCTGAGAATTTAGGAGCTCTGAAGTAACCTTTCTGCAAAAAGGGGTCGGACTTGGAGCTCTTTTGTTTCATCGAATAATTTTAAAAGCTCTCGACTCTCACAAATGCTTGTAATAAGTTGAACGCTTTTGCTTCTATGCCATCAGGTTGTTGCAAATTGTCTGTCGGCACTACAGGAGATTTGGAGTTTGGAAGCATGTAAATCTGAGGAAGCAGCAAGAGAGAGAGAAGACTTACTGAGCAAGCAAATTATATATTACCTTCTTAACAGGTATCGTGATCAGCAGCTGAAAAGATGCGCTGATATATAAATGTCATAATTATCTAGCCGTTTCTTGCAAATATTCACTTCTTATAGGTATGGGGTTCATTTAGTGACTACTTGAATATCTGAAAGGAAATATTATGATGGGATTAATGTTTTCGTTTGCATCATTGGCTTATACAAATTCCCAGTCTGCTAATTGCTCTTGAAAAAATTTAGTAACTTAGTTCTATGTTGTTCTAAACTTTCATCACTCACCCCCTATTTTTTGAGGGATGTAAAAATTGGAAGGAGGAAAAGTCCCAAAAACATGAAATTAATTTGACCCAAAAGTCCATCTACGTACGTTTTGTATTTTTCTCAACTTCTGTTCCTCCCAACTTTCCACACCTCAAACCAAACAGGGCCTTTGATTATTATTGTTATTGTTGCTCTTTAAGGACCTTTATGCTTCCAGTAGATTCAACCTTGGTTGTATGTGAAGTTGAAAAATCCACTATTTAAGTTGAGATGAGTTGCCGGGCCTTCTTTATGAACACTAGTACACTAATTCGACTACATATCCATCCTCTGAGAGAACAACTTCTCCTGGAGTTCTCAATTGTAAAAGTTCATGGTTGGCCCTACTTATGTTTCTCATGATATTTTCCAATGTAAAGTTTCTAACATATATTTCATTCATTGTATGGTTATATATGCAGGATACGAGAATTTAATGAATGGGCTCAATGCACTGTTCTTGAGGTTGTATCGAAGTATGTTCCAGCAGAAAGCAATGAGATATTTGACATGATGGATCTTCTTGAGGATAGACTTCAGCATGCAAATGGTGCAGTTGTCTTGGCAACGATTAAGCTCTTTCTGCAATTGACATTGTCCATGACAGATGTCCACCAACAGGTTTTATTTTTGTCTTTGTAGTCATTGTTCTTGTTTGTTCAGTTTATAAATATTGCGTAGTTATTTATTTGACTGTAAGTGAGACTTATTTGAAGATATGATATACCGAAGGCCATTCAAAATTCTTATGCAGCTAAGCTTAATTGAGTATATAGTGATATCTTTATTGAGTAGGTGTAGAATGGGAATATAATTTTTTTTTAATAAATAAAATAAATCCTTAGGCAGCTAAGCTTGAATATCTAAAAAGAGAACTAGTATCAACAAACTTTGTCCGAGGGAGTATATGATTTTCATAGAACTCTCTTGTTGGTATCTTCTAATGTTTATTTTTAATTTCCTTACACTCCCTCCATTAGGAAAAGATAGTCAGGTTTAAAATACTCCACTATTGTGTATATTGTTATTATATTTGGTTAAAAATTATAGTATCAAAACATACTATTTCAACCAACTTTACTATTAACATGATGATTTTGATTCAAAATAAAGTTATATTTATCAATTTAGGATACGAACTTGTTAATTTTGAGCATTGAAAAACAACCTGGAGTCGGACCATCCTTAAATGAAGGGAGTGCTTAATCGTTGCCAAGACAACTGCACCATTTGCATGCTGAAGTCCATCCTGATAGAATGTAATTGTTTTCAACATTTCCACCGTCAGTTTGTTACCTTGTTATTAATTAGTTAAATACCAACTGTTCCTAGTATTTCCACATGATCTGCGATTTTGAAGCTTCTTACTTCTCAGGTCTATGAACGCATCAAAGCCCCTCTTCTTACATTAGTGAGCTCAGGAAGTCCAGAGCAATCATATGCAGTATTATCCCACCTTCATCTGCTAGTAACGCGTGCACCTTTTATTTTCTCGTCAGACTACAAACACTTCTATTGTCAATACAATGAACCCTTTTATGTCAAAAAATTGAAGCTCGATATGTTGACTGCTGTAGCAAATGAGAGCAATACTTATGAAATAGGTGAATATCATGCTATTTAATTATTATATTAGGCACATTTTCCCATTTTTCTGCTTATTGGTGTTCCTGTTCTTATATAGTTCTGTGATTATTACTCACAAATGAGTCTTAAATATGTTTCAGTGTCAGAACTTTGTGAATATGCTGCAAATGTTGATATTTCTATTGCCAGAGAGTCGATTAGGGCTGTTGGTAAGATAGCCTTACAACAGTATGATGTAAATGCTATTGTTGATAGGCTGCTTCAGTTTCTAGAAATGGAGAAGGACCATGTGACGGCTGAAACTCTGGTAAGCTGTATGTCCTTCGGTAGAAACATGAAGATCTGAAACGTGGTCTTACTGTAGTTTTTCTCCAACCTTGATGGTATTATTGAGAGTTATGTTCAACATAGGTTCTCGTCAAAGATCTTCTTCGAAAATATCCACAATGGAGTCATGATTGCATAGCAGTAGTTGGGAATATCAGTAGCAACAATGTTCAGGAGCCCAAAGCCAAGGCAGCTCTTATTTGGATGTTGGGGGAATATGCCCAGGACATGCAAGATGCTCCTTATATATTAGAAGACCTTGCTGAGAATTGGGATGAGGAATACTCAGCTGAGGTAAATTATTCTACTTTGTGGTCCTTGTTATTTCAATTCTCGTGTATGCTCTTTGCCTTTTCCCCATCACTTCCATCTTTCTTGCCTGTCTAAAATTACCCAATCTCCCCCATCTCGGCAAATGAGTTAAACCAGGGATAGAAGCATAGAAGGTCATGACAAAGCTTTACAGCTATTTAGTGTTCGCCTTCTTTTTTCATCTCCTTATATAGTATCCAGGTCCTCTTCCGGCTTATTCTAACAACTCCCCTCAACCAAAAAACAAAAAGAAAACAAAATAAAAAATGATATCAAAGAGACGAAATAAATTTGATAGTTCTTTCTTCATTGGTTTGGGCCTGTGAGTCCATGCCCTCTTCGAAGAATTCGACAATCTACCGGAAACTGTTGTATGGCTATTTTATATCGATATAAGAAATTATTGGGAGGTTACGATTGTCATGGAAGTGAAAAACTAGAAATGATCAGTGGTGGTTTTGTTTGAAATGATGTCTGTCTGTTGAAGATGTGTTATATTATGTGGTAGACATGCAGCATGATTCTCTGTGTTATATGACATGGTACATGTTATTAATTCTGTGGTAGTTACTATTCTATTCCATTTCCTGATTTTCCAATTAGGTATGTCAAATGATGAATTACTTCTGTTGCAATATAACTCATGGTATAAGTAACTTACCGTTACAAGAAATTGAACCTACAGAATGGTGCCATCTTTCACTTTGAAGCGAAAAAGAACTAGAACTTTGAGCTTCAGAATGGTGCCATCTTTCAGATCCTCTCTTAAAAACATCATAATCACTGAAGCGAATGAAAATAATTCATTGAGAATATTTGTAACGAGTGGCTTCTTCTTATAATTTCTCAATCATTCCTTTCATTCACATATTTATAGCTTATATTGCTACCCGAGTTGTCTCGATTGTTATCACACATGATAGTTTGGTGGAGCAGGTTACGAGCTTCAAGGTTAATGGTAATAGTTGCATCGAGTATCATTTGATGAACTTGCATGCTTTTTTCTGTTGCTGATCATAGTTTAGTAATACTTTTGATGTTCAATTGCATTCATAGATGTTTTGCATACTCGAACATAAGTTCACTTGTACAACTTGAGATTGAGCACTACTGATATAAGATTTGCAAAGACATCAAATGGTCTGTTGATTTTTTTTTGTACTCTGCAGGTCCGTCTTCATCTCCTTACAGCCGTAATGAAATGTTTCATGAGGCGACCACCGGAGACACAAAAAGCCCTAGGAGCGGCTTTGGCTGCTGGTCTTGCTGATTTTCATCAGGTCTACCAACAACAAACTCATTTTGCTTCTCAAGAATTACCCGACTGTTATATTGGTTTTGTATGTTTTTGTTTATTTAAAAAATATGGGGCAATAAATGCGTACCATATTTTGGCTGATGCAGGATGTTCATGATAGGGCGTTATTCTACTATAGGCTTCTGCAACACAATGTGACTGTATCTGAACAAGTGGTCAATCCCCCAAAACAAGCAGTCTCAGTTTTTGCTGATACACAAAGTAATGAAATTAAAGATCGTATATTTGATGAATTTAACAGCCTCTCTGTCATTTATCAAAAGGTACTCATTCGTGTTGCTTCACTAGAACTGTCCACTGATGTCTCGACATATATTTTCTGGATACTTTGTTATGTTATCAATCAATTAGCTGCAATTTTCTCACAAGTAATTTTTTTTATGTGTAGTTAATAAATTATTCTTCACTCAACTATTTACGAAGAGAAATGTACTTATATCTGGTTGCTTCAGTGACATCTAATCATGTCGAAGTTTTAGACCTTTCTATCTCTTATACTTAGTAATTAACTAGCCCCTGTAGTCTGTTTTCAAGGTAGTTATAAACAATTGGCTTGCTTAAACTAGCGCTTCTAACATGTCATATAAGACATGTTAAAAATTTCATGTTAAACTAACACATTCTTTTTTCAGCCTTCTTATATGTTTACTGATAAGGAACACAGAGGACCATTTGCTTTCTCAGAGGAACTTGGAAACTTATCTATTGGGACAGAGTCTGCTAATGCTGTTGCATCTGTTCAATTAGTTGAGGCGAATGATAAAGATTTGCTTCTTAGTACTTCAGAAAAGGAGGAAATTAGAAATACGAATAACAATGGTAGTGCATACAGTGATCGTGCATATGATGGTTCTATATCTGGGACAACTTCGCAGTCTCAACTAGATCTAGTATCTTTAGACCATACATCTCAACAGAATGTGCAGACAGATAGTATGGCTATTGATGATCTGCTTGGTCTAGGAATGTCCATTACTCCTACTCCAGCTCCTTTGAAGCTTAATGCCAAAGCTTCTCTAGATCCGAGCAGTTTTCAGCAGAAATGGCGCCAACTGCCAATAGCAGCATCACAGGTTTTATTTCTTGGTCTAATATATTCTTGGTCCAGTTTGGTAATTATTAAGTTCTCTTATGCTGCACATAGGTCTGTTGACATTATTTATACCTTCCGTGTCCCCTAGATAGAAGGCTGAGTTAACTAAGAATGAATGTTGCCAAAATATTGATCCTTCCTTTTAGAAATAAAGAGGCAACCTACCCACTTGCATTACGTGGGTCAATTTTTTTTCACCATGAGACAATTGCCTCTGCGTAACACATGCATCTAACTGCTACTCTGCTTTACCTTATTCCTGGTTTATGAATTCAGAGTCATATAAGGGAATTTCAAGCTATTTCTGCCTTGTTCCTCCAGGAAATATCTGTTGGCCGTCAAGGTGCGGCAGCATTGACAACTCCTCAAAACCTTATCCGGCACATGCAAACACATTCAATACACTGCATAGCTTCAGGTGGTCAACCTCCGAACTTGAAGTTCTTCTTCTTTGCTCAAAAAGCTGAGGATTCATCAAACTATCTTGTGGAATGTATAATAAACTTGTCAACTTGTAAAGCACAACTGAAGGTCAAAGCTGATGATCAGAGTACATCCAATGCCTTGTCATCGATATTCCAGTCGGCTTTGTCCAAGTTTGGCTTGCCGTGATCTCCCACATTTGTAATTTTCATGAGCTTGTAATTACAAGGTACGTTAAGCGCCATCTCGAGAGATTTCCAATATTTGGGAAGAGCCAAATGATAGCACAGATAAAGCTATCATCCCTATTCAGTTCTTTGTCCAAGTTTGACTTGTAGCTACTTGTATTTGTCCTTTTTTATATTTGGGTATGTTTCATGTTACTAATGGATTCAGGAAACATGGAGTGATTAGAAAAGAAAACACATTTACAATGTACATTTTACATTCACATCTCTTATATTTGGTTGGTTGCCTGCATTAATTTAGAGGTAAATATTATTCAAAGCATACCTAAATTAAAACACAAATAAATTTAGGGTCAATGATATTAAAAACACATCAATACATGATATTATTAATAAGATAAAATACTTTATATATAAATTTGAAAACACACAAAAAAACAACATAATTATTAAAAAAGTTGAGAAAATAGCAAAAATGTATATTTTTTAAATGAAACAAAACTAATTTTTATTTAATAGGTATTGAAAAATAAAAAATATTGATATAAAAACAAAAATTTAGTATTAAAAAATTATTTACTAAAAGCACAAATAAAATATTGGTGGAATATATAAATTGTATGAGCCAACAAAAAATGTCAGGATAATTAATCCTCACCGGCCGAAAGAGCTAGCATGTTTACCTTCCCATACAATACTTGTCAGAAATAATCCAAACATTTGAATTACTTTTTAATAGTTAAATATTGACACTTTTCACCATCAAATATCAATTGTTGTGACTGATCTTAACCAATAACCATGACACAATCCCACAAGTGAATATTAATTTAAGTATTCATGTATTCATTACTTAGTGGAGTACCAATAATGACAATCGCTTAATCGAATAAATCTATTAGAGTAATATCAAGGCTTCCACTAACATGTGAGATCTATGACGAGTAAAACTGATATCATGGGAATACATGATTGAAATGATATACGACAATTGCATCAAGTTATAATTTATTTAATGCGCATTCAAAAAATAGGCAGTTGTATCTCGTTAAAAAAAAGGGACACATGAGGTTATTATCAACCAAACGTGCTAAATCAAGAAAACAGCACAAAGGCAGAAAATTGAAATCAGAATGATCAAAGTATATGTTATGGTCAGGAAAAGGTAATCAACTTTTTCAATTTGGTCAATGCTCAAATAAATTATTCCCACTAATTAGTTCTTTTATTGGTGATAACTTCATGCTTAGAAAAGACCTTACATTCTTTTAGTCCCTAAATTATATCCAATTAATTACGTAAATTTTCTCATTGAATCAGTTTATCCCCTTAATTATCAAAATTGATCTTCGTCCAAAATTATAGTTAGAATAAATGGAATCTAACTTTTAATGAAGTGTATTATACATATATTAACCTAAACTACAACTACAGCTTCGATCTGATTTTTGGGGACCAAATCATCAATTATTATTTGAATACATGCGATTTAAGTATTTTTAAAGGTGCAATATATTGTATTTGTTCTTGCATCTCAATTGGAACATTAAATTAGGAACGTATGAAGTCATGAAGAGCGACAAGAGATTACAGATCCAGCAGGCAACGAGCAAATAATTGGTTGACATCTAAATAAAATATTCTTAATATTACATTCTGTTTAAATTTAATTGATTTTTTTATATGTACACTTTAATTATCAATTAATTTTTTAGTTATGTTATGAAAATACTTTTAAAGTCAAATATAGTAATATTGATTTATAATAACCAGAATAATAATAAATAAAAAATCATTGATGATTACAAGTTAACAAAAAAATATATATATAATCAATTGAAATGAGTAGGAGGGAGTATCCCATGTGTAGTGTTGTTGTCCATCCATTCCGGTGGGTATCGGATAACTCCATCGGTAGATACTTTATTGATTCGGATAATTACCTGCTTATTTCAGGTATCGATAATTTTTTTTTACTCGAGTTCAACTAGGATATCAGTTGAGAGGATATTGATCGAGTCGGGCTTGTTTTGCCTAGTGTCGAGCGGGTAATGTCAATTTGTACATAAACACATATAAAAAGGTTCAATAAAGTTGGATTTTAATGGGTATCGAGTGCATGTATTTTAACGAGTCGGATAAATATCTGGTTATCGATATCCAACAACATGTTTTACTCGCCCCCAACTCAATAATCAGTCGAACGAGTAATCAAATCTAATTTTTCAAGTCCGATCAACTGACACCTCTACCATGCCAAGATAAACTCATTTACTTAGTAGAATTAATCAAATAACCTTGCAGAAAAGATTATTGCTAGTGACGAAAACTCCTTGATTGAAAACTCACCAAATTTTTAATTACCAAAAAAAAAAAACTCCTCTACTTAGCAGAATGAATTATTGGTACATTAAGATAAAGTTTTGCTACACTACAAATTGTCAGCAATGTTGGGTCGTCATCTTCAAAGGCGTAACGAAAGCAGCTGCTATCATATCTCATATTACAATAATATAGTTTTGTAAAAGGAAATTTTGTTTTACATTAATTAAATACGTTAAAATACACAAATTGATTTAATTGATACTATTGGTTTGAAGGTATACCGCTTGGATTATTTATACTTACTTAGACTATATACAATGGTGGGTATTAAATCTCAAAATAAGAGTTGAATAGCTACATTGGTGGATATTAATATGAGAGTTGAATGAAATGGAGGGGAGAGAAGATGAAATTTTTTAACCGGTTAAAAATTGTGGGGTATGGTGAATTTGTTTTATGTCGAGAGAATAAGTGAATTTATTGTCTTCTATTTTTATTGGTTATTAGGATGATTTTTTATTTATCTTAATTTGGACAATTATCATATAATGATTAATTTTTTCCACTAAAAATATTTATACCAAAATTCATAATTTTTTGCATTCTATCATTACAACTAAGGTTTAATTTATTTGGATATAAAAAAAACACATACATTTTCACTATATTAAGTACTTTTGAGTTATTTTTTTATTTGGAAGAGAGAGAATTTAGATTAAACTAAACCATTGTAGGAGTAAAAGTTGAATTGTAGTTAAATTATTAAATATAATAGAGAAAAGATGATGTGAAATGTTGAAAAATGAAAAAATTGGGTTTAATACTCAAACCATTATTGATAGTCTTATATGACTTTTTCTCATCATTAAGTTCATAAATGACAAGTAGACATATATAATAATATACGAAGTGTTTGGCTAAACATTTCAATGTGTAACTTATAAGTTGAAATTAACTTATAAGTTAAAATAAATAAAAAAGTAATAAATTCTAACATTTTTTTCAACTTTTTTTTGCTCCAACTTATAAATTGGTTAGACCAAGTAATTTATTTAATTACCCCTTAATATTTAACTTTATACCTTATTTATCCTTCATTTATTAGTCATAAAAATACAATTTTTAGTTATACCAACTTTTTAGCATTTTACTCTTTATTGAAAAAATAAAAAATAAATAAATATTCTATTTTTAGTCATAAAATACAATTTTTAGTTATAGTTATTTTTATTCTTTCAAACTACCCAGTACTAATTTTATTTATATCATAAAGATAAAAAAAGTGATATATAAATGAAATGTCCTTATAAGTCATTTTATCATTTCTACAACTCAAAAAAGATTCTCTATCAACTTATAAATTATGTTAGTCAAACAAATCAAAATAAATTTAACAATTTATAAGTGATATTTGTAAATGCATTATCATATAAGTTAAAAAAATAAGTTTAGCCAAACACCTTCATAGTAATCTGTGAATATGTATGTATTCTTGATATTATAAATTTTGTTTCTATAGTAAATAGCGAACATTTTAGATGTACTGCTTATTTTTAGATACCTAGAGACTATTCTACTTCATGTACAGGTTTCCTCGTTTGTTTTTATATGTTGATTATTAAAAGACATTCATTATAGGGCTAAAGGTTATGCTTAAATGCTTCCCATTTCGTCAGGAGTTTCGTTCGAATCACCCAGCTTTCATAATGACCTTTACATCACTTAACTTCAAATTGATGGCAAAAGGGTGGTCCGGCATTAATTTTTTCAATTAAACTCTAAATTTCCGTTGTCACATGCATCACGTAACTGGCGGCAAGGGATTAATTCAAGCAAATTAAAATCTTAAAACCATATATCCATCGATTATACCCTAAATCTTAAAACCATATATTCATATATCAGATTTTCCCAATTCAATTATACCCCAAATCAATTGTCCCAACCCCCAAATCGATTATCGTTCCTTCCAAAACCATATATCCATCAGATTAACAAGGCAAAAAGTAACAAATTGTCTTTGAAGATGTCTTGGAGTGTACGCCCGTTAAGAAAAAGTATAACACAAGAGATTATTAAGACCTATTATGGTCAGTCGCAACTTTTGTTGAACAAATTTTGGGAATTTTGTTGTGGGGATAAATTTTGGGGGTTTTTGTTCTATTTGGGATTTGACTTGGTGGTCCTTATGCTTCATTTTAATTTTTGTACTTTTTCTATACAATCAATTTAGGATTTCGTTAAAAAAAGTACTAATTTGTTTGGTCTTGTTTTCCATTTACAGAGGTATATGACGAGGAGTTCACAATTAAACTTCATGTAGGGGGTACTTTTTACGTTAAACCTACTTTGAACTATGTAGGGGTAGTACTATGGATATAGATTGGTTGAAGGCAGAGTTGTTTGACATTAGGGACTTGGATGAGTTTGCTCTTAGGTCTGGCTATCAAATGGGTTCGTCTTTGTTGTATGCATATAGAGAGCCTGGGTGGGGTATAATGATTGGTCTCAAAAGGTTGTTGAGTGATGAGGACATTGAAGTTTTTAAGGAACTGTCAGCAAAAAATAAGTTCTTAGATGTGTTTATTAACTCTACACCAAACAATGATGTTTGTACATTATACACAAAAGGGATGCCTCTTAGAGTGCTTCAGAACAACATAGTGTCTAGTAGGATATTAGTTGGTTGGCCTGAAATATATACTATAACCACAGGAGAGTGGTGAGGAGGAGGTTCCTTTACTTAGCAATGAGGCCTATGATCTATTGAGTTTGAGGGAGGTATGAGAGTGAAAAAAGAAATGAATGAGGGAAGTTTGTGATAGATGATGATGATGATCATGAGGTAATGTTGAGACCTAGAAGAACAATGATGATTTACGAATTTTGAGGGGGAAGAAGATAAGTTTGATGTTAGGTTAGATGATGAAATCAATAAGTGGACTGACGACTTTGGAAGCAATTAAGAATCTCAACTTGAAGCGGGTTAGTATAGGGGAACAAAGCTGTTGCTCGAGGTTGAAGAAGAAAAAATTTGGTGAGGTGCATAATTTGGAAGAGCATGATGATGTGACATATGGTGGTTGTACTGAAATAAATGATATAGTAGATCTGACAACTTTTATTGATAAAATGTGGGGTCATATGCAAGGCATGGGATGGTTTAAGAAGAGGAAGGAAAATTTTGGATATGAAGAAAGTGATAGTGATGCTAAAAAGAGGATTATCTCAGTGAATGCATCGATTATAGTTTGAAAATGAGATTCTAGTGATGGGGAGGGAGTTGTGATACGGGATAGAAAAGAACATTAGGTATGTTCATTTCAATGAGAAGGATTTGTGCAATCCAAAGTTCTTTCCTGGCCTTGTATTCTCAAGCAAGAAACAAATGAAAGAGGCTGTGGCATGGTACTCAGTGTTGCATCATAAGCCTTTGTGGTTAGCATCAAATGATAAACGCAGATATGCTGTGAGATGTGAGTATCCTTGCAACTTTTCTATGTGGATATCAAAGGATAAGAGGTTATCACCAGCGTTGAAGTCCGTCAAGGGAATTGCATAGGACACATAGTTGACAAAGCATTAAACTACGTAATAGCACTTTTCTTGCTAAGGCTTTGGAGGAAAAGTTAAATTTGATACCAAACCTTAACTACTGTTTGTCGCGAGGTGATGGTACGTGTTTTTAGTTTGTAGCTCTTTTTTTTTGCATATTCAGTCAATATTTTCTAATTTCAACCTTTGTAATTCGGGTTTTGTTGATGAAATGTTTCATGTTAAGATCGGCCCAAATATTGCAAGAAACAAGAAAAAAGCAGAAGAAGAAGATGATGGGACCATGTGGAACAATATAACATGGTCCATACATATTGTCAAGAGTTAATGAACACCCACCCTGGATCCACTTGTTTCATTGAATCTGAGCCGCCTACTGAACTTTTTGGAGCCAACATTTTTAAGGGGATTAACATATGTCTGAAACCACTAGTTGAAGGGTTTCATGATGGTTGCAGAAAAGTCATTGGGTTGGATGGTTGTCATACCAAAGGGACGTACAAGCAACAAATTCTAACTACTGTAGCACTTGACAGCAATAATGGATATTGGCCCATTGCTTGGGCTGTTGTTGAAAAAAGGAAAAATCTTTGAGACAATAGAATGGTTCTATGACGTTGAAGCGAGGATGTTTTGTATTTACAATCAGGAAGAGTATGTCTTCATTTCAAACAAGCAAAAGGTATTAACAATATACTCTCTACCTCCATTTCAAACAGAGTATGGATTGAGAGTGTCTTCATTTCTAACTATATGTTGTTGAATTGCAGGGATTAGAGAGTGTAATTCATATCTGATTTCCAAATGTAGCTGCAGAAATTGTGTCAACGTATATACCAACTTCAAAAAAGAGAATAGATGACAACACTTAAAGAGATAGGAAGTAGCAAGGTCAACTAACAAACAACAATTCAAGAAAGCTATGAACACCTTAAAAGATGTAAGTGAGCTTTCTTATACATGGCTTATAAACCATGCGAATAAGACTACAAGTGGAGTAGAGCATACTTTCCATGAATATTCTGATGACATGTTGTGCAACAATCTTAGTGAGTCCTCTAATTCCTTCATCTTGCACACTAGGAGTCAAGCCCTGTATATGTGAAATATGATTAGGTCTAAGATCATGGGTAGAATTAAGAATAGAAAGTTGGCTATGAGTAGAAACCTGGACCGCTATTGTAAAAAGTCGAAGAAAGTATTGAAGAGAAAAATCGAGAAAGGATCTGTTGGTTGTACCTTCATATGGAATGGAAAACATGGTTTTGAGGTTAAGGTATGTAGTGGAAATCAGTTTTCAATTGATATTGGGAAAGGATGGTGTGGATCTTAAGGTTATGTGGGATACCACGCCCTCATCTTTATACCATCTATATGAAATGAAAAAACCAATGGATAAGGGTGTTAGTGAGTGTTATAGGAAAGAAACATTTATGAGGACACATGATCATGTCCTCAACCCAGTGAATGGGATGGATCTTTGGGACAAAGATGATGCAATCCCATTACAACCACCTCCACATCTCAAGTTAGCAGGCAGGCCAAAAAAAGTAGAAACAAGGACATCAGTGAAGTGAAAAAGAAAGGGAAGAAAGAGATGTTGAAGAGGTGGGTGGTCATTCATTGTAGTTGGTGTTATGAAGAGGGCCATAACATCAGGGGTTGTCCTAGGAAAAAAAATGGAGAAGAGGCTATCCAGGTACATCAATTTTTCCATCTGTAAACATTGCTACTAAATTGTTTTGACACCTACCTAATAAGCTGTAACTTTTCGTTTCATGTTGATAGCAAAGGTAAGGGAAAAAACAAGCCAACTACACGTGAACAACCTGCTCAATCTCAGAGGGCAACTGCACCAAAGAAGAAAATTTCAGAAGTGAAGCCAACTCCAACTGAACAACCTGCTCAACCTAAGAGGCAAGCTACCCAATTGAGAAAACTGACGCGCTGAGAAGCCAAGCCTTCACCTAAGCAGGCGGCTATACACTGATAGGCTAAGGGGCCCAGCGTACACGAGCGACACGCAAAGTTGTAACCAATCTCCCAAATTACAAGCTAATTCCTGGTAAGGAAAATGGTGGACACTTGGAAACACACCAAAGAAAGATACAACCGATTGCGAAGAAGAAGTACAAACAAAAGGAGGCACTACATCAAATACCAATGCTGATGAGGATTCAGATTTGGAGATTGTTAAAGTTGTTGATGGAATACAAAAGCTAAGCTGCTATTGAGTGGAAGTGAACAAAGGCGAGCTAAAAGAGCAAAAAGTGAAGCAGCAAACAATGACAAACAGAAAACATAGCTGAACTAGTTTAGGCAAGTGTTAAGACAATATTTTATTGTAATCTTGACATGAAACAAACATTGCTACTTTTTGAATAAGTTTTAATTTAGACAAATATCTTTTCTAAGATTCAGCTTTTTGTGAGCGATAAATTCTGATTTGTGTTAAATTCAGCATTTTTGTCTTCATTATGTTAACATTCCACAGTGTCCAAAACAAAAAATCAAACATTATACAAAAGATCAAACATTTCATTGGGACAAAATAAGTATTTCATTAATCCACCATAACACTTGTAATTGAAAATTAGTCATCAATTACACAAATTTAACCTCATTGATCCAACCATCAGTCCAATAAGCATACTATTTTACATAATATTGTACACAAGTAAAGTACAATACTAAAACAAATAATGAGGCTTTTGAGGCATTTACGTAAACATGTGGTATACCTTCTCTTTATAATAGCTTCCCCTTCAATTTCAACCATCTCTTCAACCATCCTTCCTCTTTTTCCAGCCTTACATGCCCCCGATTCCTCTCCACGAGCTTCAAAATGCGCTCGAACATAACGATCTCTCATTCGAGCTTCTTTTTGTGGCTTTGAGATGAAGAACATAATCATCCCATTACATCCATCCACTGACCTCCTATAAAATGTTATTATATCATATATGTTAACAAATTATAATGTGAAATAATACCTACGATTCCGTTAGACGAGCCAGAAAATCCGACCCGGGATTATTCCATGATCCGTGATGTCTTCTTACCAACGCCCTATGGCCACAATACTTACAGAAAATCCTTCGTGCATCTCCCTCCATCTTTTAATCGACTTCAATTGAGTGATAATTGATTTAGAATTAGGGTTTGGTTAGGGTATAATTGAATTGTGAAAATCTGATTTTGCCCCAAATCGTTTTTACATTTGTTTTATTTTTTTTTAAAAAAAATTAATTAAGATTTGAATTTACTAAATTAACCCTGTAATTAGTCACGTGACGGAAATTTAGAGTTTAATGGAAAAATTAACGCCGGGACTAATTTTACCCCATCAATTTGAAGTTGGGTGATGGAAAAAGGTCGTATGAACCGAGGGTGATGGAATACGGAATTCCGGGATGAAAGTTGGTGGTAGTTACAGGTCTTTAGCCTTCATAATAATTAATGTATCGTAAGACAAACATATATGTTGCTCCTACGATACGGGCATAAATGTTCATATATGTTATAGATATACTCTTGTTAGATCCCGTTTGGGGTATTCGGCCCGACGAGCACTAATACGAATGCAGATCCATCCCATTAACTTGATAATACGGACACGTGGCGTTCAACCAATGATCGATCTAAGTCGGTACCTGTGCATTACTATCACTATAAATACCAGTGCATTTGGCACCGTTTGAGTAATGGCGATTTCCATTCCTTTAGTACTTATTACCTTTATTTTGAATATAAATGACTTGATGGTCGAATTACGTATTAGGTCCACGACCTCAACTTTAAATGTACTGACGACTCGCGGCCGGATCAGGCAAGACTAAAATGACTTCGGGAGATTCCCGGACCACGGACGGCCAGACCACACGAAGGACAATTTCCACTCGCGGTTCTGGTAGTGGCGAGTCCATGGTTGAATTGCGAAACCCAAGAACATCGAAATTTGCTCCCGGACTCGGCGTATGCGATAGCGAATCAAATGGCCGTCGTGGGGAATGATAATCAAGTTCACCGTAACAAATGTTGCCTCTACGACTCAAGCGCTAAGCACCAACGCCCATGGACATTCTGGTCCATCACAGTGAAGGCATTCCCCAGGGCCTCAAGTCAAACAATTTACACAAGAAGACATTCGTGAATAAGTACAAAAGGTGGGTCCGTTTGGCTTCGAGGAAACAAGTCTGACTGACAGGATGGAGGCTATTACGGAAAGGGATAGGTTAGTATGGGAGGAACAACGATGAGGAAGCAATGCGGGCGAGCGGCAACATAGAAGAAGTAATTTCCTGAGAATGATCCTCCATACATACAGCATGAGGTCCCCATATCTGGACTCCGTACTGCTGAAGTATGAAGTAGCACAAGGTCGGCGACATATAGACCTTGGTGGTCCATCAAATAATCCCACCAGGAGAGCATAATGCCGTCATCCTGCAAAGAACTATTAGCAAATCGGATTAGAGAGTTTGGCCAGTTTAAACAAGCGGTCTGGCCTCACTTACGGAAAGAAGCAGGCAGTTGGTTCTTATCTTGATCATGCCATTTACATACCGAATCAATCGGTTCCTATACGGTCAGTTCATATTACCCCGCCACACAATATAATGGCATCGGAGATCCATAAATATTTGAAGGGTTTCTTGGCTAAATGATAATTACTCGAATGACATGGACATCTATGCGAAGGCATTTCCAAATAACTTTATTTGGCGTGCGTTAGGATTGGTACATGGAGTTACTGCCTGACTCAATTGATTCATATGCTCATACAGCGGATGCCTTCATTTTCAAATACGATCGTCCGCCATAAACAAATAGGATGAAGGCATTGATGGATTCCTATGATTCAGCGTGAGTCGCTTAGGGAGGTGCATAAGAACGATACAAAGCCATCCTGAATAACATCCCGAGCATTGATAATAAAATTGCATACATGGCTTTCTATCGTGGATTGAATTATGGGAAGTTGAAAAAAGCATTGGTGTTGGAAACCCCATTGACAAAGGATGAGTTAACCAAGATGGTTAATAAGCACATCGACTTGGAAAATTTACAAAGAAAGGAGGGCCCTTCAGAGAGAAGCGTATGTGAGAGAATTGGGTAGAAAAAGACAATCAGGGCCACTTAAAGAAGCCTATATAGGATAGGCTACGTGATAGAGAGGAAGAGCTTGACGACCTCATTCTCCCACCAAGGAGAGAGAGTTGGTACGTTGTGCCCAACCTATCTGTAATAATGTCTTGAGCCGAGATACCACTTGAGGTTGCCATCTCTGAGATTTATTCCAGATGGCTAATACTTGACTATTGCCAAGCCTCCCGAATAGAGGAATCGGAGGCGAATAGAGATAAATCAAGATATTGTGAATACCGTAGAATGCGGCCATGACACGGATGAGTGTCGGATATTGAAGCCCCAGGAAATAGAAAAATGATTAAAGGGACATTTGGAAAGAATTTGTGGACAATACAGGAACTTGTACATACTCGCCAAGGCCCACAAAGAAAACGAAATTTCCGGAGGGCGTGGGGTGAGTCCATACCGGGGAGATGAGAAGCTTGAGGCTGGGACTGTGAAAAAGTGTGGTCATATTGACACAATATCCAGCAGACATGTAGGAGAGAGGCGACTCGAGTATAGGAAAAAATTATGTGAGAAAGAGAGGTATACTCTTACATCCCGCCTTGATATCCGCCGCAGGTGATTTCATTCTCGGATGATACCCATTGCAGGCCTTGGTCTGCCACATGATGATCCGGTGGTGATAGCGCCGGTTATCGCAAATTATGCCGTTGAAAGAATGTTGGTGGATACCGGAAGCTTTGCGGACATCTTATATTTATCCACATGATAGAAGTTGGGATTACCATAATGATGAATTTGGATTTTATAGTGGGGTCGGAGATAAAATCCTGATCGAGGAGCACAATTCACTCTTGTGGACATCCGAGTTCGGTATAATTGGTTGATCCAGGCGACCCTTATTGTGACATTAAGAAGCGGTGTTTCTCCCACCGCACCCTCGAGGTAAGTTTCCAACCTTGAGGCATGGGAAGAGGCATATGAGCGTCGGAGAAAGAGCCAGGACACGTTGTGAACTGAGTTCCTCATTTAGGTGAAACGTCGAGAAAAGGCAAAGAAAGCGGTTAGGAAAAATCATCCGAGAAGTAATGACCATGAGGAAGAGTTCAAGAACAAAACGATAATTCGCCCAAAGAGAGAAGCATCGGGAAGCAGGTTTCCCCCACGAGGAGATTGTAGAAGAGTTCCATTTCTGCGGACAATGAACCGAATGAAGACATTCCTTGGGAACAATGTTGGAAGAAAATCACAAGGAGGGATTGATTCAGTTGATTCGGGAATATAAGGATATCTTTGCTTGAGGCGGATGACATGCTTGAGGATAGACACATCGATCCACATTGCACGGTTCATATGGACTCTATGCTTATAAACCGAGTTAAACAAAGCGATCATTCAATGGCCAAAGAAATCGAGGCGATCAGGCGAAGTTGACCTGTTATTGAAGGCGGGGGCCATCCGTGAACTCCAGTTTCCTGAATGGGTGGCGAATGTAGTATTGGTCAAGAAGCCCAATGGGACATGGAGAATGTGTACGGACTTCACAAGTCTCAATAAGGCTTGTCCTAAAGATTTTTACCCTTTACCTTGTCTTGCTAGGTTGGTTGATGGTAGTGCGGGTCACGAAGTCTTCGATTTCATGGATGCCTCGCGGGGATATCATCAGATTAAGATGTATTCGGAAGATGAGGAAAAACTGCCTTTATAACAGAGTACGGGTTATATTGTTGGAAGGTAATGCCTTTTGGATTAAAAATGCGGGGAGCTACTTATCAAAGGATGGTTAACTCTATCTTCGCCAATCAAATTGGTCGTAACATGGAGATATATGTTGACGACATGTTGGTAAAAAGTAAGGTCCGCAGGGACCATCTGAAGAATTTGAAAGAAACGTTTGATCAGTTGAGGAGTAAGCTCAGGATCAACCCAGACAAGTGCTCATTCGAGATTGCTATTTAGGAAATTGCTTAGGCTACATGATTGGCGAGAGGGAATCGAGAGCCAAATCAGGTTAAGATCAAAGCCATCAGCAGTACGGCCCCCGATGAATATAAAGAATCGAAGCTCACAAGATGTCACCGCAGCCTAAGCGGTTCATTTCAAATTGGGAGAGAGGAATGCATACTTTTTCAAGCTTCGAGACGGGCATGATCTCTAGGATTCTATTGGGATGATGGTATAACAAATCTTTTGAAGAATTGAAGGAATATTAGCCTCACCTAAGTTGCTATCACGGCCGGAAAGAGGAGCCATTATATGTATATGCAGCGATATCCAGTGGAGCTGTAAGTAGTGTGTTGATCCGCGACGTTGAGGGACAGCAAAGGCCGGTTTATTACGTGAGCCGCGTCTTGCATGGTGCAGAGGAGAATTACCCTTTGATAGACAAGTTTGCATTTGCCCTGGTGATCTCGGCTCGAAAATTGAAGATATACTTGATGCTCACCACATCAAGTATTAACGGATCAACCGCTAAAGGTCATTACAAGTCCACGATTATGCGGAAAGGCCGACTACATAGGCCTATAGAGTTGAGTGAGTTTGACATCTCTTATATAACCGCAGACGATTATTAAGGCTCAAGCATTAGCCGGACTTCGTGGTGGATCTTGTGACCACCTGACCCAGCGCATTGATAAATAGGCCGGAAATGGTGAGTTGGAAGGAGAAACCCGGGAATGGGTAATGTTCGTGGACGGAATCGAAATGAGAAAGGGCTTCGAGGCGTTAGGATACTACGCCGAGGACGAGGCAGGATAACTATAGATGCGCCTTGCAATTCACAGCCTACGTAGCTACAAACTGATGAAGCGGAGTATGAGGCCTTGATTGCGGGACTAGCCATAGTAAAATCCTTGGGAATCAATCGCATATGGGTTAAAGGCGACTCAAAGTTGGTCACGGATCAATTGAAAGAGGCGCATCGAGGTAAAACATGAACCGCTCGTGAATACCACGCCAAGCGATGCAAGCTGGTCATATTTGATCACGTACACCTCGAATCCCGAGAATGAAAGAGGCGATCATCTTCGAGGCTTAGGCCACCTAATACGATGAGTTGTCTGACAAAGTTTATGTGGAAATCCGAGAGAGACCAGCTCATGAAGAAAATCTCACGTTGCCAGTGCTACAAGAGCTCGAAGATTGGAGAACTCCTATGGCAAATTACTTGTTTGAAGGGCGGCTCAGGAGATGGCGAATCCCAAAAGATTAACATCATGATTTTAGATTTAAGATGTATAACGAGGAACTATATAAGAAATCATGGGATGGGCGTTGCTTGGGTTATTATTGTCGAAGATATTCCCAAAATACTTGCGGTGGTACATCAAGGACGGTGTGGGAGCCATATCGGAGGACGGTCCCTTGCGGTAAAAATTACTCAAATAGGCTATTTTTGCCCCACATTGGTCAAAGATGCAATGAATTATGTAAAAGTCACGGCCTTGCTAGAAAGCGGCCGCTGCATGCCCGTAAGAAGCTTGACATACAACGATAACATCAAAGGTTAGGTGAGGGTCATGGGATCCTTTCTCGATATGAGAAGGTGAGAGATTACATTCTCGCGAGGAAGCGAGGCAGTGTCTACCTTTTCTAAAATTTATGGAAAAATAGGAGGTTATACCATCCAGTTGGTCATCCGTCAAATCAGGAGGAGTAGAGTTCTTTACAAAGGTGGGAAGGGAAGTCATCATACCTTGATAGGCCTTCTACACTTGGTACCTGCGTCCTTTGCACTCTCGGAAACGGTATTAAGCGAGAGAGGATTTGCGGAGGAGACATAGGTGTAGGCGTGTAAGCTTGGTCGAGGTGATTCATGGCCCCCCACGGGCAGGAGTTAAAGTTCTCGCGGGTTGATTTTCTGACGATTGAGACATCTTATCTGGCCAGGACAAAAATCAAAAAGGCAGTCGGCGTATAAATAAAACTAAGGACAAGAAGTATTAGCTTTATCCAAGATAATCAAATATAGAAATTTCCCTCCAAAAACCCTAGTCAATTTCTCGCTCAATGAGTCACTACGAGTTAGTGGAGATGAGCAGTCCCTTAGCTGAACCATCAAAGATCAAGGATCGGCAATGAATTGAGGAAAACTAAAGAGATCGTAATAAAAAAACACTGCAATCAACTATTTGTCCTAAACCTAATCATAGTTACAATCAAACACATATCCCAATCTCCCAGCATAGCCTACATTCATCATGCAAAATAGGACTCGGAATATACAAGACATTCACAATATTATACAGAGTAAAAATCCTTCCAACATGCAATGAAACATATCTGAGAACGGGAAGGAATTGGTACAAAGATGTCCGACACACGTAATGAGAGCAAAGGAAGTTCGGGTAACAAAGTGGAAGAGATTGAGGAAAAGGGTCGAGAAGATTAGAGGGAAAATCTAGTAATGCAAGAAAGATGAAAGTATGAGTCAAACAATAAGTACCTTTTATAGGGGCAGCCCCACGGCGACATTTAATGCGGTGTAAATTTCAATTTTACTTTATGTAATAGCGCTAATTGGTAGTAGATGGAGAGTCGTGGATGAGGTGCCTTGTCGTCCCATAAGACCCAGAAGAAAGAGGTCGCCAAAGTTGGAGGCCGACTCGTGGTTTTACCGACACCGGGCAATATGGACACTCGCTCATGCAGAAAGATCATATAAGGTCGGGTTGACCTATCATAAAAATTGAACTTATTCCCTATTCATCCATTCTCAAAGAGGAAGCGGAGAATATGTCGATTTCACAAGGAATAGGGGGGAAATTGTCTGAACAAATGTTCATATGTTTATAGATATACTAGGTTAGGTCCCGTTTTGGGGTATTAAATTTTGACGAGTACCAATGCGATCTGATCCGGTACAATCATGATAATACGGGACACGTGTAAATCGACCAATGATTCGGTCTAAGCCCGGTACCTGTGCGTACTATCACTATAAATACCGGTACCTTGGCACCATTTGAGGTAATAGTGATTTCAAGTCCTTTAGTACTTATTACCTTTATTTGAACCTTGGTGACTTGATCGTGAGTGTCTATAAGTTGGTCCCATTTCGCTTTTGGTGCTTGACGACTCGTAGAAAATCATTATTTGGATCCAGGCAAGCTAAAAGCCCCGACTCGGAGATTCCCGGTTCACGAGCCCAGCGAACCATACCCACGAAGGACAATTTCCTTTTCGCCCGGACTCTGAGTAGTGAGTCGAGTTGAATTGCAAAGCAGAGGCTATCGAAATTGATCAAACTCGGCGTGTCTGAGGAAATGGCGAATCACTCTCATTTATTAATACATTTATTTTACATGTATATATAATTTATGTAATGTGATTCTTATCTGTCACTTTTTGTTTAAGAGTATAATAATTTTTAAAACTTAATTCAAAAGTGCTTCGTATAACCAAATTATCAAACAAAATGTAACATTTGTACCATTTTGTGATCGATCACATATTTGTCTTCAGGAAAGGATTAAGGAGATAATCACAGCCGCAGTTTGAAAGCCTGTAAACAAAGGTAAATTCTATGAATTTGAACAAAGTTCGAGTTCGACTCAAACAAGAGAAGAAATTTAAGGTTGAATAAATCGAAAAATCGAGAATCGATTTGGTTGAAAAAAGATTCGAGTTCAAGAGTTCGATTCGAAGTTCAACGAAACATTGAATTTTAATGATGATAAAATATGAAAAGAAAAAATATAAATTTATGTGGATTCGGAGTCTGTCAGGCCTTGACTCCAGTTCAGCGGAACCTAAATGAGGATTGAACTCTGCTTTCGAATTAAGTCGAATCAAAATTTCGAATTGAATCGAGTTTTTAGATTTTTTTTAGGTATACTCATAATCATTGAAACCCAAATCATGTATGCTTTTGATAATTGAAATTCAATATTTGTAAATATAACTTTAGAGCATTGCATCACACTCAGACTACTCATTTTTTTTTTTAGAGGTTGGACATAACTTTTGTACCAAAACCATTTTACTCTAAATTTAAACCAATCTCACAAAATGTTATTTGGAAGATTTGAGCTTAAAATTGAATCCCCTCAAAAAGTCGCACATGATTTTTTTTAGAGATATAAAATCATCTTGGACCCCTCACATGAACTCAAAATAAAAACACAATGAGGGTGTTTGGCTAATTTTTTTTTTAAATTAACTTATAAAGTGTTTTGGCTAACCATCAACATAAGTTGAAGAAAAAAGTGGCAAGTCTAACTTTTTGCTCCAACATAAGTTAAGTTTGACCAAGTAATTTACTTAATTACACCTCGATATTAATTTTATAAAGCTATTTATCGGCCTGGTAGTCATAAGATATAATTTTTAGTTATACCAACTTTTAGCATTATACTCTTGATTGAAAATAAAAAATAAATAAATATTATATTTTTAGTCATAAAATATAATTTTTAGTTATAATTATTTTTTATTCTTTCAAATATTAAATTACTAATTTATTTATATCATAAAGATAAAAAAAAATGATATATAAATAAAATATCCTTATAAGTCATTTTATCATTTCTACAACTCAAAAAGATTTTTTATCAACTTATAAGTTATGTTAGCCAAACAAGTTAAAATAAATTTGACAACATGATGACTACTTATAAAGTGCATTGTAACTTACTTATAAGTTGGTTACTTATAAGTTAAAAAAATAAGCTTAGCAAACTTATTTTTCACTATTTATTTAATTTTTTGTTATCTAAATAAAGTTAAATTTATCTTGAAACTGATATATATTGTTTTCAATAATGAATTTTGTAAAAATATTGTACTTAAAAAAATAGTTGTCTATTGCACGTTATTTTCATTTTTAATATATGATAATTTTTTATTTTTTTTAGTTGTCATTTTAGCCATTTGGTTGTTGATAAAGAATCATTAGAGTGTTGCATATAAGTCCCGCCTTATTTAATTAGTCATTTAATACTTAATTGAGATATAAAAGGAAAATCTTGTCAAAAGATGCATTTAAATTAATGTTTGAGTATTTAAAATAATTACTGCGGTTAGTTGAGTGACCACGGGATATTATTAATATAATGAAGTCCTGGGATCGAATCCTTGTAAAGACAAGGACCGATTTAAAAAAAATGTCAAGTATTTAAAATCAGTTTTTATTAGCTAGCATGACAACTAAAAATTTTTAAAACAAGTAAATAATTAATAATGGAAAATATATGGCCATATAAGAATGATTAGTAAATTAATTTAAAAAAAATTAATACTATAAATACAAAAATTCATAATCGATACATTCTCTGTACATTAAAAATGTAGAATGATAATTAATTAAAACTTTATGATTGGATGATTGATAATTTAAATATAAAAATTAATCAAAAACTCTATTGAAAATGTAAAAGTACAATTTATTATGTTAAACCGATAATTATTTTGAAACCTACAAAAAACGGATGGTGGAGTATTTAAGATAAAATTTGGAAAAAATACATATTTGACCCTCAAGGATTACTAAGTTGGTGGAATAGGGTTGCTAAGTCATGATTTTTTCTACCAACAATTTCTTAATCGAATTCGTTACAAGAAACTTACCTAACAAGATTTACTTAACTAACATGATTTACAATTTACTATGTTGAATCTGAAATTTATCCAGTGCACTCTACTAGTAATAACTATGTATCTATATTTAGAAAAAAGTAAATACAGATTTGGATCTTTAATGAATAAAGAAAAGCATGACGTTTCATGATCTGGAATGAATCTATGAAAAATATGGATTTGGATTCATTTGAAGTCAAAGACTTATTTATCATTACACACTTGCAATTCAGTACCCACGTTCTCATTTTCTTCTCTCTTTCACATTCTACAAAACTCTCTCTTTATTAATTCCAACTGGAAATATTATTTTCTAATACGAGTAATTAATTGAATAGTTTAATAAAAAAATTATTGTTGAGTAACAAAAAATTATTAATCGAAATAAAAAATTACTCACTGTTTTTATTTGTCTTTCTTGATTTTCACATAGAATTAAGAAAAAATTAAAATAATTAGTATATTAGAAAATATGGAATGTCAATCACATTTAAAAACCATTTATTGGTTGGTTAATAGTTTCATAAATAAAATTAGTCGAAAAAGTACGTTGGAAATGTGAAAGCCCATAACTTTCTATAGTATTAAAAATATAAATATTTTGGGAAATAAAATTTAGTAAAAGGACAAATAAAAAAAAACAGAGGAATTATTATCATATGACAAAGTTGAGTCCAAAACTTGCCTATCACAAATTATATATATATATAATAGTAACATTATTTTCAAGAACCTCCTTGATAGTTTGATTGAATTCCTTGTTTTGCCTTAATTTTATCAAGAAAGAGAAAAGGGTGTCACAAAAATCCAAAAAAGGAATCATATATATTAATATTAATTCTATAATTTCTGGGGTAGTTTTTACTTTATATATAAGTGGAGATTCTTGGCTTTATAGGGTCAAATTCTTGAAAGCTGAAAAGGGTTTGAGTTATTTTTTGTTGAAATGGCTGGAATGGATGTGAAATGGAGAGCATTTAAGCCATTATTTACTGTAATTTGGAGCTTTTTGTTGGCTTCTATTCTTGTTTCTGCTGAGAGAAGCTTCAAGATTGAATCTTTGGCTGATAATTCAGCAGATTCTTATAGTTTCTTGAATTTTTTGTGGCAGCCTAATAAATCAGGATACCAACATGTTTGGCCTGTAAGTATATGTGATCAACTCTTGTTTTTATGCTGAGGTTTTGCTTTTTCAAGTTTATGGTAGTTGGTTTATTGAATTGTTTGAGGTTTGGTTAAAAG
Organism: Lithospermum erythrorhizon; assembly: GCA_019722365.1. Classification (NCBI taxonomy): domain Eukaryota; kingdom Viridiplantae; phylum Streptophyta; class Magnoliopsida; order Boraginales; family Boraginaceae; genus Lithospermum; species Lithospermum erythrorhizon. The sequence continues at coordinate 31,629 of JADFUC010001388.1, read as the reverse complement.
TTTGTAGAATTATGATATCAAATTGGAACTAATGATTTGATAATTAAGTTGTGGGAGTTATATGATCCCTTGGTTATTGTTTGGATTTTGTAGAGACAGGAATCATTGGTTTTTGAAATGATAAGGTTACTGTAGCTACTCTCATGCAACATTGATTTGGATCCAGTAGTTGGCCAATCTGCTGAGTTTGAAATGTAACTATGTTTTCCAAGATTCTTACATCGATGACTCTGAAGAATCTCCCGTCTAAGCGGGGAGGGTCGGACTATGCAGCCTCACCCCTCTACTCTAATAATACAGGTTGTTTTCATATTGACCCAAGATGAAATGTAAAGACTATCTACTACTTCGCAATAAATAAGGAGTGTATGTAGGGTTATGAGCCATTTTGATCTATTCCACTATATTCAAGAGGTAGAGAATACAAAATCTTACTCCATAGGACATGGAAAACATTTTTATATCTATTAATATGAAAAACCATTTACCAATGGACTTTTCTGAATGAAAACTTGTGATTAAAATTTTAGTTTTTGAAGTGTGATTGCAAAGCATTCTTGTATTTATTAATATATAAAAATAATTACCATTATTAATGGTATTTTTTGGAGTGAGAACTATGGAAGTGTTTGAAGTGTGAATCTTGCCATGTGTTCATTGCAGGAACTGGAATTTGGGTGGCAAATCATTGTTGGTAGCATCATCGGCTTCCTTGGAGCAGCCTTTGGCAGTGTTGGTGGGGTTGGAGGAGGTGGAATATTTGTTCCTATGCTTACTCTGATTATAGGATTCGATGCAAAATCAGCAACTGCTATCTCAAAGTGTAAGGCTGCAAGATCTCTTTTATTGAATCTCACAAGGGGTTCAGTTTCCACTCTTGACATGTGAAATCATTCCTATTATTGTTCATTCCGACAGGCATGATCATGGGAGGTGCAGCCTCAACTGTCTACTATAATCTGAAGCTCCGTCATCCCACTCTTGACATGCCCATCATCGACTATGACTTGGCAGTTCTCATTCAGCCAATGCTTATGATGGGCATCAGTATTGGAGTTGCATTTAATGTAGTATTTGCTGACTGGATGGTTACAGTTCTTCTAATTGTACTATTCATAGGTATTGTTTAGTCCCAACATATTTAAGCTAGCTCTAAGTTCTATCATGAGCGACATCTGATTCTCACTTACTTTTAGGAACTTCGACTAAGGCATTTTTCAGAGGACTAGAGACATGGAAAAAAGAAACAATCATGAAAAAGGTTATTTTATTTTCCTTTGTAGTTTATATATTATTTGGGATTGTTCTTATCACTGAGCACATATTTCCTCAAGAATGACACTAATGTGCATTGCTTGTTGGCTACAATCTCCTTTGATGTTTTAATTAATATATTGTTGTTTCTGATTAGTGGCTACTTCTTTCTTCAGGAGGTTGCTAGAAGGGTAGAGTCAAATGGTAAGGAAATTTGACATGACCAGCTTCAAATTATTTACATTACTTCTATTATGTTTTCTATTTGGATCCCTTCCAAGACTAAATGTTGTTTATCTTGTTTCAGGTGCTGGCGGTGAAGCAGAATACAAGCTCCTCTCTGGTGGGCCTAGTAATGAAACCAAGACCGAGGATCTTGTCGAACCAGAGGTAATTTTAAAGATCTTCTTGCCCGTTTGACATGTTCTTACTCTAATAAACATCGTTGTTTCAGGTTTCGATTATTGAAAATGTTTGTTGGAAGGAATGTGGGCTTCTTGTATTGGTTTGGATTTCTTTCCTTGCCCTACAAATTATCAAGGTTCCAATCTTTTCTCGTTTCTAATCATCCTGATAGAGTAATGCTCGTGCACATCATTTTAAGTATTGAATCTTGTCGTCATTGATGGCCAGGAGTATACATCTACTTGTTCAGTTGCATACTGGGTGGTCAATTTGATGCAGGTATGTATATATCACAGTGGTCTAACCTTGTTTTAGACTCTATGACCTATCTACTCGGATGTTTATGGACTCGAGATTGAAGGCCATCTGTATATGCCAATTTTAACTTTTGAAATCTCATGCAGGTTCCTGTTGCTGTTGGTGTATCTTCATTTGAAGCCGTTAGCCTGTACAAAGGATGGAGAAAAATTGCATCCAAAGGAGAGACGGGATCCAATTTCCAAGTCAGCCAACTACTTACCTACTGCTTCTTTGGAGTTTTGGCTGGTGTGGTTGGGGGTCTGCTTGGTCTTGGTGGAGGCTTTATCATGGGACCTCTATTTTTGGAACTAGGAGTTCCCCCTCAAGTGAGTAATTATTCAATGTTCTAAAAAATAAAAAATAAATTATAATAATGATCCTCTTGAAAAAAAATTATTCAACATTGCTCGGTGGTGTAGAGTTCCTGAGGGTTCCTCCAAAACCTGATGCTACTAAGTTTGTATGGAAGGTCTAATGCTTAAGATAATTCTCAGCTGGTTTAATTCTTTTCATAAGAGAGCATATCAAGTGACAAAGAAGATAAATCTAAAATTCTGTATCTTAAAAAGTATTTCCTGATTTTCCTCCATCCCTAAAAGATTCTTTAGTTTAATTACATAGTTTAAGTAGCACAAGTGAAAAAGTAACCAATTATTGCTGGAAACTCTTACACTGAATCTTATAGTAATTGCTATCAATGGCATAGTTAATTGGTAGTCTGTTGTTTCTTCCATTAGTATGAGATTTAATTAGAAGTTGGGTATTGACTACTGTTTCGGCAGGTGTCAAGTGCCACTGCCACCTTCGCAATGATGTTTTCATCGTCAATGTCTGTGGTGGAGTATTATCTCCTAAAACGTTTTCCTGTCCCATACGGTAAGAACATCTCTAGTTTTGAGCACTTTCCTGTACTTAACGTCGCATTATTCTTTTCCCATTCTCCAAAAAAATCTTCGATTCATACTTAAATACTAAATGTATGCTGGAAATCTAACTCTTGCTTGTGCACTTAAGTCTCATACTTGATGTTCAGAAAACTTAACAGCTCTTGTTGGTCAGCATGTTGTGAGAAAGGCGATAATTATATTAGGTCGAGCATCCATAATCATCTTCATTTTGGCATTCACAATTTTTGTGAGTACTTAGCTTTTTACTACTAAGCACCTCCCTCAATACGATAAGTATACACTAAAACATTTCTTTAGGTGAGTTTCCAAAATTCGAACTCGTGAGCTTATTGTAATGGTTACATGTTTATGATTAATTTTGTTCTTCTTTCTGAATGGACGCTTGTTTCAAGCCAAATGCAAAAGAATCTTGTTTTGTTCATTATGACCATCACGCTTAAAGCCATGGACATAAAGATCAAACGACAAAAATAAAAAAACGCTTGAGACATTATAGAAACATATGCTAAACGTAAAGTGTAAAATTTAGAACTTGAAATATGCATATTCCTCCAGATTTTTCTCGCACGTTTGTTTTAACTCTTTAATTATCGATTATTCTTAAATTATATGTTCAAAATATAAGAAAATAAAGAAATTGCTTTCTATAGACGAAACTAATGATACGATTTATATTTATTAAATAATGAGTAATTAAATGAATTGCCAAAGTTTCACCCTGAAGATACCTAAACCGCCAAATAAAAAAACTGAGGGTATATACTAAAGATATTTGTATAAATATAGATATTATAACAAATTATAAAATGTTTAACCTCAAAAAATTAGATTAAAATAAAAAAATATTTTGAAATCAATGTTATGTAATTTAAAATGCTTGAAATAAACTTTGATGAAATTTTGGACTTTTATATAAAATACTAGTAATGAATGTCGTGTGTTTGTACTACTTCAACTATCAGACTGGGATGTTGACGTTGACTCAACCACCATCAATTAATTAATTAATTATTCCTTATTCTAAAAATTATAAAATTTATATAATTAGATTCATCTTAAGCATACTTTCATATTATTAATTTTTAATAATATAATTAAAGAGTAATCAAGACAAAGATTACTTATACAAGTCAATTAAAATTCGACGGGAGCAGAATATTGCCTTAAAAATTGATATAGAAATTAATTTTTTTTTCATAATCTAATTTTGTAGTTTCCTTCACTAAATACGTCATAAATCCTAAAGTAAAATAATAATAAGTTTGATTAACAAATCGAATCTTTCATCCATTTGTTGAAAATGAGCAAAAATAACATCATTACTAAGCGTTCTAAAAACATATCTTTCTAAAAAAGTTAAACGACAATTATTTAATCATTAATCATCATCTTGCTACATAACTCATTCTTCAGATAATTCATAACTAAAAAAGGCATGTTCAATACTAGCAAACAGTTACTATGAAAAAAATAAATTCTCAAATTTATACCCCACATAAAAATTATAATCGTAGCAGTAATGGATTGCCTAAGGTCACTTATAACTTTTAACTAAAATTACAATAAGTTTAAATTTTCAACAATAATTATAATACCCAAATTAAGGTAAATACCAAATTATTTACATGATATACAAGCTAATATTCAATGATATTGTTAAGGGAATTATATTTTTTATGTTAAAAGATAAATTATGATTCACATATATATGACTTATAAACATACACTCAAAATTTAAAAAATAGTTTCGTACATAAATGATAATTTTTTGATTGATTACCATTTAATTCTGTTAAAATATTATTTTTAAAATTTTAATGTGACAAAAAGATAAATTCAGACTTTTAGAATTAAGATGAACACATATGACATAAGCTTTAAATACCTTGTAAAATCTCTTTAGATATTTAAGTGTTGACATTTAAATATAAAAAAATATCAATGAACCCGAATATTATCCATTGGCGTTAAACAAAACAAAAACATATACGTAGAGGTAGGTTAGGTTGGCTCATATGTCCTCTCGAATAATTGAAAATCTATCAATAGCGACCGAACTTTTAAATAGGCCAGTATTGCCCCCTCGAAGACACTTTTTAGGTCAAGTTAATCCTTCGAAGTTTTTCATTGCGGTAAAAAGAGATTTCACTCAATATTAGAATTTTGGGCAAAATTTTGAAATAAAGAAATTATTGAGGTATCTTTAAAAATACAAATAATATTAACCCCTTCTACCCATCTCAACCCACCGATCCCTAACCCCGACTCCTGGCCTCGCTATCATTCTCAACGGCAACAAATGTAAAAAATTACGTACGCCTAATGTCAAAAAGAAATTTGGATAACAAGCTCAACAAAACATAAAAGCCAAGCAAACTGAAACATTTAACCTATCTCTAGTCCGAATATCAGCATAATATTGCAAAATCAACTTGCATCATTTTCTCGCATCTAAGATTAGTAGCAGAGCAAGATGAGCAACCACTACAAGTTACAACTCAACTGAACGACCACCATCTACTCTACGCCTTCTTCTGCCTAATTGTCACACCCGATTTTGATTTTCAGATCCAAAATACAAATTTTTTATTTTCAAAAACAAGACAAGATTGGTGGATTATCTGACATTTATTAATTTTGGAGAATTTTTCCTGCTTTCTGGCGCCATGTGGGGTCGATACTTGACGGTGGGAGGGTCGCTTCCATTTGTTCTTAATTAAGCCTCGTATACAATAACTCGACCTATTGCATTTTCGAGGCCTGGCCTCAAGACGTGAAATGGCAGGCCAACATGCAATACGGCGAGGGAAACGTAGTTTCCGATAAGGGTGTAGAACGGGGGCGTTTATGAAGACATCAGATTTCAGAAAATCTAAGATTTCATGAAAATCTCATTTTACCCTCACAAGAAAATCTTTAATATGGCATAACTCGACCTATAAAATTGTTTCGAAATAAACCTAATTCCAAGTTAATATTCAGAGGCAATCTAACTTATTAAAAATTCATTTTCTTAGTTAATTAATTTTCAATAGCTCGAGGGGCATATGAAATTTAAGCCTATAAAATAAAGAAAAATATGTCATTTCAGCTGTGGTGATTGCTTTCATGAATGTGAACCGGTGCTCCAGTGACCATTAACAGCTAAATGAGAAAGGAACATGTAGTTGGCAGAAAGAATAAATAAAGCACCAAATGGACCAGTTTTGAATAAATTCTGGAGGAGGTTGGCTATACAGTTAATACTTGTACTAACTACCACCATAGAAACTTTATTGTGCATATCTATGCATGGATCACTTCAATTGGCAAATGTGAGGTGGGGGACTGTCACTAACTTGTTATGATTCTGATGGTTATCTTCATTATAATGAAGTTGTTACAGTTGGGCCATTAACTTGCATATATGGTCTCTAAATAAATAAATTATCACCTTGGCCAGAACATTTGATTGGTTGGGTAATGATTAAATGATCATATTTATTGCAAGACAGTAATCTCTATATTTTCATAATTTAGTAAAGTTGATTTCCTATCTTACTCGGTATAATATATGTGACTGAGATATTGATCAAACTAAGGGTATTTGTCATCAAAGTCTGTTAGACAATCTCAAAAGCTAGCTTAGTTTGAGTCGTCATTGCAGTCTAATAGAGGAATTAGGGGTGATATAGTCCCCAAACTTAATTATTTGAAAAATATAATTTTGTTAAAGATTTTTTCAAAAATTATATTTATTTTTTAAAGAACATGTTGTTTGTATCCCATAATAAATTATTATTGATATTTGTATCGTATCTAATTATCCGTAGTGTTGTAGCCTTACAAAATTGTCCAATACACTTTCGAGTCATCAATGACTTTTCTACCAATCTTAAACTCGTAGCATGCATCTTCTAGATTAAAAGGGCAATTTCGATTCCGTCTTTTAGTATGAAATTATTATATTTGTCCTAACGACTAGTTAGCGAACATCCATTATATTATGGTGGACATCCGTTTTTATACATTGCATAATTTCAAAACTCTTTCTTCAATTGTTGGACATCATTGTAAAACAAGAGGATGTTCATTCCACTTCAATGGATCTCCTTAACCCCCTTCATTTTGAGTGCTTAACGAACGAGGCCGGACGGACCCGTTTAATCCGCGACAACTTTTTTATTATTGTACATTTATAACGACTAGTTTTTTAAATAAACGGATAGTCGGTAATTCTTTATCACAACATCCACATTTAAAAATAGATGATTATCCATTTAAATCTAACATCATCACAACTAAAGTCCGATTTAGGAGCTTAAGTAATTTTTTAAGCAACGTGCTTAAAAGCATAAACACATTATTTCCCTTCCTTTTTAGTTTCAACAATTCTTTTGAAAATAAAACCGTTTTTTTTTCTTTCGAAACCACCTTGACCAATATTTATGAAATTTAAGCATGATATCTAGAAATTTCCGTAATCTACTAATCCCTAACTCCAACAACTATATTAATGATTTTAATGGATAGAACAGTAGAACACTATAGTATTTATTAAGTCATAATCCGTATAACATACCTCGGGACCGGGCTCTAGTTGAATGCTAACGAGCCATACTCGACCCGAACCGAACTCGGGCCAAATATACCCCTAGTCCGACCCGACAATTAGTGCCCGACCTATCAAACTACTATTGGATCGGGCCCACCAATCTACTATTGGGTCCAGCCCCAGCCCAAATGGGACTAATGATCCCATCCTGGAGAAAATTGGGAAAATGACATTCATTTGACTATATTTTTAAATTTTAGCATTCTTCCTTAATTTTCTGGGCTTAAATTCAAGACCCTTCCTTAATTCTAAATTGTCCATTTAAAATCAATCACTTCATTCTTCATCTTTTTCAATTATTCACCACTAACCACCAGCCCCCACCACACAATCATTCAGCCTCTCTCTCTCTCACCTCAGAACCCCCATCGTTCTCACACCCCCCCACCCCCACCGCAACCCATCGACAGTCCTCCCCACTATAAAAGCTCGCAAGTCAAGCCGACCCTCCTTCCCTCACAAGTTGCCGACCCCCCTCCCCCCTCCTGCATAATTTCGGTTTTTATTTAAAGGGGTAGGTTTTGAATTTGGCGCATATCGACCGCTGGGTGAGCGGTCAGGCTGGGGATTTTATGAGTGGTGTCAGGTGGCTAGCCAGGCGGAGCGAAAGTACGCAGGGCCGAATGCCGGTAATGCAGCGACAAGCAGCCACGCGACGCGGCATCGTCAGCTGGCCGCAAAAGCGGGTGGTTGTGTAGCGGGGGCAGCTGCAGGGGTCAGGTGAAAGTAGAGGGCGCTGGGCGGTCGCAAAGGGCTGGGTCGATGTCAGTTTTATATTCAATCTAACTAGTTCTAAATTAATCGATATTAATCCCAATACCACGGATGCGTTAAAACAATAAATACTAATTACTGTAGTGTACCTTCTTCTCCGAATATTTTACTGCAATGAAAGGCCAGTTCCAATACCTAAAATAGAAAGATTCCAAAGTTAAAATCACACCCTCGCAAATTAATCCAAGTCCTCCTCAAAGGCTTTACTAACGACAAAGCCGAAACGAACAACAAAACAATGTAAAACTATTTTTCTTCCTAAGTGGGATGGGGTTCGAACCAAGCGAGGATGGCGAGACTTTTTTTTACTTCAAAAATGTTTTGTTGAAATAATTACGAGGGTCAAGCCTTTAAAAAGAAAATAAATCTCTCAAACAAATTCTATCTCTATCCTAATGCCAACCACATAACCGAATGAAAGTTTTTAGGAGAATAAAACTCTCTTTTATTCTCATCCAAACCTCTATCCCCATCTACTCCCCCAACCGCCTCTAGTCGACCCTATCCCATATTCCTCGATTCAATTTTTCGTCCCCGAATGCTTCCTTCGTGGTTTCAATTTTTAAACCCTCGGAAGTTATAATACATATTATTATTAGTTCCGCTTTTAGTACTAAGTGCGACCTCTGTGACCTGACGACACAAGCATTACGTTAGACGATATTAACCGATCATCATCTTAATATATAGATTATGAAAGGCATTCTAGTGTGTTCGGCCATAACCCCTAATGTCGATACCGGTAAATCATAAATATCATTTGTCTAACAATTAATATATATTAAACTTATAATCTTGAACGTATAAATCGGTTGTACAATCTAAATTTTTCAAAATGTATTTTTGAGATCGAATTTCTCATAGTTCCAACAATTGAATAATTGAAGAAAATGAAAAAATAAGCTGGCTGATTTTAAAACGAGGCAATTTAGATAGTTGGATAGGAAAATGTTTCATTTACGCAGAGAGAATTAAGTAGCGGCGCAAAAGTTAAAAAATGTGGTCAAAACGGTGAATCGATTCAGGCAAACACCAATACGCGCAAACTTTCATAAACGCTTCGACCGATTGATCATTAGAATTAGTCGGGTTGATCGGGGTTGACCATCATCGACCGGGCTGACCAACGTTGTCCATCAACATAAAAATTCATAACGCTGGCCCAAAGTGTATATGTATTCACATACCGAAATACATTTGTACTCAGATATAAATATACAAATTTCTCAACGTTGAGTATATTTATTATCGTGTTTGCTTCATGATTTCTTTCTACATATCGGTATACGTATATATTAAAAAACTTTCAAAGAAAAAAAAGCTTAGACTGTAACCTTGCCTCACAAATGGGTGGTATTTTTCCAATTTTCTCCCATCCTGAGCGGGGCATACTCCATGCGAACCAAGTGAGACTAATGGGTCTGATTCGGGGGGCGGGCCGAACAAGTTGACACTTGTAACTCTAAAAAAAAAACAAGAAAGAAAAGAAAATAAAGAAGCCGGTCGAAAAAAGCGAGAGCCAACAAAAATTCAAATTTCAGATCAAAGGTTGCTCCTTAAATTACTAACGTTTTATTTCCCAATTTAAGCTTCTTTCTTTACTTCCTCTGTTTCAAAAACATTGTCCACTTTTATTACAAATAAATTCTTACTTAATTTTTTTTGTATATTTTTCAAAGTAGGATAGATTCTAGAACATTGTCTAGTTTTAATAAAAAAATTGATAATTGATTTAAAATGAAAGTTGAACTTAAAAATATTTTTGTATATGTTGGTTGTATAATATCTGGTGAAAAAAATATCAGAATGGTATTTTTCTAGGTAGGATTAAGTAGGAAAGATTGTTGAGTTTTGAATTTTGATATTTGATTTAATAAAGAAATGAAGTTAAATATTTGTGTATATGTTGTATATTATATCTGGTGAAAAAATATCAAAATGGTATTTATTTAAGGTAGTATTAAGTGGGTTAGATTTTAGATTAGTGTTGTGTGAGATGAGTTTTAATGCATTTTTTGTTTTGAAATTCAAATAATTGGTCATAAAGTTCTGAACTTTATATAGGTTTTTTGGCAAGTGAATGGATATTAGGTGATTTAGTGAAATTTCCTATTCAAGTTATTATATACTAATTTGTGTTTTAGTGAAGAATCTACCTTAAGTTGGTGAGTTTTTTATGGATTGTTGAATAGGACTTGCGATTATGAGACAACGAATTGTTTTTGCTAAAAGGGGTTGTCCTGTTTGGGTTTATTTGGAGGCAGATGATGGAAATTTTATGATATGAGTTGGTGTTTTTTAAGATGGTTTTTATTGTTAAGTTTGTATTTAAGCTTGTAGGTCTTTGGAATGCATCAAATTGAGTAATTGTTTGAAATTAAAAATAAATCCTTGTAACATTGAAAGGTGTCGTATTTATTTGTGATTTGATATTACTCTTTAAGAATTGACTTATAGTATATGTTTCACATATTCATCCATACTAGTTTTTCACTTGGTGATTTTCTGTGGGCTTGTTATAGGATTGTTGCGTTAAGACCAACAAGTTTCAGAATTCAGAGGAGATTGTTCTTTGAAGAAAGGATTTTTGCTTTGTATTTGGAGGAAACTACTGAATTGGGAAACCGGGTGTTTCATAATCTTCGATTAAGGATCAAGGTAGGAATTTTATTGGAGATGGACTTTCTGGATTTTACAGAATATTTGGGGATCCATAAGATTATTTGTTTGTTTGAAATTCCACTTAAATGTCATAAATGCTAAATTTTAATTTATTCAATATACGAATGTGATCTTTAAAAAAAATTGAAGTTTGTTCGAAGTTTGGTTGGTTTAAGTTTTAAACATGATATTTGGACTAGATGGCAATGTGGACTGAATCTAAACTATGTCCCCCATGATATCTCCAGTTTCCTGAGTGCTACAACATTTCCTGTTGTTGTTGCTCACAGATTTTATTTGGAAGTGGGGAGGTTCTTTCTGGAAAACACCCTGGAGAGAATTGCAGACGTGAGAGTATTGGCTATGCAATTTTTCTCCCTTTTCAGACTAACATGAATGGAGATACGACAAATGCAACCTCTTCAGATAGCATCATAGATGTTGTTCAGAGGGCTCGTCCTTTACATGGGTAATTGCTAGTCCTTGTTTTTTTTTTTTTTGGTCATTTGGGATTCCTTTGTTTCACTTTTACTTCTGTTATTTGACACAACCTTGAACCTATTGATTCTTTATAGGAGGACCAGTGGCCCAACAAGACGTTCAACGAAAGGGCAATGGACTACTGAAGAGGTATAGTCAATTAACTAGTAAACTTTTGATGTCTTGCTTGACAGCCAGATTGATTAAACGCCTTTCATGCATTTTCATCAAGTTTTTTCACCTTCAATTTCAACACTTGCTTGGAACAACTCGGGAAAAAAGACATTAGAAGACTATGTTTTACATGATGAACACCGACTTGTACCTGTTGTTCCTTCATATTATTTCTGGCTCAATTTATAGTAGTAGTTACTGACCATCTGCATCTTACGGGGTAAGTATAGAAGTTGTAGATGGATAATTATCTAAATTTTGTTTGAATGGTTTGTAACCATTACCTGAGATACTGTACTTATTTGCATGTCTTATAATTTATAGCATTACATGTCACCTTGTTTTTAGATGAAGTACAAGATACGGCTCATGTTTATAATTTGTTTCTTTTACAATATTTGTTCTTTTGTCAAATATATTCAAATAAGCGGCTTGGCCAATAGGTGCCTTTGCCTATCTTCCAAGAACATGGGCTACTATACTAGTATCTGTTTCTCTCTGGCGGAACAATTAGTTAGTATTAGAGTATGCTATATGGTTGTAACATTCATAACCATATGAAATATTGTTCTTACAGGATGAAATTTTGAGACAGGCTGTCCAGCGTTTTAAAGGGAAAAACTGGAAAAAGATAGGTACTATCTTTTTGTTGGTAAAATACATGTGTTTTCTTAGATTCACCCTTCTATGTCTTAGGATATTGGCATTACACTCTGATTTCTTAGGATATTGTATGTAGTTACTTGTCCACTTTGTGGATTGCTGAAGCTAATGTTTTGATATAATGCTGATGTTGATGCAGCGGAATGCTTCAAGGAGAGAACTGATGTACAGTGCTTACACAGGTGGCAAAAGGTTTTGAATCCTGAGCTAGTGAAAGGCCCCTGGTCCAAAGAAGTAAGAATCTTCATCTTGTTCTTCTTCTTTGCAGATCTATGGTGACATTCATATTATTTTCCTTACGAAACAGGAGGATGAGATAATAATTCAAATGGTGAACAGATATGGGCCAAAGAAATGGTCAACCATTGCCCAGGCTTTACCAGGACGGATTGGAAAGCAATGTCGAGAACGGTATGAACACAACATTTGCTTTGGTTTATAGCTGTTTTGGTCTAACTTTGTTCTTGTTGTATTGACCTGTAATTTCCTGGACTGTTAGATGCCTATTATGTGTGCTTCTGATGTGATCCGGGATCCCTCCACTAAGTAATTATTAGCTATGGACGATTTACCGTGTGAAGTGTACCAGCTATCATAGGATCCCTTTGAGGCTTAGACTTCTAAGTCTTTTGTGTTTACCGTAAATACAGAGGATATTGCCTCTGTCCTGGTCTCCTGGATGAAGCATGGATTGCTTTATCATCCTACACAATACTTCTTCTCTCACCATATTTCTGTGTCAAAATTGAAGAATGTTGGCTACTTATTTTCTCCGATCTTACATATTTTTGTAGCTTTTGGCCAGCCTTCATCTTTTTTACTGAGCAATGCCTTCAAGGCCATCTTAACTAAAATGGAATCAAGTGCTTATTGTAGGCAATTGCACTTTACATCAGCAGTTACTTATTTCACCTTCTCTTTAGGTGGCACAATCATTTAAATCCTTCCATAAACAAGGAAGCTTGGACTCAAGAAGAGGAATTGGCACTGATCCGGGCTCATCAAATATATGGAAACAAATGGGCAGAGCTGATGAAGTTCTTGCCTGGAAGGTATTTTCATTTTCTATTAGAGCTCTATTTTAGAAGAAACAATGAAATCGTGTCCTATATAACTTTTAAAGTCAATTATCTTCTACAATTACCCCCGAGATCCATATAATTTTCATGAGATCGATACTTCAAAATCTGTCATCTCAGATTTCAATGTCAAAGTTTACGATGCTAATATACTAATATGGCAATATCAAATATGTCAAATGGAAAAGTTTGAGCCACTTATCTTTGATGAAAATAATATCGAACTTGATGGGGTTAAAATTGTACTATTATACTACTACCCTAATAAGTCTATTTGAATACCTAACTCAAAAACAGATTCTAATCTCGTATAGCAAAGATGAACCTTAAATTCTATTTAAACAGGCATTCCTGATTCGAAATATTATAAACAGTTCCTTTCACTCTAAATGAACATGATTGTCTTTACAGACAACTAATGGAACAGTTTTGTCTCATTTTACTTTTTCTATCTTCATATTGTAAAATCGAAACACAATGGCTCGCAAGTAGCGTTATATTTTTTTGGTATCTTAAAAAGTGAGGACAAAATTGGAAAATGAGGAAAGAACCAATTCTTCTTGAAACTAAAAGAAATAAATGCATTAGGCAAGATTATTTTGTTATATTATATATATAAATATTAGAAAATGTAAACTAATGGTTATTATGTGCCAAGAGGTTTAGTCTCGTTCATCTTTATGTTTATATATATAAATATTAGAAAATGTAAACTAATGGTTATTTAAGGCCAAGAGGTTTAGTCTCTCGTTCATCTTTATGTTTTAGAAATATGAAAAGTAAATAATAAGGTTTCTTTTATCATGACTTTTATCGAAATATTTTTGATATTATCAGAACATACGATACAACCAAGAATCTGGATACATAATTCAAGACGAAAATAGGCTAAGTATCTGGAATAAATTTTATCAATAAGGTGCATCATTCATGCTGCAGCAATTAATTCAATTTAGTTTTAACTGTTTGATTATGTTTTGTTAACTTGGAGCCACAGTCATGATGCTTGTTACCATTTGAGTATTTTTGTGGTTGAATGTCAAATATTTTTTGCTATTATCATCGACGGATAAATGCAATTAAGAATCATCGGTCAGTTTCCGTCAAAAAGTTAAATTGGGATCAATATCTCAGACGCTCATGTTAAAGATCAAGGTCTACCTATCCTAGTCAATCCAGTGCTTCTTCCTCTAGAGTGCAACATATCAGTGAAGATGACGCTGTTCCTAACAATGGATCAGAAATGGAGGAGGTTACCCAATGTAGTCAAGGTTCAACATTTGTTGGTTCTCAATCCACAAGTGACATGGGAAGTGGACTTTTGCTCATTAGAGATGAGTGCACACTAGCTGAGGAATGCAATGTTACGGATCCAGGTTGCTGCTCGATTTCGTGTTCTGAGAGTCATCCCATTGATACTCATGGGGTAGGTGGATTGACATTCAATGAGATGGGGTCTACGAATGATTGGGACTCTTCTGTGGTTAACAATTGGCAGATCAGTCCTGAAGAATTATCTAATATGCTATCACAGGATCTGGGACAATTTATGCAGCACTTGAATGGTAATAATAGCCAGCACATACGTCCCTCTCCACTTCAACATTCTATAACCAATATGGTTGCTGGATGCTTTCCTTCGAACAGAGATATGTGTGGAGTTGAACAATCTGTAGACCCTATACTTCAACATTCAAACTATCCGGTGGCTGAAGAAAGTACTTTCACATCACATTCTTGCTATTCACTTGGCTCTGCTGATATGTTTAGCACTTTATATGCTCAAGAACCTTCTGTTCCTGTGGAACATCACTTCACTGTTGTAAATGAGTTTTCAGAGGAAAATCAAGAACAGGATTCTGTTCCAGATATATATGATGGATTGATACATATCAATGACTCCAGTAATTCTCCTTGTGGGCAACCGATAGGGCAAATGCAGCAGGAAGATGATCCTCCCATGGTAGTTGATATTGATCATTCCGGTTCTGCGTTATCTCATAATGTTCAAACCTCTGTGGGTAAAGATCCAGTTGTACAAGAGGACCATAGAGATTCAGGAAACTTGTATTATGAGCCTCCTCATTTTCCATTTCTATGCTGCGATCTTATTCAGTCTGGTTCAGATACGCTACAGGAGTTCAGCCCTCTTGGTACCCGCCAGTTCTGGACATCTGTTAATAGATTCTGGGACTCACCGTCCGGGGAAAGAAGTCCTGATGCTGTTCTTAAAAGTGCTGCCAAATCCTATTTATGTACACCATCTATATTGAAGAAACGAAATCGTGATCTGGTTTCCCCACTGTCAGAAAAGAGGTTGGAAAAAAAGTTTGAGAGGGATTTAAACCAGGAGGAATTCTCTAAATTGTCCAGTGAGTTTTCCCGTTTAGATGTTATGCTTGATGAGATCGATAAATCATCGAAAGATATTGAGAGAACCGTTGACATCATTGAGGATAAAGAAAATAGAGCTCCTGACACAGGGCAAGGTGAAAGGAAAGATGTAAAATGTATCAAGGGAACAACATCAGCAGACGCCAGGCTTCCTCTAACTGAAGTTGTAGCTGACATAAACAAGAATGATGGTGAAGGCACTGATGCTGATTCTGATGGTAGGTCAAAAAATTATGCTATAAATTGCAAAGAGGGTGATGCCAACTGCAACAAGGATGTTGATAGAGATAATAATGCTTCAGCTGAAATTGTAAGTTTTCTTGTATGTCTGTATTGTGTACATGGCTTCTTAGATTTTTAAGTTTTTCTTTTTTGTATTGCTTGATCAGAAATTTTAAAAAAGTTTTACCTCTCTGGTTAGGTGGCAATTTAGATATACTTATTCTATATATAAGAACTTGTGAATTTTAACAGTTATTATGTTTGGAATCCATGCTAAACTTGCCATAACACAGATTAAACTGATTTATCTTGCCTTGTCCTGACCGGATACCCACAAAAAGAGAGGATTGAAATCTTGATGCCATATTTGCTCTAACTACATCTCCATAATAGACTTACCCTTCTAGTTCTTAGTTTCATGTTTGGAGGATTTTTTTTTTTTGAAGTTTATTAAGTGAAGGGTGGTTTAATTTGTTCGTTTCTTCTTCATCTTTGTTTGGATTCACTGGAATATCAGGCTTCTGGATTGGACCATGACATAAATAGCTGTCTACTTTTCTCTCCTGAGCGTTTTGGCATAAAAAGACTTGAAGCTGCAACAGTTGTTACATCTATGTCTGAAGCTACATCTACTTCTATGATATCTCCTGGCATGTCTAAAATGAAGGATGACTGTAATTTGGTTATGTCTGAAGTGCCACCCTCATCTTCTTCATTTATGCGTGACGGGGACAAGACAGGTCACTCGGAAATTACTTGCATGTAAGATTACTCAGGTTTCTGTTCATTTCAAAGTTTTACTTTTGGTTATATTTGTAACCGATTAAATGTATGTGTTTTCCTCTTTATTGTTTGTAACTGAATTTTTTTCCTAGGTTTGGTGAAACGCCTATCAGACGGAACTTTGAATCTCCTTCTGCATGGAAGTCCCCTTGGTTCATAAGCCCTTTCCTGCTTGGATCGAGGGTTGATACCGACATAAGTATTGAGGTAGTCTTTTTCCATATCAAATTTGAAGTAAATTTAACACATTTGAAATTATTCTATATGATCAACACATTTATAATACACATTGAAACAGTTAACAGTCCCATTTTATAAGTTCCATTCGAAGTGATCTTTGCACGTTCTAATAAAAATATGGCTTACACGTTGCCTATTTAGAATGGTCATTAATGTGTAATCTTACTACTTGATCAAATATATCAGGATTATGGACTTTTTGTGAGTCCTAAAGACAAAACCTTTGATGCTATTGGATTGATGAAGCAGTTAAGTGAGCAGACTGCTCCGGCTTTTGCAAATGCTCAGCAGGTTCTGGGAGATGAAACTCCTGAAACAATATTAAGGAAGAAATTCTCCTCCAAGCTCAAACAAGATCGAGAGAATAATGAGAGAGAAAATTGTGAGCTCGAGCAGCAGCCATCACAACCGTCTACCAGTGTGCCGGTAAGTGTTCTTTCTCATCTCTTGATAATCATTATATTGAGGTCTTTTGATCGTCAACTAAATTCATTTATCAATGACTTGAAACTTTGTCAATGTTCTCCTCGTTTTGTTCAACGTTGCAGAGCGAGAGACGCGTTCTTGATTTTAGTAATTGTGGGACACCTGAGAAAGAACCAAGCAAGAATGGAAAGATATCTAATGCCATGTTCTGCAGTCCTCCTTCATGTCTTCTGAAAAATTGTAGGTAGAAAGGCCATTTTGAATGAAAAATAAAATTAAAAAGTTCATGTCAAACTGGAAGTAGTTGCTAAATATGTGTAAGGATTATTGATGAACCTCACAATACTTATTGTATCATTTTTTTGTATTCATTATTATTTTTTCTTGTATGTGTTATTGCTATTAAAATGAGTGTTCTTCTCTACTTCTTTCTTGAGGAAGAAGGGTTCATGCACTGTATATTTTCATTGAACCTTTTACTGAGCCTGAGTTGAGTGAAAGGCTCAGTAGGTTCGATTCGAGATCTCGACTTGATGTTTCAAATCGAGTTTTAATCCGTAATTTTGAGGTTGATCGATTTCGTGACATAAATTCAACTCAACTCAGCAAATATTATTTATAGGAGTAATTGTTAAATTAATAATGTCCATTATAATACGTTTTAACACTCAATATATATTCCATATAAGTATTAAATTAATAATATACACTCACAATATGTATTAACACATGAAATTCAATTTTATTGACGAATAATGTTTAAATTATGTCGATGCCGTGTGGACCTGACAAGTGTCCGACTCAGACTCTACAAATTTGATACAGGTTTGATGAGACAAATTTAACATAAAACTCGAGAAATAAGATTTAATCGACTCAATAATTATCCAATCGAGTTAAAACAAGGCAGAGTTCGATTCGATTCGCTGGTTCAAAGTACTTCAAGTAGGCCTATAAATGAATACAAAAACTTGATTCCACTCGGTAAATTTCGTTTGAAAATTTCGATTCGAGTTACTCGAACCTCATTTTCAGGTTCGGTCGAACTCGAGCGGAAGGCTCGGCTCGACTCGAACTACATAAATTTATAATTTTTTCACTTTTTTTCTTCATATTTTATCATTACAATTTGAAGGTTTTGCTCAAACTTCAAATGGTTACAATCAAACCTCGCATTTTCAAATTTTCCGAACCGAATCATAACTTGAACTGGAACCTCTTTATGTATTGTGTTAATATCAACTTCTTGTGGTTTTCAATTTAACCAGTTACTCATAAATGGAGGCAAAAGCAGTAGAAAATGAAGAAGAAAGAAGCAATTTCAAGAAATTTGTTGTTGGTTCAGTGCCTACTGTTTATTATATTCCAGATTTTATTTCAGAAGATCAACATCAAAAGCTTATTCATCATATTTATCTTCAAGAACCCATTTTTCTTGATTTTTTTCCTTAAAAAAATTATAATTACTTAAAAAAATTATAATTTGAATAGTAATTATATACTATCAAAATAATTGTCTAGTTTTGAATTTTCATAGTTGGTTTTTTAAAATTTGAAAAATTGTATAATAGTTAGTGAAATTTATATCAAAAGATAGTATTTTTACCTACTTTACTATATGACCATGATCATTTTAGTTCATATAAAACTTGTGTATCAATTAAGAACAAAATTTTTGCTAATTTTGATATTAAATTCAATGTAGACTATCTTTTTGGGATGTAGGTAGTAATAATTTTTTTTTTTTTTGCAGATTTATCATGCCCCTGTTTCCAAGTGGAAATCTTTGAAAAATCGGAGGCTCCAGAATTGGGGTATGTAGTTTCTAGTTACTTAATTTTTACATGGTGGTCATTCATAAGTCCGGATGCTCAATTACATTTTGTGTTGTCACACACTCTTTGTTGCACTTTGTTAAGTTTTTAGAAAAACAGTACACATGTCCCAATATTAAGGGAGTGTAACAGAGAGTGTCGTACAAAGTGTAATAGATTTATCTATTCCCTTGCCATTTAGTTTTTTCGTATGTGTATCAAATTGTGGCCCAGTTCTCATGTCTAACCTTGATAATATGAGTGCTGTTTGTAGGTGGTGTTGTTCATGAGAAAGGCCTTATATCACAAGCATTTTGATTCCCCTTTTCTACATTGTGATTATGAGTTGAACCCGATGCATCTGAGATGTACTTGATGGATTGTAAACTCAAAAGCTATTGATTTTTGTAAATAATTACTTTTTTAACGAAAGCTGACAAAGTTGTTCGTAGTTATGAATTGTATCTTAATGGTCTAATGAATTTGATAATTTCATTTTAAGGACTTTAAATAAACTTATTTGTGTAGTTCACCCAGACCAATACCTTCATTTTTGTGTAGTTCTTTAGTTATCTCGATCTTTTCTTTAATGTCAATGAAAAAAAAAAATTGTTAATGCTTTTCACCCACCCACAATGGCGGCTTTGTTGTTTTGGAAGTTTAATCCGTGTGATATTGTTTAGTATTTTGATCTGTGTGATATTGTTTAATATACTAGTGTGTTCTATCATACTTACTTCAGTTGTAGTTCATAAATCCGCATCAAAGTTATGGTCTTCTACTTCTACACATGCCGATAATTGCTCATTCTTCATGTATGTCATCTCTTTATTAATAAACTTCGTGGGATCATATATGCGGTTCATTGATTTAGAAAGTTCAGAGAAATAACATTTTTTTTTTTAGTGTTAGGGGATTCAAGCTACTTTTATCTTCATCTATATATATTTGGATTTGTAGTATGAAAAAAAATAGCTAACCTTTATAAAGAATTTTTTGTAGCTCCCCAGTGGCTTCCAGAATCACACACAGAATATATGAAGAATCTGGATTGTTCCCCTCAGAAATCAATCATGTGCTTATTAATCTAATAATCTTCCTACCCAGGGATAATGTGGTTCGTTGTGAATATCTTCTATGTTTATTTCATTTCACATCTGCTTCTACTTCATTATCTTTTCTCTTCCTCAGTTACTAGTTGAATGTTCATCTTCAAGCATGGATTGAATCTAAACCTGGAAGGTTTCTGTGGCCTGCTTCATTGTTGAGGGAAGTTGAGCTAGATCTTCATATTTCTCAAATCAGCCAAATGGAAATTTGTTATTTAGATAAATAGTCTCGGATACCTAAGAAATTTCATGGTTGAAGAAGTCCGACGATGAAATGTCTTGTTAGTTACTTTTTTGTGTATTCTATTTCTTCATAATTTTGCAGGTTCACTTTAAAGCCCTTAACGCAAAACTGATCTTACGGGCATTCATGTGCTGTAACACAACTAATGCAGCCACACCAGGATGGACCTGCATATTATCCCGTCGTGGCAATTCTGTCTCTGGGATCACCTGTTGTTATGGATTTTAGCCCTCATGTTCGTTTGAAGACTAGCTCCGACACTGACTCCATGTTGAACGGTATTGAAGGGTAACATCTCTGAGCAACGATTAAGAACTCTATTGAAGACACAAGGAAGGGAACTTAAACTTTTTCAATCATATTTGATGCCTCAAGCTGATTTCTATATCTTCAAAAGATGAAGCTTATTCAGGTATTTCACTTGCTCGAATGGGAACAGAAATGCCTGGCTGTCTTCTTTGTGATGGATCTTTTACATTAATTTTACTGCCAGGTTACTTGCATGGAATCAGCGATTGTGAGATGCAAAGCTTTACATGACAAGGTAATGTTAAAATGAAGTTTTACCAACTAGTAAAGTCTATATTACATCATTACTCAGACTAATATCACATGATAAGTTCCCAGACTAAATCTTTGTTAATATTTTCTGACAAGGCTGTGAATCCTAGTGAAATTGCAAAATTATATGGTGGCGTTCCATCTTCAACACGCTTTCAGGAATCGGTTGATGAACAGAGATCTGAAATTCTATATCGAACTGCTCCCAGAGTTTCATTGACATGTCGCGTAGTAACTAGAGTTCATAAAAATTTGTTCAAGTTCTAGGCGCGAAAAGTCTTTCCTGAGATATCTTTACCATAAAGCTATTGGGGTGAGATTTTACCATACAATTCTTGAATTACAAATGAACTTTCTTCCACAACTATGTCACCAAACAATGAAGTGTACCTTCAATTACTAGACTAAAAATAACGATATAACAAGCAGCCTAGTAGTCAAAATTTTGTACTATATGTTAAATGTTCCAAAGGGTCTAGCTTGTTTTTTTGTATACAAAACGAATCTTGGAATGTTTAAGTCACTCTGTAGTACTTTTTTTTTTTTTGATAATTAGCGATGATTTTATTTCACAAAAAATTTAGAATTACAAACTTCATTCTATGTTGGGCAGTTGAGCTACATATGCAATTACAATTCAACTGACCAACACAAAAGAAAACATACTAGTCTAAACAATCCTCATCACATGGAGGTTGCTATGACAATCTAACATTTTCCTAACCACTATTAGATGAAGGAAATTCCAACCGATAGTTGTCTCCATCGCCTCTTCCGAAATCAATGTTTTGGACGATGAAGACTCCCTTTCTTCCACATCTAATGCATAACTGCCTCCTACAGAGACGAAGAAATCTTGACCACGCAGAAACTATTGACCAAAATCTTCTACTTTGTCATCCAAATCTTGTAGAAGTAAAGCAAAGCAGAGATTTTGGAGTGAAAATCACTAAAAAAAGTGAAGAAAAATACTCTAGATATGAAATTCTAGAGAGAGAAAAAATTAATTTATTAAAACCTAAGAAAAACAACTAAAAAACAATGAAAGGGAAAGAATAACCTCCTAAAAGCGGTGATTATTTTTTCCCAAAAGGGATGATTTCTTGGAGGAAAGGTTTTTAGAGAGAAAGAGGGGGGAAGGGAGGTTAATTTTTAAAAAAAAGGATTAGTGATTATATCGTTTGATGATTTTTTTATTGAAAGAAGTGTTTAGTGTAATTGATAATCGAGTTATTATCAACAATTATTAGCAATGTGAATGAGAAAAATCTAAATAAATTTGTAGTATAAACCAATATAAAATAAAAGTTTTGGGTGTCATTAGCCATATAAAAATTGTAATAACTTGAATAAAATGAATACCCAATTTTGATAGATTGTGGAATTTTGTTTGTTTGGATATTTCCAGTGATAGGAGTGTGACACTCTGAATTGTTAGAATTTATCAAATTGAGAGTACAATCTGATGTCTTTCAGCTTGATAAAGATGGTTTGGGGAGTATAGGAATAAATAGTTTATTTTGCCAAAATTACAAAATCTAATACAACAATTTGTAGTGCATAAGTTATTGAACTATTGAGGTTGGTAAATTTAACAAGATCTCTCTATGAATTTCATGTCAAGCAACTTTTCTAGTCTTCCAGAGGCCTTCAAATCACTCTTCTTTCTTGCTTACTTTATCATCCTCCCCATCAGTGGTTTTCGACTCATCGAATTCCAACAACTGCAGGGGTTTAATGAATGGCATTAGGAGATGAAAATACACTCATCAACAATGATAGAATATAAAACAGCATGCAAATTCCATTTGGATAAATCAAACCAACCATAATCTTCAAGTAAAAACAACAATAATGGACAACTCGAAATAGTGAAAGACATACCTGTTTGACTTCACCATTCCATAAAACATGCACCGCCAAAAATCCAATAACAGCTGGTACAATGTACAGTAAGGCAGGCTGAAGGAGAACACAGAAAACAGATCAATCGAATGTCAATAAAACTACAGAGACAATATCAAGCAGGCACAGTGTCACGGGTACAGTGTCTCAGTCCGTGACAGCATGCACTTCTACAAGATGTTAACTGAGAGCCCAAGTCATTTAGATAGGAGTATTTAAATTACTATGTTGATTTCATAATAACCAACATACTCCCACACCTGTGCAGCTTGAAACCAGTTCATGACGATGATAGTAAGAATTACACCAACTGCGTAGCCCAGGAAAGCACTCTTGAAGTATTGGCTCTGCTTTCCTCTTGAAACATCAAATCGCAAAGCCAATGCCACAAAAATTCCTGAAATATACATATAAATGCTGGAAAGTTACCACAAAAGACGGTCTTAAATCTTGTGAACTAATAATGTACTGGAGAATGCCTCTCCCATAACCTGGGATCATGTATGTATAATAAAGCTATGTGGAATAGTAGATCGGAGTGGAGTAATAACAAACGGGTCTACCAGCACAAAGAAATTATTTCCATTACGAGCAATTACTTGATACAGAGCATATATTTAAAGTATAGACATTATACGGGATTGAACTCTTTATGCATGGAAATCTATGGATCTTGTAAAAGTATAGAATGCTCATACCAGGAATAACGATATCTCCAAGACCCAGCATAGAAAACGGACGTGCAACATTTGATGTAGGGAACAAAAGCTGAAGAAAGTACAGCACCAATTAGGATTTTACCTCTACCTAATAGAAGTCGGAATGAATGCCAGACAAAGCAAGGGCACACTAAGCTTTATAGGGGCATCAAATGATTTCGCAACACTAACCATCACAGGGGTGAAAAAAACCCAGAATATGTCATAAACAAAAAGCCCAGCCTGCAATTGAGAGAAACAACCTATCAAACCAAAAATAAAAGGGAAAAATCATAAACAACAAGGATCATCAACAATTACCAGTATAATATTGACAAAAAAAATTCAACAAGATCAAGTGCAAATTGAAGAAGGCTCAAAGATGAAATAGAGAAAACAGGCCAATGTGGCAAACTTTGTCAGATAATCTTTGCATAAATGAATGATAAAATTAGTATTTCCATTTCCTATGGAGTAAGATTTTATATATGGTGGCCCTTGGATATAGAATAAATCAAAATGGCGCATTACACTAGCTACAATTCTTATCTATTGTGAAGTAGAAGATAGTGTTTGCACTTTACTCTTGAGTCAATTTGGAAACAACCGCCTAGTGCTGTTAGTGGGCTGGATAAACAGAGATTCGGACCGAAAAAAACGGGACCAAGTATCCATCTGATAACGAATCGGTCCGGTCCTGGTAATTTTTTGGACCGAGAACCGAATGGACCAGGACCGAAGATCCGGTAAGAGGGGTATAAATGCAATCCTCCCCCTTTAGCCCTAATCATTTCTGCCTACCCTTCCCCTCCCTCGCCCCTTTGTTCTCTGACTTCTCTCTAAGTCGAGGCTGCTCATGGCTGCTAGTGCTACTCATCTCCAATATTTTCCATAGATGCAATTGTAAAGACGAGAGAATCAATTAATGGTTGTTCCATGAGAAGAGGCAGTGATAAAAGTTGAAACTAATGATTTAATTTGAGCCTCCCCTTCCCCTCCCCTCTATTCTATCTTCATCTTTCAATAGTTCTTTCAATTAATGGTTTGTTTGTGATTTGATTTGTAATGAACTAATGATGATTTGTTCAACTATTGTCTTGATTTCCATATTGCACGAGCACAAACAATTCTTGCATATGATATGTTTGACAAATTGTCTCACTGAAGTTCAACAAATTAGTTCTTGCAATTGTCATGATTATTTGTTCAATTATTGTTTTGATTTCTATTTTGTGGGGTTTTCATTTGATTTTTGCTATTTTTAATTTTTGGGTCTCAATTTTGGGCTTAGGATTTTTAATTTTGGGCTTTTGATTTTCGGGCCGGATCGGGCACCCGCCCGATAAATACCGGTTCCGGTCCGGTTTCATTTTTTTGCCCAAAAATATTACCGGTCCGGTCCAGTCCGCGGGTATGCTGATACCTGGACCGAACCGGACCGGTAACATCATCACAACCGCCTAGTTATCACAGTTGATGTTGAATGATAGAAGAGTAATATTATCTGAGAGGTAAAACTTAAAAAACCATTCCTGAACTTAAAAAGCAATTCAATTGCAAAATCTGTTTACTTACCAAAAGAATAGCACCAGTCTTAAATGAGCCAAGTGAAAGCATTTCGATACCCTGCACACAGTCAAACATATATAAATAAGAGAGAAGATAAAATTTGATAGTTGTGTTTGTTATCTTATTTTTTTTGGTTTCATTTAATCTTTTGGTTTTTTCGCTTGGGAAAAACTACACATTGCAGTTCCAAGATACTACCAAGATATCATTCTTAAACTTCAACACATCTAAATTTTGTAATGTTACAGAAATACTTATCAGCACATCCATTGTACCATAAAGTTGGAAACTAAGCTTATAGATATATTAAGGCAGAAAACATTGTAATCTACTACTAATATAATGGAAATGTGAGCTCAGCTGGACCACCTAGACATTTAGTAGAAACCAAACATTCTTCATGTAAAGGTTTACAAATAAGTGAGACATCACGTTCTCCATAAAAGGATTACTAATATGATGGTTTCGTATAAAATATATATTGGGACAGAAATGAAACATTACTCAAGTAACAAACATCAATGAACTAAACAGATATAAAAGGAGACTACGAGGAAGTAAATAACCATTAATTTCTCTATTCTGACCCACATCTCCGAAAATTTCTAGTTTGCTCACCTGATGCAAATGCAAGCCTCAATACATTATTAGCCAATGCTTCTTGAAGCATACCATGCGCAGAAAAGGTTCCGGAATTGCCGCAATAACCTTGGGACCTTGTGAACTCAAATTCTAATGCTGTCAATTAAAACATATGAAGCATCAATTATCAACTCTACATCTATTTCGTGCATATAACTAGCATAGTCAAGTGCACAAAGAAAAATTCAGAAAACTGCATCTTGAAGCAGAGCAAAAGAAGAAAGTATCAACAAATTACATAATAAGGGAAATGACTCCACTTGTTGATAATAGCACTTCACTTGTAGTGAAAAAAGTGAATCCAAGATAACGTAGACGAAATGATATTATCACTAAGAGTGTAAATATGGAATAAAAATCTACACGTGAACAAAAACCAAAAGCACGACGAGTAACGAAGAAAGCTTTATTAGTAAGGTCATAACTAAAATGATGAAATAAATAAGGAAATGGAATGCACCAGACTATTAAATTGTCATTCCAAAACTTTGACAGGAAAAGGCTAGCGAATACTTACAGCGAATATAAGGAAATGGAATGCGCCAGACTATTAAATTGTCATTCCAAAACTTTGGCAGGAAAGGCATAATTGAAGGTAACAAGGTTGCCCTACGAATAGTGACAAAAGTTAGATATACAGCAACATAATAGGGTCACCTTTACTTTATCGGAGTACAAACTATCAAAATAACTCCATCCCCCACGGTCCAAAGATGAAAATCTTTGTAATATTCTGAACCATTCATGAACATAACAGAAAAATTGATTAAAACATTTGTAGCTCCTACCTAAATAAAAATGTATCAAATAGACCTCTCATGACAAAAAAGATGATCAATTTTTGACTTTAATAGTTGAAATTTTAGATTTTTGAACTCAAATAATTAGATGGAGTGTAGTGTTTGTCTGCATAACACCCGTGGATAATATTCTCAATGTACTTTACAATTGATATGGTAGTTATAATTAAATCAAAGTTATGTATCCATAAGACTTCAAAATTTTGATCATAAAAA
Source organism: Lithospermum erythrorhizon (assembly GCA_019722365.1). Classification (NCBI taxonomy): domain Eukaryota; kingdom Viridiplantae; phylum Streptophyta; class Magnoliopsida; order Boraginales; family Boraginaceae; genus Lithospermum; species Lithospermum erythrorhizon. The sequence goes on along the minus strand of JADFUC010001388.1, from coordinate 4,714 downwards.
AATTAAGCGCGACTTTCTGTTAGGATGGAGGAGGAGATGAAAAGCATAATGACCAGATGGAGAGAACATACGAGAGCTATGATTCCTAGAACAAAGAAGAAAGTATGTTTCAATACAGTAATAACCAAGTCTTTGATAGAACTAAATAGCAAAAAAGAGAGATAACAACATCGCACTCCCAACCAACGGAAACCGCATAGCATGTTCATTAGACATGGTCTCCCTGCATTGGTGGAATCAGAAAAATATTAGAGATGCACGCTTAACAATTGCAAAGCCAATCGATGCAGTGGACACTATGGATATCTTATAGACGGTGGGGTTGGTTTAACAGATCGACAACATCCTACGAAAACTGTGAGGCATGCGGTTAAAATGACATTCAAGTTCGGGTCCACGTTCACTACCAAAGGTGCCAAACTCAAACCTGTTAACATAAAGCCAATAACATAACATATCAAATACTATCACCTACACAAAAAAGTATACATTTTACGCAGAAAATATCAAAACATTAAAAAATGGTGAAATTAACAGGTACCTGCTAGAGCAACATTTGCCACTCGTTCGAAACTCTTCATTGTTTATACTATTCGATCGGGAAAAAAACCCACAATTATTTCTTCTGATCAGATCTCTATCTCAATATTTCAAAATAAAAATCAATAAATAACCCACATAGAATAAGTAACTATTGCATCCAAAATATAATTTTTTACACAAAAATGCAATCTTTATCCAAATAACAATACTAAGAGATTTAACTATCTAAAATACACATAAAGTTTCAATCTTTGTGAAATTGGAGTACAAAAAGAACACGATACGTAAATCAATAACAACAAAATATTAAAAATATTATATATAAAAGAAAACTAAAAAAAGGAGTAATTCAATAAACAACAAAATATTAAAAATATTATATATAAAAGAAGACTAAAAATCAATAAATTAAAAATATAATATATAAAAAAGAAAACTAAAAAAAGGAGTAATTCAATAAACAACAAAATATTATATATATAAAACAAAAAACTAAAAAAAAAAGTGTAATTCAATAAACAACAAAATATTAAAAATATTATATATAAAAGAAAACTAAAAAAAAGTGTAATTCAATAAACAACAAAATATTAAAAATATTATATATAAAAGAAAACTAAAATAAAGTTAATTCAATAAACAACAAAATATTAAAAATATTATATATACAAGAAAATTTTAAAAAAAAAAGTGTAATTCAATAAACAACAAAATATTAAAAATATTATATATAAAAGAAAACTTAAAAAAGCGTAATTCAATAAATTTGATTATCTCAATATTTCAAAATAAAATTTGTTTGAATGACTAAAGAGATGGAGACATTTGGATTGAAATTGTTAGGGTTTAGTATGAAAAGTGATTTTAATGGGTTTATATTTTATTTTCGTAAATAAAACGTAAAAATCAAAGTAATAATAAATGAAAATTATTGTCATAAGATCACGTTGTCCGAGATGTCCGTCGGCTCGATTTTCCGATTTTTATCCCATCTCAATTATTTCTTTGATCAATTATTCGATATCAAATTAATTTTTTAAATTTGTTTTTTACCAAAATTCATCATTTTTTTTCTCTATAAATGTGCACTACTCATTCAATTTGGACATAAAAAATCACCTTTTTTTCAATATAATTATTATATTATCTTTTACTAAACTCTTGCTTTTGTTTTAAATTGATCCTAATAATAATGATTTCCAATAATCAAAAGTCGCTTCTTAATTACCCTTTTTAGCTATCAAATCCCAAAGAATTATCAATTGATAATCAATTTAATAACGATTCCAATAATCAAAGTCGCCTAATTATCTTTGACTATTTGTAACTTTTTTTTGTTTTAATAGTTATTATTTTCTAATTCTTGCTTCTTATTTTATAAAAAAAATTAATTAAAAATATGAGATTAAAAATTATTTCAATAAATATTAAACAAAGTGATTTTAACGATCAAATTATTTAAATAAATATTAAAAATTATTTTCAATCATTCGGGATTGAAATTGTTAGGGTTTAGTATGAAAAGTGATTTTAATGGGATTTATATTTTATTTTCGTGAAATAAAACGAAAAATCAAAGTAATAATAAATGAAAATTATTGTCATAAGCACTAATGCTGTCTCGAGAGATGCTCCAAATAATCACCGAGTTCCACGCCGAAGCCTGAGGAATATTTTGGGACAACTCGAAAAACAAGCGAAGCCGAGTCGAGTCGAAGTCGAAGCCGAGCCAATCCGACCTCCTCACTGCCGCTCGATCGAAGCCGAGCTTGCATGAAATTTGAACAGACAGAGCTTATTTACCGGTATACCGAACTACGCCTCTAATTTTTTATATGGCTACTTATGTTATTCGGCTTTGTTCTCGGCACTCCACATCCCTGCACCTAATTTTCAATTAAAATATAAAATAAATAACTATATTACCTTTTAAAATATACAAGAAATGACTAAGATAATTATGAAGTGTAAATGATTATATTATCCCTAATTTTCTTCTTGTCTAGGCACCCACTAACTCGTTGTTCAATTATCATTGAAGCCTGTGTACATGTTCAGATGTTCATATACACATCCAAATAATAATTTTTTATTGAAATGATAATTTTGTCCTTAATAAAATTTTCTAATTATTACACTTGCAACAAGGGCAAAGAGTTATTTATTCCCAAACCCAACACTATTTGTATTACAGATAATACCAACACGAGCTCTATTTTAGAAGAAACAACGAAATCGTGTCCTATATAACTTTTAAAGTCAATTATCTTCTACAATTACCCCGAAATCCATATAATTTTCTTACGAGATCGACATTTCCAAAAACAGCCTCTCACTCTAAATGAACATGTTTGTTCCTGGCTGCACAACCAATGGAACAGCTTTTGTCTTCGTCTTACTTTTTCTATTCATATTAGAAAATCAAACACATGGGCTCGCAAGTATGTTATATTTTTTTTGGTATCTTAAAAGTGAGGACAAATTGGAAACGAGGAAAGAACTCAATTCTTCTTGAAACTAAAAAAAAAGAAATAAATGCATTGTGGAAAAGTAAGCATTATTTTGTTATATTATAAATATAAATATTAGAAAATGTAAAACTAACGGGTTATTTATGTGCCAAGGGGTTTAGTCTCGGTTCATCTTTATGTTTTAGAAACATGCATTACTTAATTAAATATGAAAAGTAAATAATAGTGCTTCTTTTTTATCACAGACTTTTTATCGTAAATGAGCGACGAATAAGACTACGATACTCATAATATCACACTCTCGAACTGCAGATTGATGTCTACATCTTCGAAGATGGATCGAAATAACTCGCTAAACATGGAGTGGTTACAAATCTTAACCGATGAATGTATCATTTTAACAAATACTTGTCAACTTAAGATATCAGCATAAATCCATTACACAATACGGAACCGCCCACGGTTATAAGCTATCTGATTAATAAGTACGAATCATCCGAGGAACGAGATTCCACACGCATTTACTCTTATATGACGCGTCACATATATATGAAACGACGAACCCAAAGATTTCAAGATAACAAGCCATAAATCGATTGTCAATAATACGGAACTATCCTACGGTTATAAGGTATCTGATTAACGAAAGTATTTAATCATCTCGAGGAACGATTCTACACTACGAATTCTTTATATGACGCGCGCGACATATATATGAGAATGTATCTAACCCGCATTCAAGATAACATTTACAAATTGATTGTCAATAACACGAACCGCCCATATGCGCATTCTGACACGCTGATGTAACTGCGCTTTAGGAATCTAGACTCACACGACGGTTCTTTATATGACGCGCGACATATATATAGGAGAATGTATCGAACTCCAGCTCAAGTACATAAACAACTTTTATTTACACATTTAAGAGATCGCACACTCACATTTGTACAAGATTATTCATAATAGTATGAATGCATCGCATCCCTGCAAATGATTTTAGATATGAAATATGTTATCATGAACGAAAGGCTGCACTATGTTTAGATCCATTTCCATAAGTTTTTCTAGTTATAAAGACGCTGAGAACGGATACCTTGGCAACGATTCCATTTGAATGGCTACTGACATCTATTATTCTATCGTGAAAGAAGAAATGTTCCTAGGTAATGCATCCTTCAAGGATAGTACTGACATTTCTATAGGCACTCACTTCTTAAAAATGAAATGAGTATATTACTATTCAAGTTGTGAATCCCGAGATATTTGGAGTATAAAAGAGTTAAAGTCTTCTAGAAAGTTAAGCATGGAACTAAAAAGTTTAGAAGGTCAACACGGAGTTTAACCCATTACGCATCGCGTCAGACATTGATATACAAGTTACTGAAGAAAACGACCTTTACCATATTTCGAGCTGTCGGCGGTAATGGTCGTAACTGCCATTTTAGTAAGAAGACCAGACTATTTAATATAAATATGGATTAAGCTCGATATAACAGCTTATAGACGATGAATGTTATGGAGTTTTAAAAGTTGAATAAACTAAAATTAGACAAATTCCTCTATCCGAACCTCGACACGCCTAACGGCGATCCCTCCCATTCGTGATCTCATAACGTCACGCTAATTCATCACGTAACAATTCCTCCCAGAAATCGCGAATCGCTATAGCAATACGCAACCGAACGAAGTACACCGAT
>JADFUC010001652.1:0-86128 GCA_019722365.1 Lithospermum erythrorhizon | reverse complement strand
TTGAAGTTACGTATTGCTATTTAAAGTCTTACAAAAATATCAACAATAAAAAGTCAACTATAACCTAGAAAGTCAATCTATCTCTAACATCCTCAAACAACCTCTAAATCATGAATTACTCACGTATATACATCATAGCACCCATAACAACCTTTAGAACAACATAAAATTTGAGTTATGTCAAAGTCAAATATTAAAAATCAACTCAAACTCTAACTCCATACCTCAAATTTGTAGGGAAAGATGATAGGAAGCTTTAATAATCAACTTGAGGATCTTAATAAGCAACAAAGTGAAGAAATAGAAGAAAAATTTTGTGTTTGGTGCTCACAAGGGGGTCTCGGCCGAGGCTCTCTTCAAGAATGGAGGGAGATGATTTGTGTTTTTGTGTGAATAGTGGATGAGAATAGCTTACTTAACACTTAAGTCTTGGAAGTTACACAGGAGTTTGTGCCCGCTCAAGTGAATTGAGTCATCAAACGACTTAACGATCTAACTTAACTCGAATTATCCCCGACTACTACTTACACAATTATAAATGTAATTCGCTCAAATAAATTTCAATGTAATTACTATTATTATCGAAATTATCCGAACGGTTATTACAAGATATATGTTCGATTGTTCGACAATTGACATATTAGGATTAACCGCATTGGCATTAGTGTGGATTATGATTTGATTTCATTGTCCGCTCATAATCTATATATTAATGTGTTTGGTTAATACAATTAATATATTATTCTTGTCAATCGAGCCTAAAAGATCACACACAACAACATGATCAAACTATAATACAATTATAACTTCCCGGATTAAAGTGAAATATGAAAGAAACATTCGATGAAAATTTACTGCTTTTTATGTGACTTATTTTAGGAATAAGAAGTGAGAAAATTCTAGAACCTTCCCACTTCTATTCTAGTAGACTTTGATCACTTAAGGAGGTAGAAGAGTTTTGCTTAAACTCTCCATCAAAACATATAAAAAAAGTAAGACATTTAATGCCTATAACAAGCTTCACTTTTTGGAGAAGAAAAATAGTTCATTCATTGTCTTCCCATCTTTGAGGAAAGATGAAAGCAAACTCTCCTTCAAGACCCCTCTTTGTTCCGCCATATAAGGGAAGAAAAAGTTCCGGCTTTTTTCTTCCTCCTATTTTTCCTTGTTCACTTTAATTGTTCTAGTAAAACCCAAGGAAAGTGGTTTGATCAATCGTCAAAGTGACTATTCTGTGAGACAAAGTATGTTGGTTGTTCGAGCCTCCTCTCGATATTATTCCACTACAACTTCAAAGTGTAAGATACATAATCTCTGATTAAATTACTATTTTTATAATCTTATAGAGTTCCTGATAGTCGATTTAGATAATAGTTATTTTAATCAGAAACCCAACATTATCTACACTCTCAAGCAAGACTTTGTTCATCTGTAATCCTCCCATATTATAGTGAAATTTTCAGTGGATTAGTCCTAACACATTGTTAGGGATACCACGTTAAATTTCGGTGTCATTTTCTTTAAACACTTTTACGTAATTCCTAGTTCTATATCACATCCGTTATAACAAATTCAGTGGTAGTCTCATGGGCTAATTGGTGATTTGATTTTAAATAATAAAATTAAGTTATACCTTAGTCCCAAATAATTACTCTTGGAGATTATTAATCTTTAAAAGTGACACAATTGTTGCAGTATATTTCCTAACTAACGGACCGTTAAACTTGGATGGAAAAAGTAATTGAAGAGTACTTTAGGGGCAAATTTATAATTTAAGTAAACTTTTGGACAAATATTTATTTTCAATTTTATCCCATAGGATAATTTCAATTATAAGTTTACAAGTTGAATTTTATCAGATTCTTTCCAAGTCCTTTCATTCAGGACTTTTAAGTCATATTCAACTTTTGACAACCTCTAGTACTAGATTAAATATGTTTGTTCTTTTCCAAAGTTATGTGTACATAGTGTTGGAAAATTGTGACATACTTTATATCCTACAGTTGCGTCTGATGAATTCTGATTTGTTAACCTCTTTTCTCTTTTCCAAAAAAGAAAGAAAACTACTGCAAACTTTCTACTTGTAATTACAACTATTTCACTCATGGTCGTATTTCATCCAGCAATGTATGTTCTGTAAAGAAGCTGTTAACGAAGCCGAAGTCGAGCCGAAAGCGAGCCCGAGCTGGAGAATTTTCGCTTGGCTCGTCACGAACGAGTTTGCTCGCTCAGCTCGTTGTTGGCTCACCGAGCCGAGCTCCGAGATAGCTCACTTAGCTCATTTAGTGGAAATTTTTCAAATTTTAAAAGGATAAAGTGTATAAATATAATATAGATGGATATTAATTGTTAATAGATAAATTAGACATTGACATTAACTAAATTATAATTAAAAAGTTCATCATAAAAACACATTGGTCTTTTATAATAAATTTTAATCATCACAAAATTATAACAAAACTGGTCTTTAATATATAATAATTTCATAGAACTGAGCTACCGAGCCGGCTCACCGAGATGGCTCGCAGAACCAACGAGCCTGAAGGCCGGCTCGTAGCTCGGCTCAATATAGACCGAGCCGATCCGAGCCGAGCCGCGTGGTTCAGCTCCGCTCATTAACCACTCTAGTTCTGTGCACCTCTACTGTTTTCCCACAATCCACTTGCTTAAAGAAGTGGTACCAACTTTGTCTTTCCAGTTCCCACAATGTAGCGAAATACCAATGATTTTCTTAAAATAAATTAAGATTTTTCAAATAAATTTTAATAAATGAATTGCTGAAACTGATACATATTGTAAGAATTGGAAGTGATAACAATGATAAATAGACAAGAATACTCGTCGTTGATTTTTTATTTTAAGGGTTCGTTTTTTTTTCAAGACCAACCCGAAAATATTAAGATCGGCCTGTAGCTAGATGATAATTTTTGCTCAATAAAGTTCCTACTTTTGTAAGATATTGACACTAATAACTATTGGTGGAATAATAAAGTTACATACAAATAAAATAAGTAAAAAAACATGTTTTTTTTTCTTTCATAATTCACCTTGGTTATGCTGGGCACCCTAGAGGAATAATATATTCATTAGGAGTACCTCCCAAATTAACCATATCATATGGATTCTGTAAACAAGGCATTCAAACTTTTAACACCGGTCCTAAAACCAGTCCATACATTTTTTACGATCAACTTTCTTTTGCTTGAATGGTCTAGGGGTTGTGGAGGTAAAGTCCTTGGGTCAGTTGGGTGTAGGTTTCTTATATATGTAACCTTGACATGGCTTGACCTAGGCACAACAATATCTGCAGTTGAAGACATAGATGAATAATATTTTGGCATCTCTTTATTTGAGATGGGATCACTACTAACAGAATGAGTTATAAGTAAACAAATTAATGAATAAACAAAAAGGAATTTTCCATTTGTCTTCATCATACTACTTGTCATGTTCAAAAGAAGTAGGATATTGAACAAATTATAATGTTTGTGTAGCTGGCTCGGTGGAGACAGGCCTATTATCTTGATGATCTCCAAGAGATGTGTTCAATAGTCAATATTTATAATATGAATACTAACCGTAGTTGTGCGACATTAAGTACCTATTAATGGAAATATTAAGTCACATTAATTGCTAAGTGAAACGAACCATGTTCATTTTCAATGGAAAAATTAGATACTGTAGTAATTTATTTTTACTTGATTGGAATATAATCAATATATAATCTAACAATAAGAGTTATTTTAACCGTGAAGCCCTTTTGTAAAGCAGAAAATTTGTGTCGGCATAGTACTCCCCTAGTCCATGTAGACAGTCGAAATTAAATAAATAAATTTGATTAAATTAATTTATTTTAATCGAAAAAATTGATTAAATGATAAATTGATCACACGAGCTACACGTGACAATTAGGTTTCAACCCGAACCCTAATAAAAATCGAACACGTGTGAAATGATAAGGGTTCCCGGGAATTAAGCCCCTCAAATTAAATAAACTCAAATTAGGCTTTACTACACTCAACCCTAAATTTTAACTCAAACGAGGGTTTCCGAGAAAATAGACCCGTATTAAATGTCAATCGAAGCTAGGGCTCGAAAATCCCTAAATTTATGACAATAAAATCGGCTATTTGGCCTGAATGGGAGTTCCGGAAGCTTCGGGCTTAAAATGAAGACTCTAGAATGAACGGGTTTAAAACGAATACTCCAAAAGAGTTGGGGCTAATATGAAAATGTGTTTGACCTAAAAAGAATCCGGAATCATCTAAAAGAGGCACCTATTATGCTTGGAGTGGAGACAAAGTAGTTTCCATAAAATCAATGGCTCAAATCTTGCCTCAAAATCAACGATTAATATCAAAATCCAGGTGATTATGAATCAACCACCGAAGAGAGCCCAAAAAGCCTATAAATACCCGCCTCCCCATATGACCGAAAATCATCCCCCGAATACAATAAAAATACAACAACAAAAGCTCCTAGCATAGCAACAACTCAGAAAAGCGGCTTCATAGAAACCTCTCAAGATCAAGCATTTCATCATGAGAAAATCATCAAAATGTTGTAATCTTCAACTCCATAAACCTAAACAAAGCCTAAATTGTAGAACTAAGTGAAGAACACAAAAATCTTTAACTTCATACCAAAATAGACGCTTAGAATTGTGGACAAGGTTGAATTGTTAACAAACGCAAGAATTTCCTGCGATCATTTAGGTCTCATAAAATTAAATAAACTACGTGATTGCCACAAAGACCCATGAAGTAAATCATAGCAAAGCATAAGCCGTGATACCGGTCTAGCTTTCTGAAACACGAGTAAGCTGCTAAGGCATCCTCTCGACAGTACAAGCATATCCACCTATAACACCTAAATATCAGGAATAAGCTACTAAGCACCTGAATTCAGTCTAGTTGTACGAGATCAAGCTGCTAAGGCCCTCTTTCTAGACACATATAGCCAAATCGAGTGTAAGTCCCACGACTCAAGTCTAAAAGACTAAAGATCAAGTCCAGATGTACCATACGGTAACGCCGCCATGCTTCCCGGCTCGAACCATATCCAAGTCAAGACCAAGTCTAAGACTCAACTCTTCTATCCAAATTTGTGAGATTACATCGATCCAAACTCCTATCCGGGGCCTCACATCCAAATTGAGGCACAAATTCAAATCCAAATTAGATCATACAACTTATCTAAGCACTAATTCAAGTCCAACTCAGGATCATACAACGGTCCAGACAAATCCAACCCCCAAATAAAAATTCAAATCCAAGACTTTCAAGTCCAAATCAAATCCAAGACTACATCAAATCCAAGTCCAGCATCTCAAGCAAATGTATACATTTAGAGAGCAATAGATCGATAGTCGACTCTATCAAGCTATAAAACTTTCTTTGTACCTAGATAGGATTTTCCCAAAAGGATTTTATTGTATTGTGCGCATATTCATAAATAATAAAATCTATCTAGCTGTTACAAATCTTGGTATGCCCGGTAGGACTATCTCTACTCTTCGTCATTCTCGCTGACTGTAGAGATATCAAACATAATAAATGCTGAGACTTCTAGTGCAAATAATTTCCTTTAAGCCTAGAAGCTACACGGGTAACTACAAGGTAATTCTAGGCTCCCGAAATTGCCTGTATCGTTTTGTCCCCGTGGCAACACATAGCTTGAATACCCTGGAGGCCTAGAGCCTACCCAACTAGAGTGTTCATCTCTATCCAGCTGTGGTTCTACACCCAAATTCCACTAAGCGAGAGTAGCACGACTCTACTAGCTCCTATGACCCAAAGAATAATGGCAGGAGTTATGACCCTACAAAAGTGATTGATGACTTGGCTAACAAGCACAACGCCAGATGACTCACTCATCCCACTTACCGAAGGTACGATCAACATCTAACACACAGCAAAATTCTGGCTAGCTCTAAAGTGAACCGAGCCCCATGTATCCACCTACTCCCTCTAAAGCTACACCGGAGACACTTCAAACGTCTCCACAACAAGCCTCGAGCATGCCTCAAAGGCAGCCAACAAAGGCTACAAACGCACCAGTTGTCTCAGCTGACGGAACCATTTCTACAACACAACTGAGGGAGTTTGTACTGGGGGCAATAAAAGACAATCAGGATGAGGTCACTCCCTCATACTCCTATGTCAAGCCCTACACCTCCCGCATAGACCAGTTGAGAATGCCTCACGGCTATCAGCCCCCAAAATTCCAACAATTTGATGGAGTTGGAAACCCCAAACAACACATAGCTCACTTCCATGTAGACACGTAACAACGCTAGCAATACGGGATCATTGATTGTCAACAGCTTCATCCGACCAAAGGAAACTTATTTGAGTGGCATAAATTAACCTGAACCGCTACTATGAATAGTTGGACACGCCTGAACGCGAGTTCCTTGCTCGCTTTTCCGCTAATTCGGCGAATAGTTAGTACGATAGAACCAACCAAGGCTAAGAAGCATAAAGATGAGATTGCAGCGTACTTCATAAACGTACGGAGAAGTTTGTGCCTTAAATGCAAAAGATAAGCGTCGAAACGCTGGGTATCAAGATGCGCATACAAGGCATACACTCGACCTTAATATCATAGCCTGGGAGTATAACCTGTGCGAATAAGGTTTTAGGTTGCTATTATCTTTTTCGAGTTTTAATTTAATAAAGCGGAATTAACAACAATAGGAATATAAATTAATTCGATAGACCACTACCCAAGCTCGAGAATGATTAGTCAAGAATTAAACAACCAAAATATGATTAGCTAAAATAACAAGAATACTTGAAAGAAGTGAGTAAAGATGTAAAGACGATACACACGATTTTAACGAGCTCGGTTCCGCTTAATGCTCAATCACGGGCTTTCCAACCGGATTTTGGCAAAGATAACTAGCTCTTCAAGAATTGTTTGATTTACATACGCTAAATTTCTCTCAAGACTATTATCAAACACCTAGCCTCCAACCAAGTGACCCAAGCTACCCGCTAAGGATTTCAACACCTAATCTACCTAGATTAGGAACCCAAGAATACCCTCTTAGGATTTCACTTTACTACTCCAACTAGGAATAGCAAACCCTATGCTACACCACACAAGGATTTCACTAAATCACAATTGAGGATGTAATACAATTTTAGAGACACAACTAGGAAACTTCCACAAAATATAATGAAGATTAAATGTGAGAGTTATTGACTTGCCTTTTGAATTTGAAGGAATTTAATGCCGAGAATTAGGTCATCAAAAATTCCGAGGGTTTTAAAATAGAAAGAGACTTATATAATGTAAGTATAAAAATCAGACCAGAGTCACAAGATCGAGACTTATCGAGACCGGGGTCTCGACAGCCCTCGATGGCCAGATAACGGCTATAAGCCCCTCTGTGTAATTCTATCGAGAGGCCGTGGTCTCGATTATCGACCCTATCGAGACCTCACCCTCTCGATTTCGGTCTCATCATCGGGCCCCGATCGCACTCCCTCTCGATGGAAATTCGATGGTCCGATGTTTTCACTTCTAAAAAATATGATCGCTTAAGCCATTTCTAAAACAAAATGACACACACCATTTGTACGAGCCTTAACAATGAATCAATCTATACTTAGGATTAAAAAACTAATGGACTATCAATTTTAAAAAACAATTCAAGATTAAACCACAAAAGTCATTTCTCTCATACCTAAAACAACATATACTAAAGTGTAGAGTTTCCCTTACAAACGCCTATAACAATAAAGATCACGAGCTCCTTTGAATAGCTTCTTACGCTTGTTGTGACTATCCTGAGCCTCCTAACATCCCAATCAACTCTTTTGGCCGCTTGAACTTATTAAAGAATAAAACCCCGACACACGCTCACTTGAAAAACGGGATTATTTCTGCTTAAACAATTTGTTATCTTCAAAAACTGTTTGAATCGAATATCATTATTCAACAAACTCCCTTTTTTATGATAACAAATTGACTTACGCTAAGCGGGGAAAGCAAATATAAAACATATAACGCCCCCTCAAATAAGATTCCCAAGTTTTCTTACTAAGTAGAAGAATAACAATCATGGATGATATATCAACAAAGCACTAAATAATAGCATGGCAACGAAATAGTTAATAAACAACCAACAAGCTATCATAAGAAATAAACATCCAACAAGCTATCATAAGAAATAAACATCCAAAGCATAAGTCTACTACACTTCTGGGATCATCGCGTGGGGCACACCTAAGCCTAAACAAGACACAACTAAAAATAAAGCATAAAAACATAAAGGTCAAAGCCATCAAAGTCCACTAGTTTATCTTCTACCACCGCTTCCCCGCTACGAAGAAAGACCCTATCAGATCCCCTCCTCATCATCATCATCAATAAGATAATCTTCAAGACCAATACCGGGAGAAGTAGGCTACTGGATGTGAAGTAGGCCTTGATGTGAACTAGTACCCGCATCCCCGGTGGTCGCCCCCAACCTTGCCCTCGTCAGTCCGAATGCCCAAGTATTACTATGGGGCCTCGTCCTCTCTCATTTGCATCCCCAAAGCATGAGAGGAATTTCATAATCCCTTTGACATAATCCTTGATCTTCTTGTTTTCCTTGAGTAGTGTCTCTTGCCCTTTCATAAGTTGCACTTGATTATCTTCAATGACTTGTTGCCTCCGTGCAAACTCATTTAGCCTAGTCTCATGATCTTGGAACATTTTGCTCCGCGCCTCATGAGGAGCCTCACCACCACTATCATCACCTTCTTCATTATTATCATCATCCCCTTCATCATCATCGAAGTCCTCATCATCAATATCCTCATCGTCTGAAAACACGGGATCCTCCAAATCATCGACCTCCCTAAACCACTTCCTTCCCACTGGCATAGCTAATGGCTTTCCTATCCTCCCGATTGTTCAATTTTGCTTCCCATTTCCACCAAAGAAGATTGTTGTGATAAGCAATAGCGCACGCCTTGGAAATATTCTTTTGGTGATCCTATGTGTGCCCCTATCAATGGCACACCTCTTGGAAACACTCTATCACCTCCCCGTGATTCCATAATATTTGTTAACGGGAAGATGATTCGTTGTCTAGAGCATGAACTTCAGAGGTTGGCTGAGTTGACCAATTTACCGATTCCTATCTCGAGACCCCACTCGTACTAAGTGACTTCACAAAAACAAGTGTTGGCACCCGCCTCCCCAAGATCGGCGTAAACAAGGCAAGGTATCTACCACTTTCTTACGGTACCCGTTTAATCTACGAATTATTGTTCAACATCGTGGTCACATTAGCCGACTAACTTCGTCCGCCGAGGCCACACATCAAACGCATAACTAGAAAACCCATTCGACGACAAACCAAAGTCTTCCCTAAAGTTCCTCATCTTATACTCAAAAGTCCTCCCATTAAATTCCAACTTAATGTTAAGATTATTACTATTGGGAGTTTGTATAACCACATGCTCATAAAAGAAATACACCCAATCCGGAAAGATATCATAGGACTTACCCAAAAACTTCTCCCACTTTTGGAATTTGACAAGATCCCAGAAATTTGTCCCCTCCAAGTCTCCTCCATCGTAGAAGTACCCATCAAGAATGTTAGGTTTGCCCAATCTTCCACTTTTTCCACCCCTTGATGGCAAAACATTGAGATTGTCACTTTGTTGTGGATTTGAAGAACTCCCACCTTGATACAAAAGGTTGTAACCACTTGATTTGGAGGATTTGGCCTTTTGGGTTCTTGCCTCTTTGGTAGGTTTGGTAGGTTGAGGCCACTTTAGTGAAGATTTGGGCGAGAAGAATGAGAGTGCTCAAGCAAGTGAGTAAATTTGTGAATTTAAGTGTGATAAAAGGACAATTTTTGGATGAATTATTGAAGAAAAATGGTAAAGGCTAAGCATGGGTGAATTAGATTGGAAATGGTTTGATTTTGTGTTGAAATGGTGAAGATTTCGGCTGAGGAGGTATTTATAAGGGTTGTTCATCGGCACCTATCTCGGCAGGGGGTCCTCAATACTGGCTATTTACCTGGTGGTTATAACCTCCATCGAGACCCATTCGAGAGGGGGGGGGGTCTCGATGGGCCTATGTAATGGTGGTTATTTCTGTTCATCGAGACCCATTCAGAGGGGGTCTCACGGGCTCGAATGCACCGGGTTAGCCAGATCGAGACCTCATCGAGAGCAGGGGTCTCGCGTCTCGGCGTCGGGGCAATTGGCCGGTGGTTATTTTAGTCATCGAGACCCATTCGAGAGGCGGGTCTCGAAGGGCTCTCGAGCAACTGTAAGGGAGTTTCCACAATTCCACACGATACTCCCCCAATCATCCACATTCAACCGATTTTAACCAACCTCGACACATTAATATCTCAATTGAAGCAACCATCCACAATTTCTACCTAAAAACCCGATGAAAACCAACATCTCCTACCTCATGCGTCAAACCGTAGACCTCCACACTTCAATAACATCCACAACAATCAACAATAATGATTTACCACAATCGGACAATTTTATCATTTGGCTTATCATCCCAACAAAAATTGACACAATTTAAAACACATAGCATGGCTATAATTCAAGGACATAAAAAGACAATACGGTAAGACAAGATTATTTACTTGAAAGTGATCAAGACCCCCAAATTTCACGCCTAACGCGTTAAATTGATCCTCGGCAAGGGTTTGGTGAAGATATCCGCAAGTTGATCATTTGTCCCTACCTAACTTGAGAGATCAATGTTCCCTTTTGCACATTATTATCCCGGGATGAAATGATGACGGATTTCAATGTGCTTGGTCCTAGAATGTTGCAATCGATGTTTTGCAATGTCGATGGCACTAGTGTTGTCACATAACAATCGGGTACTGACATACTCTTGATCCCAAATTCTCCAATGTTTGTTTCCATCCAAAGCACTTGAGCCACGCACTTCCAACCGCCACATAATACCGGCCTCCGCCTCGTTGATAATGCCACACTATTTTATTTCTTGCTTGACCATGAGGTAAGGCTATGTCCAATGAAATGACAAGTCCCACTAGTGCTTTTTCTATCAAGAGTGCAACCTGCAAAATCCGCATCCGAGTATCCCACAAGTTCAAAGTTCTTGCTCATTGAGGCCATAGTCAATTGTTCCTTTCACATACCGGCGATCCTTTAACCGCTTTTAAGATGAGACTCTTTGGGACATGAAACGAGCACGCACATGTATCTCGATCACTTTTGTGTATCTTCCATCCCGAATTTCTATGAGCTCTTTCTCGAGAATCTTGCTTCTTTGACAAATGAAAAACTCTGGCCATCCATTTGCTTCACTCTGAAAGTCCGGGAGAAAGAAGTTCAATTCGCCCATCATGCTCATCTCGAACTCACTTGTCATCATTTTCGAAAATTCCTCACACAACAAATCATTAGTAGAACCGAAAATAATATCATCAACATATATTTGGACAACTATAAGATGTTTGCCCTTGGTTTTAAGGAAAAGCGTGGAATCGAGCTTTCCCTTCTTGAAACCATTTGCAACTAAATGTGTGCTTAACCTCTCATACCAAGCTCTAGGTGCTTGTTTTAATCCGTAAAGGGCTTTATCTAGTTTAAACACGTGATTAGGATAATTAGCATCTTCAAAACCCGGTGGTTGTTTTACAAAAACTTCCTCATCCAAAAAACCATTTAAAAGGCACTTTAACATCCATTTTGGTGTAGTTTGGAATTCATGACTAAATAAAGCTGTGGATAATAATAATGGATTCCAACCTAGCAACCGGAGAAAAGTTTCATCGGTCTACTCCTTCGACTTGATTATAACTCGACAACAAGATGACTCTTGTTTACCAAACAACACCGGTTTCATCAAGTTTATTTCTAAACCCATTTTGTTCCAATAATGGCTCAGCACAAGGTTTTTCAACTAAATGCCAAACTTTGCATCTTTCAAATTGTTCAAGTTCTTTTTGCATAGATAAACTAACTGATCCTCTAGAGCTTGTTTAACATTAAGAGGTACTACTGAGATACGTGAAGCACCATGAAGCGCAAACATTGTTTAAAGAGGATCTATAGTTACCCCCTTTGGAGAGATCAACGGAACGAGGTCCGGGAGACCCTAACCCATTTCTCGCCTCCCCTAGGTAAATCTTCGCGCGGTTCGCTTCATGGAGATAATCATCCACGTCTTGCGGTTCTCGATGATTATTTGTTTTCTCCCCCATAATTGATGCTTCCTCATTTGAACCTTTGTTTTGAGGCTCATCAACTCTTTGTGAATTCACATCCACATTGACACCTATTGAATCATCCTCATCTACTACAACTTTCTCAACAAACGGATTAGATTCATCAAAGTTAACATGAATAGATTCTTGCACGCATTGATCCTTCTTATTATAGATGATATATGTTTTACTAGTTTTCGAGTAACCGAGAAAGATTGCCTCATTAGATTTAGCATCGAATTTACCCAATCTATCTTTTGGCGCGAATATAGCATTTACACCCAAAAACTTTAAAGTAATCAATACGAGGGATCTTACCATACCAAAGTTCATAAGGAGTTTTGTCAAGAATAGGTCTAAGAAATACCCGGTTGATAGTATAACAAGCGGTGTCCACGGCATGTCCCCAAAAGTATTTTGGCAAGTTGTGTTCATTCAACATAGTCCGGCCCATTTCTTGAATGGTCCTATTCTTTCGCTCCACAACTCCATTTTGTTGAGGTGTTCTTGGTGCCGAAAAGTTGTGTTGGATCCCATACTCCCCACAAAACTCTTCGAACTCCTCATTCTCGAACTCACCTCCATGACGCTTCTCTATGGCTTTGAATTTGGTGCCTTTCTCATTCATGAGCTTTCTACACAACTTAGCAAACTCTTTAAACGCATCACCCTTATTAAAGAAGACCAATTACCCAAGTAAACCTTGAGTAATCATCCACACCATAAAGACATATTTAGATCCCTCCCAAGCTCACTACATCCATCTCTCCAAACAAATCCATATATAAAATGAAATCGAAAGCACATGGTTTGACGAAACAAGATTTATAGATTTAAAAGATGATTTATGCATTTTACCGAGTTGACATGCATCACAAAGTTTATCCTTTTTGTACGTGAGACTTGGTAGACCTTTTACATGCGAGTGCTTATGCAATTTAGATAACATTTCAATGCTAGCATGACCCAACCGTCGATGCCATAAACTCACATCATCATGAACCACATTCATGCAAATATTACTAGCTTCAACCAATCAAAATTTACATAGTAAACATTATTCAATCGATAACCATGCACAACAAATGAAGATGAAGCATCGAATGACACATTTATGTTTAGAAACTTGACCCCATAATCATTTTCGCATAATTGACAAGAAATTAAACTTAACACCATCAACAAGCAAAGTATTTTTAATCTTAAACAACCTTTTCTACCAAATGCATCTTTACCTAAGATTTTAAGGAGCCATGGTTAATGAATCCTATTTCCTACCGCCTTGTTACCAAGCTTTAAGAAGCGAGGCATCTCCCGGCCATGTGCCTTGAGCATCCTCTATCCACCATCAAAATATTGTCTTTCATGGACGAAATACCACCTACAACACAAAATCAAGTTCTCATTCGAGGTACCCAATGTGATTTGGGTCCTTGGGGGTTAGTAAGTAAAATGGATTTCCTCACGATCCATTTCGGTCTTTGAGACTTGGGACATAAGGTGCCCAATCTCACTAACCTTTGAACGGGACATCTAGAAGACTCATGATTTCCTTTCTCACAATAAGTGCAAGTGAAATGCGGTCTAATAAATTTAATACCGGATGATGAAGTAACATTAGAAGGATAAGAGTTATCACTTGAATAGCCTAATCCCTTTTTGTTGGTTGGATAACGTTGAGCATCAAGAATTTCATTCAACTTGTTTGTTCTCAAGGAATACAAGTTGAGTGATTTTTTGAGTTCTACATTTTCCAACTCAATCTTACTAAGATTTTGTTTAAGCTCCAATTTTTCAAGAATTCCATCATTTTTAAGATTGGAGTCAAGCTTTAGCAAAGTAACTTCATTTTCGAGAGAAGTAGTTTTAGCAAACTAAGTTTTTATTTGTTTTCGAAAGTTCTTTTGTTTCCTTTTAAGAAATTTTTCAAAAACTTTCTAACAACAACTCATTATAGTTATTTCTTAGCTGTCAAAACTACTTCAGTCGAGTGTTCATCATCACTAACGAGCTCATCATCCGGGATAGAGAATTGAAAGCCAAGAGGTACCTCCATGGAGTTCCTTGCGCTACGAGACACACTATCGCATGTCTCCACTTCGGGGTCGGATTCGGCTCCGGATTCATCCTCCCAAGTGGCCTTGTTGCATACTTCTCTTGGATTGAGACCTCTTTAGCTGACGAGGACAACAAATCTTGAGATGTCCGTCATAGCATTCAAAACATTTTATCTCTTTTGATTTTGCTCCTCTTCTTGTCCTTCAGACTTCCTTTTCATAGTTGTCATATTTCTGAAGCTTGGTGTCCATGATCATCATTATTCTTTTGAATCTTAGAAACTTTTTGTTGTCTCTAGCAAACATGGTCATGTCTTCATCATCCTAGTCACTCTCAATTTTCTCAACAACTTTTTGAGCTTTTGCCGCCACAAGAGCCATTTTATTTTTTGTCCCTCAATTCTTGAGCCTTATTTTAGCTATCACTTCCTCTTCGGCTTTCAAGGATCCAATGAGCTCTTGAATGGAAAGAGTCTTGATATCCCTTGGCTTTATTTATGGCACATACTTTTGGCCAAACCCTGATCGACGGTTTCAATAATTTCTCCCATTTAATTCTTTCTAAGCGATAATGTCTTCCCTGTGAGAATCCAAGTTATCGATGATGGTATTGAACCTTTATGCATGTCTTTAATAGACTCTCCATGATACATTTCAAGGTTTGATAATTTCTAGTCTTAAGTCTAACCTTGTAGTTCACTTGGCTAGAACCAATATGGGGGCGTTTTCTAGCAAATTCCGTGATTCCTCGTCGATTTGCATCCCTTGACCCGAGCATACTCCTCCATGCACATGGCATTGTGAAGAACGTGAATGGCTTTAGAATTTAACTCCACTTTCTTGAGTTCCTCGTCCCTTAGCACTCCATCATCCTCTTTATCCACGTCCTCACGGACTTCCACCACGGCGGCACCTAAATCTTTTATATTTGCCTCCTCCGCCTTGGTCAAGTTCCTATGAGCTCCGGCTTGGAGAATTTGATACTTCATGGGAATGAGTGGACCCTTGATGATCACCCTCCATAATTTGTAATCAATGCTTTGAACGTGATACTTAGCGCTGCACTGGGTCAGTCATAATTTGATCCATCAAGCAACGGTGGCCTCAAGACTCGACCTACCTTTCAACACAGCCAAAAGTCCCCGAGCTACCTATATTCTAGCATACATTACCCATGATCTTTTTCTACAAGATTTTAAGCTTTAGTCGTAGAACACTGGCTCATACCAATTTGCTAGTCAGATATAACCTTTTTGGGGGGGTGAATAAGATTTAGGTTAAGTTATTGTATTTTTCGAAGTTTAATTTAATAAAGGAATTAACAAACAATAGGAATATAAATTAATTCGAGACCGACTACCCAAGCTCGAATGATTAGTCAAGAATTAAACAACCAAAAATATTAAGTGAGTAAATATAGACGATACACACGATTTTAACGAAGCCGTTCCGCTTAATGCTCGACCGCTTTCCAACCTCGATTTAAGTAAAGATAACTAGTTTTTCGAAGAATTGTTTGATTAACACAAGCAACTTCTCTCAAGACTATTATCAAACACCTAGCCTCCAAACTAAATAATTCCAAGCTACCTCGCTATGATTTCAACACCTAATCTACTGAAATAGGGAACCCAAGAATACCTCCTCTTAGGATTTCACTTTTTACTACTCCAACTAGGAATAGCAAACCCTATGCTACACCATACAAGGATTTCTACTAAATCACAATTGAGGATGTAGAATACAATTTTAGAGCTGACAACTAGGAAACTTCTCCACAAAATATAAATAAGATTAAATGAGAGTTATTGACTTTTTGCCTTTTTGAATTTGAAGGAATCTAATGTTTGTGAATTAGGTCAAAAAAGTTGAGGGTTTTAAAATAGAAAGAGACTATATAGTGCATAAAAAATCTGCGTAATTGGTCACAAGATTTAGAGTCTCATCGAGACCCGGAAATCTCGGATGGTACCGACGGGCCAGAGCAACGGCTATAAGCCCCTCTCGTAGACCCTAATGAGAGGCCGTGGTCTCGACATTGGGACCCTATTTCCGAGACCTCACCTCTCGACGGGGTTCGATCATTGGCCCCGACGAGACCCGCCTCGATGGTTCGATGGTCCGATGTTTTCTTCCAAAATATGGATCGTTTCAAGCCACTCGAAAACAAAATGACACAGCCATTTGTACGAGCCTTTAACAATGAATCAATCTATATACTTAGGATTAAAAAACTACGGACTATCAATTTTAAAACAATTCAAGATTAAAACTACACAAAGTCATTTCCTCTCATACTTAAAAACAACATATACTAAAAGTTGCAGTTTCCTTAGAAACGCCTATAACAATAAAGATCATGAGCTCCTTGAATAGTTTCGCTTGTTGACTCAACCTTGAGCCTCCGAACATCCCGATCAACCCTTTAAGCGCTTGAACTTATTAAAGAATAAACCTGATAACACGTTCACTTGAAAACGGGATTAGTTCGTTTAAACAATTTGTTATCTTCAAAAAAAGGTTTGAATCGAATTCCATTATTCAACAAATATATCCCCATGGTATATTGCCCAAGATTACTCGAGTAGCTATCGACTAGAGCTCATGATACGGAGCCAACTGGCAATGCAAATAAGTGAAGGATCGACCGTCTCCCGGCAGCTAGCACTTTCCGTACAAACACGACCAAAGACCAAGAGACAACCCCAGAACTGAGAAAAATGAATCACACACGGTGACTTCAAAGTCAACCAAGTTTTTCTTCAAAACTAAAAGGACAGAGGGAGGTCTTAATCTCAGAGAGAAGAAATGTCTCTCACTAAAAGAAATGAGAATCGACATTTCACGGATGTTCAAGAGTTACTAAAGGCCAAGCCGATAGAGTCGCTCGAGCCTAAAATTTTAGAAGCAAATAGAAGCACCGAAAAGGATTACCGCAAGTACCACGAGTACTTAGACCGACAAGGGGAAATCTTCCCGAAGAAGACAAAGTTTCAAATTAACCACACCACTCCTCTCATAGTCATCCGAATTCCACCGAGGTCATGTACTAGACGACCTGGTGAGTAAGCTGGGGAGCCCGTAGAATGCACGGGCGGATTACTCAAGTGACCCGCCACGAGTCATGCCATGTCAGAGATAAGAAGACTCAACATGGGGCTGAGACCAAGAGGCGCCTAAAACAGTCTCCGATTAATCCCCTAAACCTTTGTTGTCACCTTCACGTATCTAAGACTGGCCTCAAGAGTGACGCCGGTCACAACCGACCTCTCTATTTGTCCTGGATAAATATGTGAAAGAAGATCATCGATGTTAAGATGGAGATTCGGGTTAGAACATCTTACCACTCCAAACATTGAAACTCTTGGGCATATCCACCGACGCTATTGCAACGCTTCCGTATTAATACAAGTGGTTCAATCAAAAGTGTCAAAGAGCCTTAGGGTGAGTCTTACATGATGGATATTAGGTGAACTGAGATTACCTCATGGTTCCGTAGATCGATGCCCGAGTCACATATAATGTATACCGGGATGCACTATGGATCCACAGCGCACAGCGCTTCCCTCGACCCTACACCAATGCTCCTGCTACCGCAAAATTGGCACACAGAGATCGATCATGGGTACTTGAAACCCTTCACAAATAAGAATCACACTTTGCAGAGGCCAAATACTATCAGAAAAAGAAGATGGTCGAGCCCCAGAGGCAAGAAGCCTTAGAAACGCCCCTAGTCAAACCCTCGATCCTTCCAAAGGACGGTACCTAACTTACTTAAAAGCATTGTATGGCTCACTATACCAATGATCCAATTAGAGAAGCGCTTCAAGATCATTAAAGGCTTTAGAAAGCACAAATTAGTGGATCAAAACTCGAGTACGGAACCACGGGATTCAAATGAAATAACCTAAAAAATTTTTTTTATTTAAGTAATAATTGAATATTGCCCTACTTAAAATAAATTCGAACTAAATAAGGATGTATCTAAATCACTACTCATCTTTTTTCCCCGAGCTGCTAGAAAACCACCACCATGCTTGACACCTCGTACTTGCTTCACTTTTTCTTCAAGGCTAAGTAATTGTATTTAATAACATTATCCCTCATAATTTATCAAAAAATCACAAAGCTTCATTTTTCTCTTCTTCCTCCTTAGGGCCGAGATATATCCCTCCATTTCTCCCCAAAAATTTCTTTCATTTGGTGATAAATTCTTCACTCAAAATCATACTCCTTAAGTTCTAACAAGTTTTAAGAAGAAAGAGGTATAACTATATCCCTTTAAGAGTTATATAACTAGTTTAATTATGTCAAGTTATCTTAATTAGTTAATTTCATTCATTAATGATATTTAGAGGTTATATTTAATGGTTTAAACATAAGTAGGTTGACATGTGGCTACAGTTATCAAATTCCATTCTCTGGTTAAGTAAATAGTAAAGGGATCATTTATAAGTTAAGTAAAATAAATGATAGGATCGTATGTTAGTCCTAATTTAGTTATGTAATAGAAGTTGATGTTGGTATTTAATTTAGATTCTTGATATAACTAATATAATCGATATAGACAAAAAGATAAAAAAGTGGGTATAAGAGTATATCGTAAAATGATTTAAGTTGTCATTGAGTTAAAGTATTAATTTTTATGTTGAATAGAGGAAATTATGTTAAAAATGGCAATTGGTTCGAGGGAATTGATTTTCAAGTTGATTAGGAAGCTTGCTTAAAGCTGCTAGAGAGCGTATAAAATGGTGCTCTAATCGAAATCTGGTGATGTCAGCGTTGAAATATCGTTGTTTTAATTGTCGGTTAAACTCGTGTAGTAATCTTTTTCACCTAGAATTGTTAAGTTGGTAACTAAAATATTGTTAAGGTTGGATAGTTAAAACTTAAATGTGATAAGCGGTTAAAATTGTAGTAAGTATTAATTGTAAATTTTGGGTACGCGCGACAGCGGGATCGCGTGGGAAGAGACACGCGACTAAGTAGGCGAGGCGATATCGTTGTTAGCCAAGTAGTATTTATCTCACGGGTGTAGATTAATTTAATTTTCGTGGAATGTAAGCACTCAAGTCAGGAGCATGTTATATATATATATATATGCAGCGCTGCCAAGTAAGGATTATTTGCGAGAAGGGATTATATGTGTTGTTTATGGGATTCATAGGTGTTTTGAGATGAGTTTATTTCCGTGACTATTTTGGTCATTTTGATGTTTAGGTGTTCTGTTGGTCGGATCGGAATAGCATGACTTGTCGAGCCGTTGGATATATGCGCTGGTCAGATTACCCGTGTCAGGCCTTATACTACGTTGTAAGTGCGGAGTGGTTGATGCTCGTGGAGTTATGCTTATCCTCCGGTTGTACCTTTATACTACTCTGTGATAAGTGTGGTGTATTTCCCTCCCACTGCTACGCTCTCGGGTGTTAGCTTATGTCGACGGTGCTATAAATTTCTCCTGCAGGTCGAGGTTGATTATACGTGCATTTAAATAGAAACCGACATGAGTTGATTGAACACCTCGCTTGTTTGAGTCGATTGAGTTGTGTTGTCAAAGTGTCTAAGGTATAGTCATGGTGTCTTTACCAAAGGATCGATAGAATAGAGTTGTGGACTTATTTGGGTATGTTGTCGCTGTGTTTGGAAAATGCATGATTATCTTTGTTGAATGTCCTTTATTCGAAATATTTATATCTAGTTGACGAGCCTATAAATTATGCATTTTGACAATGATTGAACGGATGATTTTTATATGATGGCCATACATTGTATAGCATTTTGAAATACCCATCTATCCTATGCAAAACTAATGATTTTAAATTACACTAATCGAGAGTAAGGTTAATGTCCACTCTTGAGATAAATATTCACTAAGCTTCGCAACTTACACCCTATTCAAGCATGGGCCGAATTTTCATTTGTGCCAGTCGACAGTGGTGTCAGAAGCATTTTTCGAGCTTGTTCGAAAGGGATCGTCTTAGAGCCTAGTGAGTTGACGGGCGGCAGTAGATCCCTGCGCTCGTTATTTTGGATTGTATTCGGTTGTCCGTATTGTTGTATTTTTGGGATTTCGTACTGTGTCAGAGTATTGACTTTTTGTACTTCGTTGTTTGTGTATATTGGTCGTAAGGCGTGGTTAGGAAATACCACGATGGATCATTTTTCTTAAAAACTGTCATTTTCAGATGTAGTTTGTTGTATTAGTTTATTTATGAACAAAGTTCTTTTAAATTGAGTCATCCATCGACAAGGACTCAGCGTCCAGGATTTGAATGATTCTAACCTCGGGGCTGTCGACCTAGGGCGATCGCGTTACACCAAAGGCTTAAGGACCTTTAGTCAAGGCCGGGTAAGACCCTAAAGAATACAAAACCTTGGGAAAACTGTCATCAGAAGATGACGATAGCCCATGTAAAACTCAAAAAGTGCCACCATAGAGAAGAAGCCATAAAAAGGAGGTCTTAGTTAAACCCAATGACGCTCCAGCGCTTCCCCTACGAATCCGAATAAAAGAGGGTCGGCGTACTCCCCGTTAAGACATATATCCACAGAGTGTGGGGCCACCAATCTCTCACTAAATCCCGAAGGAATAGACAGCCCCTCGTAAGCCCAAGGACCTCAAGGCCGAAACCAATATATAAAGTTGCCTTCTCGAAATAAGAAAGTCTGGCGACCTAAAGAAAAAGGAAATAAAAACATGACATTCCACATAACAGTGGAGGAGGGAGAAACACAGCTGGAAGATGCCATCGAATGACCTCCGTGGTTGAAGAATACATCAAGGCCACAATAGACGAAATTTCAAGGAGACACCTCGTACCACAAGCACTCCACGCCCAACGCATCGGCCACGCCCTCTTGACTCCATAAGAGGAGGCCGAGTACGTGTCCCTACTCGCTGCACGTGTAGACAGTTCTTTGTTTGGACATAATCTCGGTATGCCGGGATTAAACCCAAAGTAGTGCATCACTAGTCATAAAAGGGTTCACGACCACAAGAAAGACAACGGCAATTCCGCCTCGAAGTTGGGTACCTTCAATAGAAGCCGAAGTTAACCGACTTATCGATACTGGCTTCATAAGGGAAGTGGTCTACCCTACTTGGTTAACGAATATAGTGCCGCTACAAAAGAAGAACGGATAAATAAGGGTTTGTGTGGACTTCAGAGATCTGAACCATGCTTGTCCGAAAGACGACTTTCCACCGGTCTATACCCGAAGCAATAATAGATGCTACCATTGTGGCATGTAAGATTAACTATGGATGGATCGTCGGGTACAATCAAATCCGTATGAACCCATCGGATGAAGAGCTCACGGCCTTCCGTACTCCCAAGGGAATATATTGCTATAAGGTAATGCCTTTGGACTAAAGAATGATGGTGCTACATATCAAAGAGCCATGCAAAAGATATTCGACGATATGCTCCACAAAAACGAGGAATGTTACGTAGATGATCTGGTGGTAAAATCCATCAAAAGAAAAGACCACCCTAAAGACCTACGTGAGGTGTTCGAGCGGCTCAGGCGATACCAGTTAAAAATGAACCCACTAAAATGCGCCTTCGGAGTCACTTCAGGAAAATTCCTAGGTTTTCGCCCGCACGTGGAATCAGATCGAAAGAGGTCAAAATCGACACCATCGCCGTGATACGAACCTCGCAACATCCATGAGCTCAAAATCCTACAAGGTAAATTGGCATATTTTCTCGGCTGTTCATATCAAATTCAAGGGAGTTGTCACCGCAAATTAATGAAGAAGGGGGCGCCCTTTACATGGGATGCATCATGTTCGCAGCCTTCCAAGATATCAAAGCATACCTGATAAGTCCGCCTGTGCTAGCAGCACCCATGCAAGGAAAGCCACTCATATTATATATAGCGTAGCAGAACAAACAAATGGGACATCGCCGCACAAGAAAACGGATTTAAAGTAAAGAAAAACTGCTTTTATTACCCAATTAAGAATGACTCCAATGAGATCAATTACCTGCCTATAGAAAAACTATGTCTGGCCTTGATATTCGCCATACAGAAGCTGAAGCACTATTTCTAGGCTCATACGGTAAACTTGATCTCAAAAGCGAATCCGATCAAATACGTAATGTCCAAGCCAGTGCTATCAGATCGATTAGCCAGATGGTACTTACAACTACAATAGTTCGAGATTGTATATGTACTACAAAAGGCAATAAAGGGGCAGTGATGGTCGATTTTCAGGACCTCTCCCCTCGCAGAATGGGAATTATGCGATGAACTACCCGACGAAGATGTCATGAACGTAGAAGTACTGCCCCCATGGCAAATGTAATTTCACGGAGCAGCACACCAAGAGGGCACAAGTCTGGATTCGTGTTTATCATGCCCCAACAGGACCTCCTGTCCTATTCTTTCTCTTTGAGCCATAAATGCTCTAATAACGTGCTCTAGCACGCACTCATAGGATCGGCAACAGATTCGAACATACATCGGGGCTTAGGAAATCTACGGAGATTCACAACTGGTCATCAGACAACTCATAGGAGAATATGAGGTTAGAAAGCCAGAGTTGATCCCGTATCACGGGTACGCCGAAAAATTATTGCAATCAGTGAACCTGGTCACGCTAAAACATGTCCCTTAAAATCCAAGAAACAGCAGACGCTTTTAGCGTGTCTGGGCTCTTCACTAGCTTTCCCAGGAAAAGAAATATGGGTACCCTTATGGGAGAAGTGGATCGTACCGCCCCTGTTTATTCCCCACGAATACGAAGAGGGGGGAGTGGAGGCAGTTATGGCAATAGTCATGAAAACAGGGTCCACGATGACCGGAGCATGCACTTATCATCGACACTGCAGCACGGAAAGCTCCTTAGATGACGCTCGTAAAAGATGTATTATCCGACAAAGAGCTCCTCGATTCATCTACTTCAACGATACATTGTTCCGAAGGTCATTCGGGGAAGTATTGTTGAGATGTCTCTCCAGCACGGAAGCGGCTCAGGCAATGAATGAAGCTCATTCAGGAGTATGTGGCGCACACCAGTCAGGGGCCAAACTCCATTTTCAAATAAAAAGGATGGGATACTATTGGCCTACCATGGTAAAAGACTGTATGGAGAACGCACAACTTTGCCACCCATGTCAATTTCATGCAAATTTTATACATCAGCCACCAGAACCATTGCATCCCACAACGACTTCATGGTCATTCGATGCATGAGGATTAGATATGGTAGGACCCATGCCCGAGTCAGCAGAGGGGCATGTTTACATACTTGCCGCCACTGACTACTTTTCCAAATGGGCAAGTCGTGTACTATTTTTAAGCCGAAAGAAAGAAGATGTAGTCAATTTCATTAAGTCCAACCTCATATACCGGTATCGGGTCTCAAGGCATTATCACAGAAAATGGGAAGTCTTTTGACAACAAATAGTGTGACTTATGTGTCAAATCAAAAAATAATTATCTGCTCTTATGTATTACCCACGTGCTGTTTGTCCGATGAGGCTTTCAATAAAATATTATGTAACATACTAAATAAGGTGGTCAGCAAATCTAAAAAATTAACATCGCATGAAAAAAGATGAAAGAGTTACTATGGACATACACAACTACGCATCAACTCCCACACAATCAACCTCGTATGCGCCGGGGTGTATGGAGTCGAGGCTGCTCTCCATTAAGTCCAAATCCCTCTCTAAAGGTAGCCGGTGGAATGAATAAATCACCCAAGAAGAAGCCACCAATTAAGGACATAAGAGTTAATCTACTAGATGAATAGCGACTCGATCCACAACAAAGGTTGGAGTGCTACCAATCACGCATCACCAAATCTTACAAAAGAAGAGTCCGTCATCGGTCCTATCAGGTTGGAGACATGGTGCTTGCTGTGAAACGACCAATCCACATTCAAAGGAAGAACTCTAAAATGATGCCTAAATGGAATAGACCCTACGTGGTCCAAGAGGCTTATACTAGTGGGTCATACCTACTAGCCGATCAAGAAGGAAAAAAGGTAGGACCCATAAATGGTCGCTACCTAAAGCGATATTATCCGTAAAGCTAAATACCACGCTCCTTGACACGAGCTTAAACTGTCTACACTCTCCTAGATATGAGCTAAAACTATCTACCATAAAAGTCGTCCTGTTAAGGAAAATACACCTACACTCTTTTCGGTGAGAGCTTAAACACCGGTTAAACTCTCGGACAAGGAGTCTAAAAAGGTCTAAAAACAAGTGAACTAAGTTTGGCTTCGATCCCCTGTGAAACCTCCTCGAGTATCGTAGCAGCTTGGACATACCAAGCTCAGCCATAACTATACAAATATTATTTCTTCTACCGTATAACAATAGCAAAGAGATCAATATCAGTAAGGAATAATTCGAGGGAAATAAATACATATAACAAAAAGCATAAAACCGAATACTCTGTCAAAACAAACATCTCAAAGCCTATTAGAAGGGAAAAATGTCTCAAAATACGAAAAATGAATCTAGAAATAACTAGAAAGGTGCTAAAGCCTCGAGAGCATCCAAACGGTCACCAAAGATGCCTCCAAATCCTGGTAATGCACGCCTATCGCAGGTGCATCTTGGGGTGCCCCATTAAGCACGGTCTAATAACTGATGTCGGTCCTCCAGAGTACGAACAAGGCCAGAACCAAGTAGCGGCCGCCTTCCTCAGCCCGAGGAACACCTCTTTGTCCAGATACCCACGCCAGCCTACGCCGCCAGTAGTTCGTCGGCAATATAAGTGCTTCATCCTCTGCTATGCAAGGCCCGAGCTAAAGCATTAAAATGAGCATCTTGGAAGGAGTGATGACGGTAGGCTACGCCCTGCCTCATTTCTCGAGCAAAAGATCCATGTCGTTTCAATGAAAAGATGCCTCCAAAACAGCGCCGCATTACGGGAGCTGTGATCATGGCCTGGGGACGCCTCCGGGCCGTCAGTACGCCCATAACTCTAAGATGCGACAAAGGCTTCCCACGAAGGGAGCCACATAAGGCAATCTACCTAGGGTCAGCAGCCACCGCATATCTTACTAACGAAGATACTCGTGGAAGGCGGAATAAGTCATCAACACCGAAAAGGAAAGCGCAAGGCAAAAGGATCTCAAGATTTACGATATAAAGAGATAAAAACTATACCACGGGATAAAGCGGACGGGAATTCCTAAAATAATACACCACATAGTCCGTGGGTGGTGCTGAAGTTAAAGCGATCGAACAAATTCTCGTGACCCGTAAGGGCTCCTATGAAAGCCGCATCCAAGACGCTGTATTACTTAGAACCATAGTATAAATCATGATCCCTCAAGAGTATGCGATCCATGAGAAATTGCATCTCTATGACGAGATACTATGATTTAACACTAAGTTGTTTAGGACTAGAAAGTTCAGACACTATCTAATAAAGAATAACCGGTTATGAATACTTCTCTATAGAAGAGTTACGCGAGAAAAAGTGAACCATGAGGCCCTACTCACAATAATTGCACTCATTAGTGAAGTTAATTGACGCACCCATGAGACAAGGACAACCATAGCAAGTGAATGTTGAGATCCTGCTCACACAAAGTTATCCCTAGTCATGATTACAGGAAAAGAACTCATGCATGAAGCACGTAGTTCATGAGCAAAAGGAGCAACAGGGAATGAATGATGACATCCTACTCCCATAAGCTCACTCAAGATCATAAGAGAAGTTTAAAGAAGAAGGAAAAATGGATTGGATTTAAAATGGATGCTAAAATCATAACAACTGAATGGAATTTCGATGTGCAAATAAATCAAAGCCATAAAATTCAAGGACAGAGGTATTTCAATATACCCGTTATACCTTGGTATCATACTTCATGAATTGGAGACATCCAAGAGCAATACTTCCCTCAAATTCAAACATCATGGCAAAAACAAGCATCGAAAGCAATAAAAATGCCACTGTCCCCAAAGGGATTTCGGCATAGCAGGCCAACACACAAAATTTTGGGCCTATACTGAATGATAGAAAATCAAAAGACCTTCAAGTGGCCACTTGGATCTCTGAATTCCGATAAACAAGTAATTAGTTATGAATTTTCAAAGTTATATGTCAGAAATTTCATGAAATTACACTGCAGCAGATTGAGAATGAATCTACAAACTGCTCAGTTCGACCCACGTGAAGAGACCTATGCCAAAAGTTCGGCCTCTTAGATACCTTCGATTTGGTACGTAGATCACCCCAAACGGATGAGTGAGTCATTCGCAATCACAATTTTATCGCAAGTTACTAAAAAAGGAGGCAACTATGAAAAAACAGATTACGAAGCCTATCTACCAATTTTCAAAAATTCAGTAAAAATTCGGGGATACTCTACATTCATAGAGAAATCATTCACATAAATTTCATAGCAATCCGATAAGTAACGAAACGAAAAAAAAATCGTAAAGTGTAAAATAGTATGCTGGAAATTTCAGCAACAAATTCAAATTACATTATGCTTGATTTCATTATTATTTTCAAATAATAGACGTTAAATTAAAGCAAGCTATGAACAAATAATGACAAATATAGGAAAGCTTAATTGGTTCAAAAATCTAAATCAAAGAGTACACCACCTCAAAGTACTACACAAAAGAAAACCAAAATCATGAGTTAATAGCTTGAAATAAGTAAGAAAGCTATTAAAAAGATAAAATTTTATTCCTACTCTAACCTTATGTTCAAAAATTAGGGGAAGAAGAGTGAAGAGATTGTCTCAAATTTTGGGAAGAACAACCTTTTATATAGATAAAGGTGGTGGAAGAATATAGAAATAAGACGACTTAGCCACCAAGTAAAGTTGCAAGTTGGCAAAAAATAGAGTTTCCATATAAAAATATATGGAATTTTTGGCCATCACCCTTCCAAATTGGGGTGGCCGAAAATTCCACAACATTCCGGAAACTTCCAGGTTATTTTCTTATCCGTTTTATTACCTGAAAAAAATGTTTATGATAATAAGACAAAAAGGTAATAAGTGGCCACCAAGTAAGCTAATTATTGCCATAAAAAGTAAAAAATGACACCTCACCCCACCTAGATGGTTCGACCACCACTAGGTGCTCGGGTCCGAGGTTCGTTTCTTTTCCAAATACCAAATCTTGTTCGGTTATGCATAAAAATTCAAAAAAATGCCCGAAAAATCTAAAAAATTTGGGAAAATTCCAAAAAAATATATATGAAATAATTTTAGACCCACAGGAGGTCAAAATTAATTATCCACGAAACTAACACGACTTAAATTCATGTCAAACTTATCCCGAATTAATTTTCTTATCCCTAAAATATTGGAAGAATAATTCGAAAACGCGTGAAGATCATTTTTCATCTATATAAAGATTGGAATTAACTTCATTAAATATTCAGCATGACTTAAATTCATGTTAACTAGAGTTAAATTTTCATGATATGGAACTCATTTCTAGAAATGAAATTAAGGATGGCTGACAAAGTCGGTTTCTAATCACAACATGACAAGAATGTGTTTAGCAACGCAACGGTATTAAATTCCCACGTTGGCATTAAAAGATCTGTCTGTCAAACCCCACACTTTACCAAGTATGTGCCCGAGTTCTAGGCATTCAGAGACAAAATAAATTAAATAAATAATTTAATTAAAATTCGATTTATTTTAATCGGTGAAATCGATAAAAAAAAATTGATCACACGAACTACACGTGACAATTAGGTCTAATAGAAATCGAACACTTGTGAAATGATAAGGGTTCCGGGAATTAGGCCCCTGAAATTAAATTAAAGTCGGTTGTGGTTTTATCATTAATTAACCCTAAATTTTAATCCCAAACGAGCCTTAAAAAAATAGCCCGAATTAAATGTCAATCGGTGGCTCTAAAAATCCCCAAATTTATGACAATAAAATTAGATATTTGGCCTGAAATGGGAGTTCCGGAAGCTTCAGGGCTTAAAATAAAGACTCTAGAAAGAACGGGGTTAAAACGAACACTCCAAAAGAGTTGGGGCTAATATGAAAATGTGTTTGACCTAAAAAGTTAATCCTAACCTTCCTCGCCATCAAAAGAGGCGCCTATTATGCTTGGAGTGTGAGTCAAAGTTATTTTATTAAAATTAACGTGGCTCGGATCTTGCCTCAAAATCAACGGTTAAGATCAAAATCCAAGTGATTATGGATCAACCAATCAGAAGAGAACCCGAAATCCTATAAATACCCCCTCCCCTATTATGACCGAAAATTCATCCTTGAACACAATAAAAATACAACAAAAGCTCCTAGCATAAGAACAACTCAGAATGTATTTTTTCATAGAAAACCTCTGAAGATTGTTACTTTATCAGGAGAAAATCATAAAAAAAAAGGTTTTAATCTTCAATCTATAGCGTTTCAAGCAAAGCCTAAATTGTAGAACTGAGTGAAGAACACAAAAATCTTCAACTTCATATCAAAATAGACGCCTAGAATTAGGGACAAGGTTAAATTGGTGTACATACGCAGTAAATTCATGATCAAGATCCAAAAACTTATGAGAATCTGATCATTCAGGTCTCATAAATTAAATAAACTACATGATTAAGCCACAAAGGCCCCTGTAGTAAATCACATGCAAAGATATGTTTCCATAGCCCCCTGCCTAGTCAAGCTGAAATAATGGAGTAAGCTGCTAAGGCATCCTCTTGACAATACAAGCATATCCACCTAGATAGCACCTGAATATCAGGAATAAGTTGTTAAGCATCTGAATTCAGTCTAGTTGTACGAGATCAAGCTGCTAAGACCCTCTTGCTAGACACATAGCCAAATCAAGTCTAAGTCTCACGACTCAAGTCTAAAAGTCTAAAGATTACGGGCCCGCATGCCACAGAGCATACTGTAAGGCTTTCCTGCTCGGACCATATCCAAGTCAAGACCAAGTTCAAAGACTCAAGTCTTCTATCCAGTCTAGAGATCACATTATGGCGAACCAACATCCATCC
The DNA here is from genome assembly GCA_019722365.1 of Lithospermum erythrorhizon. Classification (NCBI taxonomy): domain Eukaryota; kingdom Viridiplantae; phylum Streptophyta; class Magnoliopsida; order Boraginales; family Boraginaceae; genus Lithospermum; species Lithospermum erythrorhizon. Next base: position 56,893 of record JADFUC010001652.1, on the reverse strand, counting down.
AAGTCAAGACCAAGTCCAAAGACTCAGCACACACAAACAGTTGGATCGAGTCCATTTTGGAGGCTTACTCTGATTTGTAAGCATCATACATATAAAAGGGCATTAGAGTAATATTACCCCTACCTCAGTTTTTGCCTAATTCACTCTTCCATTTACTCGCCTCAATACCAAGAATCCTCCCCCTCTGTCCCTCTTATCTCCATTGCCACTTTCCATTAAATTATATGAGAAAAATATATTTAACATAATTGAATCATAAATTAAATTAAATTGCAACCAAAATTCAAAATTCAAAGAAATCAAATAAGTTGGATTAGAAAATTCAAATAAATAACAAGAAAAATTAAATCAAATAGAAAAGAAAATTCAAATTAAATCAATTGGATCAAAATCAAAATCAAATTGGATCAAAAAATTCAAATTAAACCAATTGGATCAAAATTAAATAAAATTGGATCATAAAATTCTAAGAAATAATGCATACCATTATTAAAAAGTTCATGGTATTTTTATAGTGTTAATACATACCATGCTTTTAACACAAATGGTATTCCGGACATATTCTCAAATAATTTTTAGAAAATTCTTATGTAACAACATATAACAAAACACTTCTCAAGCCATTATTTTGTATTCTTTTTACCTCATATGGTATTAAATATATGTGATACTTTCTCCTATGGTATTTCAACAATGGCATTATTATTATAAAAACAAATTAAGAATAGAAATTATAAAAATTAATGGATTCCATTATTAAAAACACCATGATATTTATGTATTATTAATACATACGATACTTATAAAACAAATGATATTCCAAAAAATATTCCCAAATAATTCCCGACAATCTCTTATCTAAAAATACATGAGAAAACACATCTCAAAACAAGGTATTTTCTATTTACACTATATGGTATTAAATAAATGAGGTATTTTCTGCTTTGATATTTTAATTATGGTATTACTATCATAGAAATACATTGATAATGAAAAATTTGAAAAATAATACATACCATAATTAAAAGACCATGGTATTTTTGTACTATTGACACATACCATACTTTCAACATAAATGGTATTTTAGACATATTCCTTGAAAATTTCCAAAATTTCTTATGTAACAACACATAACCAAATGATATTTTCGGGTTTAAGAATACAATATTAGATGAAAATGATATAATATTGTGATAATAATAATAATAGTATTCTATGACACAACAAAAATGTCATTACGTTCATTATTATGGTATTCCAAAAGACAATGACAAAGATATTTCTGAGAATAATCACATTACATACATTAATATACCATTGTATATATTCAGATATGATATTATATGCCACAAAACAAATAACATAACATTCATTAATATAATATTCCAAAAAATATTGAAACAATGAAATAAATTCAGATTAGCTTTGATGATAATACAATAAAGTTTAACACCAGAGAGACTTCATGTCCACAATGTTATGTTTGGAACACCATAGATTTTAAATCAATCGATCACCCATTCAAAAAGATTATTAATTTGGGTTATAAATTAAATAATTGTTAAAAGAATGACAATTAAACATAAATTGTTCTCAAACTGACATTTTTACAAACACCTTCATAGCAAAATCCATGTTACTCCTTTTAATGCAAACACCAATTTCTTGCTTTAAGTCTTATAAAATCATAATCAACATGATGAATAAACCATAATGAAATCCAAAACCTAGTTTACCACCCAGAGTAAATAATCACAAATAACCAATTAAACTATCAACAATTAATTTGAATCGAACAAACTAGGAGAATTAAACTATATAAATTGAACAAATAACTAAATTATAAAAAACCTCATATTAGGTTCAAGGAGGGGACCGCCTTTTCCTGCTATTGAACTCATTTTCTTATGGGTTGAGAAAGTCTGGTGGTCGAGGAGGCTCAGATGGAGTATCATATTAGGTTCAAGTTTTGGGAATGAGTTCAGATTATAATAGTTGCTTCTCATTTGTTTAGTAATTCTCATATACCTATTCTACTCCTGTTTTATCACAACCATTGAATCAAAAATAGTAATTTAATGGATAAGATTAGAGTAAGCACACTTTTAGCACACAAAAGTAAGCCTCTAAAAAAAACTCAGTTGGATCTATGTTACATTTTTATACTAGTAATAATTATACCTCTTTAGATCTTGCGTATTTTTTATAATTTAATCTATTAATAAAAATAGAATGTATCTTATAAAATTTATGTACCTAGGTGGACAAGAATTTTGTACAAAAAAGCATACAAATTGATACAAATATAATAGAAAATAGTATTAAATTTATTGATAAATAAAATAATTTTTAGAAAAAACGAAATATAATTTTCCAAACTAAATAATAAAATTTAATTTTTTCAAAAATTATTGGCAAATGTCCTTGTAACGCGTAGAAAGATTTTACTCCCTCCGTCTTAATTTAAGTGATTATCTAGCAAAAAATCACTTTTCACGCAGTGACCGCTTCAATGCAACTTTTACATTGAAGTTCAGATTATGTCTCCCAATATTATTTTTTCTATTGGTTGATATTCTTTCTTTCTCCTCAAAAATCAGACAATCACCCATTTTCCTAATAAAGTATTTTTCTTCTAAACGATCAATAAATTGAGAAGGAGAGAGTATTATTTATAATGTATGCGCACCAATACAATAAAATCCCTTTGGGAAAATCCTTCTAGGTACAAAGAAGATTTATCAAATTGATTGAGGTTCGACTATTAATCTACTGTTCTCTAAACGGATTGCTGACTGCTTGAGATGCTAGACATGGACTTGATGTAGTCTTGGACTTGTATATGGGTCTTGGTCTTGATTTAGGCGCTTGGAATGATGTTGGATTTGTAATGATCCTGCTATGTGATCCCAAACCTGAATTTTGCATTTGCGCTCGATCAAGATACGATAAGCTGGATAAGAGTCTGGACCTATGTGATCCTAGACTGGATAGATGATTTAGTCTTGGACTTGGTCGTTGGACTTTGATATGGTCCCAGCCGGGTGCCTTAGCAACTTGATCCCGCAAGGGGCGTATTTACTTGATCTGTCTTCGGACTCAGTCGCTAATTCTTAGACTCTGATTTGGATATGCCTAGCTCGATGTCTTAGCATCTTGATCCCGCATAAATTCTGACCGAGTTCAAAGCGCTGGGTGAGCTTACTCTTGATCTTCATGTGCCACGCACGTATACGCTTTTGTTATTTTCGGGCAGGATGCCTTAGCAAAGATGCTCCGTGTTTCATGACAGGTAGACCCCTATGCAGCTCATATCCTGTCTGGATTTACTACAGGGGCTTTGTGTCTTAATCTTGTAGTGATTTGATTTGTAAGATCTCAATCGATCGTATTCCCTAATGATTTTGATATTGTTCCCTAAATTATCAAGGATGAAAAGTAATTCAACCCAACTCTTAATATTAGGCTCCTATTTTGGTTTTGAAGTTGAAGATTTTTGTGTTCTTCACTTTGTTCCTCAATTTAGGCGCCTATTTAGGCTTTTAGGTTGAAGATTTCAGTATTTTTGCCTCCGTTCTTGGCTTTGAGAGCATATTTTGCTCGAGGATGAAGATCTGAAGTGTTCTGGCCTCCGCCACTTTAGGTGGTGGGAGGAGTCAAGATTTATAGGTTTATTATGGTTTTCACCTCAAAAGTTAGCAGAAACTTCAGAGGTTTTATGTCGGTAAATACCTTCTTTAATCGCTTTTTTATACTAAATTCTCTCAGGAGTTTTGTGTTGTATTTTTTTGGTTGTGGAGGTTGTCCATTTCGGCTATCATAGGGGGGATTTATATAGGCTTTCTGGCTTTCTTCTGATTGGTTGATTCATGATCGCATGGATTACGATCTTAACCGTTAATTTTGAAGTAAAGATCTCGAACTGGGCTTGGCTTTATGGAAATTACTTTGCCTCCAAGAACATCATATGGGGCACCTATTTCATGAAGAAATAGGAAGATTTAGGACTTTTCTAGGTCAAACGCATTTACATATCGACCCCGACATTTCCTTGATATATTAAATTCAGCCCCGTAACTTCCGGAAACCCTATTTCACTTTAAAACTAGGGTTAATTAATATAAAACCCTTATTTTAGCTTTAATTAATTCCATTGGTTTAATTCCCTGAAACCGTTATTATTTTACACGTGTTTGATTTTGAATCAAAACCCTAATCGTCACGTATATCCCACATGATCGATTTTTATTTAATTAATTCAACCAATTCAAAATAAATTGAATTTAATTAAAATAATTAATAAATTTTGACTGTCTACAGTCCCAACGTCCTTTAGTTCCACTATCATACATACTCATTACAATCCATTTCAATCGACATTTTTATTTTATATCAATTGATTTTTTTCATTAATGTAATAAATATAAATTTGATGTCACTAAATTTATATTTAAAAATATTTTCATAATACTATATAATGTTATCATAATTTTCATAGAATAATTAAAGAATAATTCATGTTGACATAGAAAAATACAAAAGTCAGTTAAATTGATTGAATGTAGTAATAGATAGTGTAGTAATAGATAGTGACACAAAAGGTAACTAATCTTGTGCTCTAATGAGATAATCAGTTCTTGCAGCCATTTTCAACCACCAGAAATCCTCAAAAATCAAGAATTTCAACTTCTCCCCTCCAAATTCGTATTAATTTCACATTTTCAGGTAAATAAATCTGCCCCAAACTTCAATTTGCATTCTTTTTCTACTATCTTATTTTAATCTGAATATATTGTCCTGTTAAATGTTTGTTACTAGCATTGTTACAGAAAATATTGTGAATTTCGATGCCCGTTTTCGGTTTGTAATGTAAGTAATTTGTTTATAGATTATCAAGTTTAAAAATAAGCTTGGTATAGTACAACATTGTTTCATATGTGTATACGAAACGAAGAAACATAATGAATAAGATACTCATAAATATATAGTACTTAAAGGACTATGAATATATAGCGTTTAGCGGTGAAAAGCGCTATTGCGCCGCTATTTACCGCGACGTTACGTAGGGCTACGCTATTGCGACGCGCTGCTATACCGCGACCACGATGCTATTTACCGCTATTCATAACTATGGTTACACATAAAAGAATAAAACGTCAAAAGAACCTAACTTTGCTTTGTTGTTGAAAGAAATGTCGTCGAGGTGCCCTTCAGTTGTCAGAATCTAAATTAGAACAAGATATGATTGTTTTGCGTTGTAAGTAGATCTAATGGACAGTCGAACACAATCATGATATATAAAAAGTAGGAACATTCATTAGGTTCTTTGCCATAACAATTGATTATTGTCATATGAGCTGCTTTTCTTCTGTCATTTGATGTTCACGTTGTTCTATCCTGCGGCTACCTTGTGTGCGTCTGATTTTAAAGTTGACCGAGTGATTTGGTTTCTGGTTGTTCTCTATTGTCAATCGAACAATGTGTCTTGAACTAGAGTTTGAGATTGATTTTAAAATTGCAATGGACAAATGATCAATGACCTTGCTACTCTCACTCTTTGTTATGACGAGCATTTCTCGTCCTGCAAAACAAGTAGTGTAGTAGGTCAATTTTGAAGGTTTCTAGTTGTAAATATGCACTATTTTGCAACCTTATTTATTTCTGAAATTATTCTGATTACATTTGCAGTCCATACTATGTAAGATGGATACAATTCGAGTGCAGCACATCCCAGTGACAGAGTTTGACATCTCGGAAAGCATGGTCATGATTCTTAAAAGCTGTAATACTATTCAGAAATGGAGGAAAATACCAAATAGAACCATGGAAAATTCAATACTCCATATAAGATGTGCATCTCCTGTTCAACGAAGGTACATCTTTGATTTATTTTTCCTTTTTAGGTTGTATTTTTTACAGTCACTGGGATGTGTTGAAACACAAAGTATCCATCTTACATAGCATCTAATCTGTATGTCATCATTATAAGGATGTAATCTTTAGAGTTGAGATATTCTTTCCATTCAACTATATATAGATTCACCAAGTCTTAATTGCTAATAGTACTCTCATATATAACCTTTTTTATTCAACTTAAGAACTAGGGTCTTAATTGCCTCTCTGTTATGGTAAGGTCAATACTCAATAGTCTGACGATGCATTTCTTGAAAATAGTCGAAAGTGGAGAATAGGTCTTGCCTTGAACACTGGTGGATTGCCTGCGGACAATAACCAAGAGAGCATAAAAAATGAAGGGCCTGGTCGTGGTGGCACTCGTCTAGGGCGGATTGTCAGTGCAGGTGGTAGAGAACTCTTGCAGAAGCTAAATTCTGCTAGGCAAAACTTTCCTATGAAGATATTTCTGCTGCTTTTTGGTTTTTATACCGCAAACGCGCTTGCAACCATTCTTGGTCAGACTGGTGACTGGGATGTTCTTGTAGCAGGAGTGGTTGTAGCTGCCATTGAAGGGATCGGCATGCTAATGTATAAAAAGCTTCCTTCAATGACCAAAGGAAGGTTTCAGTCTCTAGTAGTGATGATCAATTACTGGAAAGCTGGTGTTTGCTTAGGCCTATTTGTGGATGCTTTTAAGTTAGGCAGTTAACTTGTTGGATGCTTATATATACACTCTAAATGTTCCTTAGAATCAAGGTATCATTTCTCCATCCTGGACTTCACTTTGCAGCAGGTAAATGCCATAAACGTCCTACTCTAACCATGCCGAACCCAAAATTAGTTCTCTTATCTACAGACTACGGCACATCCTGGTTGTTCAGTATAGTAGTTCAGAATAGTCCTTTGATTTTGTACCAGGGTGAACATTGTTGCGGATAGGAGATGCTCGAGCGAATTAGAATATCAAGAGTTCGGATCCGGGTTAAGTCCACTCGCTTCTCGATTGTGTTTGCTTCTGGTGAACTTCAAGAAGAGATGTTTGGCTATACCCTGGTTTGTGCTTGGGAGTTTGAAGCATTAGTTCCACTCTCTTTCTGTGCTTGCATTATTCATTGAAAATGTAAATTATGCCAACTAAAGCTATTCTGAATTTTTGATTTTTTGTCTTCAATGTGGGATCACTTTTGAAAACACCAGCCAAGGTATGGTCTAGTCTATGGAGCATATAAAAAATTAGAAAAAAATTTCCTCACTTGAAATTTTTGAACGTATCATATTGAATGGGAACTTACACTTTCTTCAGTTTCTTCAGAATACGTATCTTAATACAGATCATATGTGATTATGTGAAGATAATGAAGTCTCGTTCCAAAAAAAAAAAGTCAAGTTTGTTGGAGGGACAAAAGACGATTAAAAAAAAACATTACTGAGTCATAGAAAGTTAAAAAATTATGAAATCCTCCTTGGAAGGGTATGTGACAGAATCAATTTGTATGATTCAAGTCACTGTTATCCAGAGGAAAAAACAATATATGAATACCCCAAATAGTAAGGGAGAAATTCAACATCGAAGGGGAAACATGCCTGAATATATTACTACAAATCTTCTAAACATCAACAAAATTCTAATCAGACATTGAGGATTGTAAAAGAAACATCAACACCGGGTGATGAACCTTTAATGATATCCGCAGGACGGACTCATCTTCTTCTTGCTACAGTACTTGGACCGCGTCCAATGGCAGCTGCACCTGGTTGGGATGCTCCCGGCCCTCCAGCTTGTTCCTCAGGCATGTTCATGGCTTGTGTAACTGCGTTCATGACAATAAAACCCAGAGGGAGCATGTACATCCACTGAAAACGTCAACCGGGATCAATTTTAGCATAAATATGAATATATTTTTTGTACAAGAGATGCATGTCATTTCAATCTTACATATTTAGCCCAGAAAGACTTCTCTGGTGGTTGTACTGTTACACCCTCAACATCCGCACTACCAGTTTCCTCAGCAAAAACAGGAGTTCTGTACAAGTACATTGTCATTTTACTTTAATTGTTGTTCCATACATCAAAATATAAAGAAATGATGGAATGCTTCCATTGTCATACCACTAGTCGCAATATTAAGGGCTCGTATCAATTGTTCCTTTTTGGCATATAATGATTGCACTTATATTTATTAATTCCCTTTTAAAGACGCACCAAATTGCCTAAATGCCTTTATTCACGTATATTCTATTTGGTAAATAGGCTCAAAATCAAATGCTTTTAAAGTTTGATTGACAAATGACACACCTTGGCGCTTGCTCGCTGCTCTTCAAGATTGTATGTGAATTGAACAACCACTTCGTGGGCTGACAAAAGATGAAATAATTATATAAATCAACAGCATAGATTAAGTAGATCAGAGCACTACCATTACACTCTCCATATGGTATTATTGTAAATACTAATTGCACTATCTATTGCCAAGAGATATAGCGAACCTTCTAAATCAAATTTAATTCAAAAACATAACTCTAGGACACTAAACATATCAGTTTCAAGACGCCACCAAAAAAACATTCATCTCTTTGAACTTTAACTCAATAGTGTGATGATCAGCTATGGTGACATGATGAGCAAGTCATACCCAAAAAAATATCCAAAAGATAGCAATATTTGTTTCTCAACCTGATGTCACTAATGAAAACATCAGTCATTAAGGCCCTAGATAATACGATAGTATGAAATGTTTAACACCCATACTCAACGGTGGAATAAAATTAGATAAAAAAGGAAGTGAACAAAAAGTTCATGCTCATCAGCATTCCATTGTTTTATTTATGATATTATATTGCCTTTCTGACTGCCTCTAAAAGATTATGAAAGCATCAAAACTAATTTTTAAAGTTCAGCAGATATCCTGTTTCTGCATGCTCAAGCAAGGTCAGAAATAAAGTGTTGTAGGACTCACAATTTTGAGTTGCCGAGGGTACGAGCATGATCCTGGAGAACCATAGTTAACGCCCAATATCCTTGCACCATCCTTCAGGACCAAAAAAGTTAGATATTTCGAATAATTATTGCACTAACACTTGGTAATACAAGGTTGTCAATTACAATATAAATGATAGAACTCTTTAGCTACTGGTGCTCTAGATTGTACGGTTAAAGCTATCAGTGATCAGTACGGATCATTCGAAGAAAAATAAGATGGATGAGGTATTTTAGTGGCCGTCGGTGATCAATTCAAGAGCATGAGAGAAAAGAAGAAGATTTACCGTTTGAATGACAAAATGTTCATCCAGACCATCCCGAGGAAGACACCTCTGCATAAATAAGTAAGAGAATCATTAACAAATCTTTGTGAGCCTTTTGGAAGAGCTGAGAATATAATAAGCTTACAGCTTTCACAGATGAGATGACATACTCCTTCCCAGGCGTGTTCAACACATTGGACGGCAACCTTATTTGGTAAAAGTCGTCCTCTTCCAACAGTTTCTGCACCACACGGTTTAAGGGGAGTCTACTGCAATACTAAGTGGTCGTTTCACATTAAACTTTCCTCAAATACCAAAATCTATCCACATGACTTACCTTAAAGCTCTCCTTTTCTGTTTCAGTTAGAGCATTTCGTGAGAATCGAAGCTTTGTGAGTGTCTGCAACAGTTTCATACATCAATTAATCGCATTTTCTTACCACAAAAATCAAATCAACCTCTAAGTATACAATAGTAATCATGAAAGATATTCCATTTTGAATGCTCAAACCACGCTGGATTTAACTAAGGAAATAAACGGAATGATCGAATATGAAGGACTTAATAAGTTTAGTGATCGAAGAGGCTATGTTTCAAACATGATGATCGAATAGGGAATTTTAAGCCACTTGAGTAACATTTAATAGGTTATTGTCCCGAAAGCACCCAACTAACCTGACCACACTCCACATAACACTTGTATTTGTATTGTTTGTTTTAAAATGTAATTTAAAATATTAAACATGTATCATTATCTTAACGGAATCTAATAGTCCATTCCCCGAAAGCACCCAACTAACCTGTCCACGTAACGCGCGTCTTATTTGTTTTAAAATATAATTTAAAAAATAAAACATATATCGTAATTTTAATGGAAACAGTTCATTCCCGAAAGCACCCGACTAACCTGTCCACATGACACGTGTCTTATTTGTTTTAAAATACTCCATATAATTTAAAAAATAAAACATATATCATAATATTAACGGAAACTAACAGTACATTCCCCGAAACCACCCAACTAACCTGTCTACATATAATTTAAAAAATAAAACACGTATCATGATCTTAAGGGAATCAATCTAACAGCACCCAACGAACCTGACCACCATGGCGTGAGGCCACGAGTCGAGCAGTGAAAACCCCGGATGGCGAAAAACCCGAGCCATCGCCAAAAGAGTGTTCCAGTGAGAATTGGACCTTGGAATCCGGGTCGGGTTCAGATGACTTTGATTCCCGGGTCCTGAGATCAGGAAAAGAACCACTACTACCACCCTCTAACCCGAATTCTTCGTCTTCGAGTTGGAGCTCATCTGATTGGAAACTGAATGATGAAGGGAGGAGAATAATCAAGTTGAAGAGGAGAATTGAGAGGAGTATAGAGGAGGGTGGTGAGAGGGATTTGAGCTTCTTCATGTTTGTTCTTGTTGGGGGAAATATTGTCGATCTAGTTGGTGTCTAATATTTCATTCGATAGTTTGTTAGAGAGTTGAATTATGATGAGATTACATATCTTATAAACCATAATGTGATCAGTCTCGAGACTCGAATCTGATTTTTTTACTAGGAGTGTGCACATATGAATTCAGTTTGATTTTGCTTAATGGAAACTGAAACGACCAGCAGCCTTTGGCTTCCTCCAAAAACGAACAGATTGGACCGAAAACAGTGGTCCGATTCTCGGTTGGGGCTCAAATTTTGGGCCTATCATTTTGGGCTCAACTTGTGTGCCTATTATTTTGGACTCATAATTTTTCAATAATATGAAATCTGTTATTATCCTCCACCTCATTTAATCAATATGACCCAAAAGAAAAATATTTTTAACAATAATATGTAGGCTTATGTAATCTGTTAGTATCCCAAGTAAAAAATGCAATTCTACCCTTAAATCAACCCAATCACGAAAGTTATATGTGTGTCTTGGAAATAGTCTTATAAATAATTTTAAAAAAATAGATATTGTCTGTCTTAAAAATAATCTTGCAAATAATCTTGGAAAAATAAGTATTGTGTACATTAGAAAAATAGGTGTTGTTACCAAACACTTTATTGTCAAGTCTTTCAAAAATATACCAAATGCATTGGTTTTTCCCTAAGATCCGTCGGTGGTAAACCCCTATGAAGGTCCAACTACTTTACCAATAAAAATACTCCATAATACAGTATGGTTAGTCAACTAAAATGCTAAGTATGTATTGACCGACGAATTACACAATTAAAAACGTTGAATAATTTGCACATGCTTTTAGACTGCAGAGTCAGAGAGCAGATAGAGGAAGCAATAATTGGGGCATCAATGACATAATGATGGAACCCAAGACCTGCCACTATATGCATATCATGTACATTCATCTCATTATCATGTCTTTTTCTTTAACTATCAATTTCATGTTAGGTATTCCACACCGATGTGAGATGTTTTCGAAATTATTCTCATACAAAATTTGTAGAGTAATAATCTGATGTTGTATACACATCCAAAATAATAAATTTTATGTGTGTGAACTAACATAATGCCCCTATTTTCAAGTATAGTACCTGAGAAATTCTGGCTACAAGCTAAACAGCTTGTATGAATATATAATTACTAATTGTTTTTTAACTAAAAAATGAAAAGATTTTCCTCATAAAAAATATTCTAGGAGTAACTGTTATTAATAGTTTGAGATAAGAAAACATAAACTAAAAGTGGGATTTGAATCGACATCAAAGTTGAATTCACTAAGTGAGACTTACATATATACGTTAATCAATAAATATTCTTTTATGGGATTCAAAACAAAGATATCAAGACTTATCCATTAAGTGAGACCGACACATGTTAATCTTGTTCAAATATCATTTTAATAGTTAAAAATTCTTACAAAGTGTTTGTTCGGTTGTATCTGATGGTATAAATATTTTAATAAAATATACCCCTCCGCTTTTAATAGTTGTCTTACTAGCTACTGTAGATAGATTAAGAAATCCAAGTAGTCAAAAAGTACATTGAAAATGAAGAATGACAATTAATTAAAACTATATCATTGGTTGGTTAATAATTTAATAACAAAAAGTAGACAAAAATACATTACAAATGTAGAATTATAATTTTCTATAATAGAAAGACAAATAATTTGAAAGAAAAAATTAGCTTAGAAAGACAAGTAAATAAAAATGAATGAAGTAATAATTATAATATTGAATTTTTGTTTCAAAAGTAGATTAATTATATGGATGAAAATATCTAGAAGTTAAATCGCGATGGATGAAATGAATAAATAACGACAATAAATGAAGTACAATACTCAAACTACTAAATTATTAGAGTAATGAAAATTCAATTCAAACGTTCTTATTATTTTATACAAAATAAAGTTTTGTAAAGATTTTATTATTTATGAGTACGCACCAATATAATAAAAAATTTTGGAACATCTTTCTAGGTACAAAGAACATTTATCAAATGATTAAGGTTCCACTATGGCTCCATTTCTCTGTCTCTAAACCTGGATTGTCACTACTCGAGATGCTGACTTGGACTACGTATTTCGACTTGGGATTTGGGCTCGCCTTGATTTGCTGCCCTGAACGAAAGGCCGATTTGTTCTGGACCACATGATCTGAATGGCTGATTACAAGGTTTATCTATGCCGATCCTAAACCTGGACAGAGACTTAGTCTTGACTCGATATGGTCTCGAAAGTCAAGTCTTTAGCAAAATTACCCTATATGACCACTGACTTATTTTTGGGACCTCGACATTCGTGACCGATACTGACGGCTATGCGTTTCCAAATACCAGTTTTAGCGTTTCTTGATCCCGCATGTACCGGATCGAAAGGCGCTTAGCAGCCTACTCCCCATCTTCTTCAGTGCTATCATGTGCGGATATGTTGTTATCAGTTGGGCGATGCTCTTAAAGAAATTTTACTCCGTGTTTCTTGACAGCAAGTATTAAAGTGGGACTATACGCTTTATATCATACATATGATTTACTATAGGGGCCTTGAGGTTTAATCTATAGTGATTTGATTTATGAATCAAATTGATTATTCACCAGCTTTTGGGGTGTTGATCCCGAAATTATCAGATTTGCGCAGTGAATTCAACCCAACTCTAATATTAGGCTTCTATTTGATTTTGAAAGTTAAAGATTTTTGTGTTCTTCACTATGTTCCTCAATTTAGGGCATCATTTAGCTTACAGTCAAGATTTCTTTATTTTTACCTCCTCATTTTAAAGGCTGAGAGCATATTTTGGTTCGAGAATGAAGATTTGAGTGTTTTTACCTCCTCCACAGCCTAGGTGGTGGAGGAGTTGAAGATTTATATGTTTTGTAGTGGTTTTCACCTGAAAAAGCAACAATCTTCAGAGGTTTTTTATGAAGAAATACCTTCAGAGTTGTTTTTATGCTAAATTCTCTCACGAGCTTCTTGTTGTATTTTTTATTGTGTTTTTTGTGATGGAATTTTCGGTTATAGGGGAAGCTTATATGTTTTCGGCTTCAATACTGCCGATTGGTTGATACATTTTCAGTGGATCACGATCTTAACTGCTGAATTTTGAGGCAAGATTCAGATGTTTTTACCTATGGAATTTATTGCCTCAAGTATTCATATGGGGCGCTTATTTTGATGTAGGAAGAAGGTGTTTGATCTCATATGTTAAATGCATTTTCATATTAACCCCGAACTTCCTGGAGTCTTCGTTTTAACCCCGTTCTTTTTAGAGTCTTTATTTTGAGCCACATAGCTTCCGGCACTCCCATTTTAGGCCATATAGCCGAATTTTGATGTAATAAAATTAGGAATTTTTTAACATTAATTTTAATTAACATTTAATTCGGGTCTATTTTATCGGAACCTCTCGTTTCGAAGCTTAAAAATTCTAGGGTTACTCAATGTATGAACCCTAATTTTGACTTCGATTAATTCCAAGGGCTTAATTCCCGGGAACCCTTATTATTTTACAGTTCGACCCTATTAAATTTTGAATCGAAACCCTAATCGCCACATATAACTCATTCGATCAACCTTTATTTAATCGATTTCACCCATTAAAATAAATCGAATTTAATTAAAATTATTTATTAAATTTTGACTATCTACACTCTATATTGATCTAAGACTAGGAAAATACTCATTTATTTTGATGCAAAGAAGAACTTATTCTATTGAACTAAAACTAGTAAACATATTCAACAAACAATACAACTATGGAAATACATACAAATGAGTATACTCACCAACAAAGTAAGCAATTTCTTTTGATATCCATAGTGCTTATTAGTTAACTGAAAAACTTCAAGAAATCTAAGCAGGAAGCCAACAAGAAAATATTCCTCCTGTTGAGAAAATTGTTTGTATATGTTAAAAGATATAGTCATAAAAGAATCTAGTGCAACTCACGGGATGGACATTTTCTTCTGTTAGAAGGGAATAATTGTATTGTTGTCTCTTAATAAGTTTCTTCAGTAAATTATTGTCTTCTCCTACTACTAGCCATTTTTATTATAATAAATTCTAGAATATGAATAAGATGCGTCTCTATCAATCTTCTGAAAAGGGAAAGGCGTATAATACTGAGTTTCTTCTAATAATTTCTCTGTGATCCAATAATGACACCATTTGTCCCACACATTGGTAGAACAATATCTTGTAGGTGAGTTTATTATGTCAAAAATTACTTGTTAAGGAAACTACATTATATGTTAAGGGAGCATATGCAAAAGTTCGATCCCATATTGGTAGGACAATGTACGGATTTAATGAGCTATCTATATGTGTTCTTATGATCTTCTATAATAACCAATCATCAAGAACAACATTACATATACTGGCGGAACCAGAAATTTTATATAGGAGGGCGAAAGAATTTATATTACACAAATGAAAAAAATAATACTAGTAATAATAATTTAGGGGGACGAACAACTTAATTTTTGAATAAATGAATGGTAAAATTTTATTTTTTAATAGTAAAAAGTTATTTTTCAAAATAATTAGGTGGGCGACTATTCTCCCATACCTCCTAATTCTTCCACTGGTTATAGTGACGAAACCAGAATTTTATTAGTTCCTCCTGTTAGAATTGTGCTTGATTTTTGTTTCGCCAGGCCAATCACCAAGACGGGCCGCAGTGCCGCGAAGAAGCCGATTGTGGCACCAAAATCACTGGGAGTGTCGTCTCCTAGAATGTACCGCATTTTGGGGGCCGTTCTGCAGGCCGCTTGAGGCGCCCGAAGGCTTTTCTTTTAGGCGGTTTTTTTGGGTTTTTCGTGGTTTCAATATTTTAGCTATGTTATGTTTTTGCCTATAAATAAATAGCTATTTGCTATGAGTTGATTATCAAAAAAACACAATGTAGACAATAATCATCATAGAAAGAATTATTAGGTTTTATTCTGAAGAACTTAGGAGAGTTTATCTTTGTTCTGTAGGCTTTGTTGCTAAGATTTCAAGTGATAAGAAAATACTCGACTATAGACTAAATTTAGTGGCAAAGCTTAATGACTTTTTGGTTTATAGTGGAATCTCTATAAGAAAGAATATTATTTGGGGTCTCTCACACTTGGTATGAACCCAGATAAATCTTGCCAGGTCCGTTTATTTTCCCACACTTTAAATTTGTCGTTTTATTGATTGCTTGAAACTACGTATGATTTGGTGGTCTTTAAATCCTAACAATTGGTATCCGAGCCGTCAGAAGCTTTATGGACGCTTTATACCTAAATTGGTATCGAAACGGGTTTTGATGATCGTAAGACTATTCATGCGTCAGATGACCTGCTAAAAGCATTTATTGGCGTAAGTGCTATTACCTGCTGAAAATTCAATCGGAAGACGAGATTGACTCTGGGTGTGTTTCTGAACATCATATTGTTGTCACCGAGATTTCTTGAAAAGTCCGCGAAGATGAATGTCCCTGAGATTTGTGATATGGGTGATATGGGTCTATACGTCACGGGTTATCACTGAAAGATCTTGTCGAGAAAAGTCATTGTGTAGATGGAGGTTCCTGGAGGAAATTTGTGACATGAATTGTATGGTGTTGAGGTTTTATCAAACTGTTCATATGGAAGATTTGATGAATCAGATTTGTGCCCCAATCTGATGGAAAATCTTTGTCTGGATGCTGACGGATATGAAGTGTTGTTTGATGATGATGGTCGAAGAACTCAAGTGAGGACCGTGTACAAATTACGTGTGAAAATCTACGAGGGTTTCTTGGTTATTAAAAACGGTCATCGCTTAATGTGGTGTTTCTTGGATGTTAGGAAATGGATGTCGCTGGTAAAATTCATGTGTGTCAGGGTACCAGAGATACTCCGAAGTTCCTCGAAAGCCATGAAAAGGAAAACTGGTTTGTATTGGCACGCATAAGTGCCCTAGCCTACGTAATACAAGACTTCGCTTATGATGAGTTTGAAGATGCCAAAAGTACGGGCTATCGTCAGTGGTCCTGTTATGAACTCGCACAAGGTTGCAAACTGGTTGTGTTTCTGCGAATCATCCAAGTTGGGGCTGGTATGATTAAAGTCGTTGTGAGAGGTATTTCCTACCTCCAAAGGCTTTGCTAACTGAAGAAAGGAGATGTTCTAATCAAACATCGAAGGTCAATGAATTGAATCAAGTGGGAGTTGTCGACAGAAATGAAAAGAAGAAGAGAGAATTCAATGATGACCAATCAAGCTTCTAAGTTGCTCCAATGTGTTTGTGGATCTCAATCTTCTTTAAGCAAAGAAAGAACATGGTGTTATTTGAATGTGGTGAAAATTCCAACAGGCAAAGGTTGTTTGGCTATGTCTCTCTTCATAGTCAAGTTGGCGGCATTCAATGATGTTCTCTGATCAGGAAAACGCAATGAAGTAAAGCGGTCAATCTCGTGAGGGAGTTCGTGGATGACAACCTGTGCAGTGCCAGGACTGAAGCCAAGATGGTGATCCTAAATTTGTCTTCAAGTGGGAGATTGTTGAAATGTGAAGAAAAATTAGCTGCAAACACAGGGACTTCGGGAGAAGATCGGGAGGACTTGGAAGTTGATTTTTCTGAGCCGATATTTGGGGGAGCAATCTGCCCATCCAGGCCGATCGAAATGACTCTTGAAGAAAATCGGCCTTCTCCACAGAAATGATTAGACACGTACGAGGCGATTTTATAGCTTTTGGAGGCTGGCCCAAGTTTTCCTATTCATGAGGCTTTTAGACCTAGGATCTTTGTGTAGTCTATATATATGAATGTTATGAGTCTTCAATGTGTGTGAAAAATCGCCACCCTTAAATTGTTAGCTGAAAAAATCAACCTCAATAGGAAAGTTTATTATTATTATTAGAATTAAGGAGAGTTTATTATAATTTTTATGAGCTTGTGAAAAGAGTCAATGGTAGAGATTCAAGAGAGCATATATGAGATTTGTGCCTGAGTTTTCAGTGGTGAGAAAACATCCAATTGAGAGGTCAAGCCAAAGAGGCTTCGAGTCCTCGTGAACAATCTTGGATTTATATTATTAGCAGATCTCGCAGCTAGAAGATGGATGTACCTTTCACATTGAGGGGGTACCAGAGTAAAATCTTTGTGTGTGATTTAATTTCCGCATTATTTTATTTATGTTTGTCATATCTGAATTAATGTTATATCATTAATTTGGCATCATGTGCGAGATCCAAGTTATTGTCAATTATGCGGTTGTCAATAATTATGTATTATTCTTTTAAAAAAAAACCTCCATTTATCAAAAATATCATCTAATCTTGGTGTCATTATTTCACATTTACGCAACGTAAAATAATGAGTCTACAGAGCCCAGAGGCATTAATAATGTTGTAATACATGTGCACCCATAAAAGGAATATACATGGAACTCTATTGGAATGTAACAATTTTATTTTTTTATGATTATCTAAATGACGAGCGAGCTTGTAGATTGAAATCATAGAATGCTAGTAGATTGAAATCATTATGCTAGTAAATTAGTAGTAATGTTACAACTAATGACATATCAAACTAATAAAAGCAGGGGAGGCAATAGTAATTCTTAATAAGTTATATTAGTATATACTGTATTATACTTGTACTTAAAGTTATAATTTCGTACTATAGAGGTATACTCCGTATGAAGTGAATTACGTTCTTCCATAGCCATGTTGTTTATCAGCTCAATTATCTCAAAGTAAGTGCTTAATCAACCAATTTCAAGGAAGAGTGATAACAGATCTAGGTTGGCTGAAAATAATCTAACCACATGCATACCTTTTGTTTATGATGTTTTGCAAACTCATTTTTCAATAATCACACTCTCCAGTCTCAACTAGGATAACAATTAAAAATGAATATAAAATTTAAATGATAATGATAATTAAATAAAAACAGAGGGAATAGTAAAAGATAAGAGGTTGGCAAGTAGTTTACATTTCACATTAGATTTTAATAGCAATCCCTCGTTTTATGGACTATAAAATCCAAGGTCAATGAATACCAAAAGTTGTCCCAATCCTGTCATTTTCATGAATATCCATTAGGAGGAGAAATCCAAATATATGCCTGACAAAAGCTCTTTTCCATTTTGGTCGATCTCCTTGGCAGATTGGTATGGTCGCATTACCAAAATGTCCCTCGTAATGAAGTTGACATTTCAGCATAGATTTGATTTCATTTAGCCAGTAGTTATATAAGCTAGTGATAAAGATATCAAGACTTCAAAGATTTTTGTTCTGAGTATTAATAGTGGTATTGTGAATATTTCACTTTAATTGAGTTCTTTGTAGGTATTAGATGTTGGTCTCATGATTATTGAACTGTAGATTGACGTGATTTAACCCCTCTTATAAATTATCGGATTGGGGTGAGGGGCTCCTTAGGGATGCACAACTCTTTTTAGAGCTAAATTTTTTATTTTGTTTACTGATATTATTATAGGCTTGATTTGTGCTTAAATTCATATGCTACTTAGAATATTGTCAACTGTTTAATTTTTAAACTCAATTTCTAGCCAAGCAAGTACTATGAACATAAAAAAAATCTTTAATTAAATGAGTTTAACTTTAAAATAACATAATTTTTTGGGTCAAGTTCAAACTTTAAAAAATGTATGTGGACCTCTTTTAACTACTATAAAAACTCTATAAATTAATACTGGGTAAATTAATAAATTATCTAAAATAATAAATTTATCCAATCCTGACTTGGGTCAGTTAAAAAAATACAAAAATTGATAAAATAATAAGATAATATTTTTTTTTTGGAAAATCCCTTTATAATATAGGAGAGAAGAAAATCATAAATTAATAATTCGTAGAAATTGAAAAAATAATTATTGCAACTTAATGAAAAATGAATCTATAGTTGTTTATTTTCTTTTAAAGTTCAAATCTTGTTGGATCTCTAATTTTTCTTATTGCATCCAATAGTTCTGATGTTGTATTTTTGAATTGTAACATAATATTTTGAACATTTTTAGACCGTAAAATTGATTACTTTCGCATAACAAGTTCCAAACTTACCGTATCATTATCTTCATTAATACTATTTCCTTATTATCTTCTTACATTTCATTATCTTCCGTTATTTTCTAGATGCTCTACATTTTCAAATCAATCTCAATAAATTTAACAATCCATTGAATATACATTTGTTGATTTTGTTAAAAAATTATTTTAATTATTAATTTATTAATTTATTGATAAATTAATAAGTCTCTAAATTAATAAATTTTGCCGATTCCAACGATATTAAGTTATAGGGTTTTTACTGTAAATCTAAGTATTTGATAGAAATATCAAAAAAAAATCATAAATATATGTGGATCTGTTATTAATGATGAAGTACTATATAAAATTCATATCTTATGCTTAACAATGTCACGGTTTAAAAATTTATTATTGAAGAATTCAAATGAGATTCAAATTCTTATGTGAATACACAACTAACTTTAATATTCATAGTCAATGTTTTATTTGAAAAAAGTAAAAATATCGATTAAAATAATCTGAAATATGATTATTCATCATTACACATTTAATAATTAATGATAGTTGTTAAATTTTCTTAATCAAACGATGATAATGATAAGCCCATTTAAATAGGTCTTGTCATGAAATTCTCCCAAATTTAACTAACTTTAATATTCATAGTCAATGTTTTATTTTGAAAAATTGAAAATGTCAATTAAAATAAATTGAAATAAGATTATTCATCACTAGCTATCAAGCAATAGCCCAAGATAAATAATTCAATCGCGATTTTTAATATTTTTTTTTAATTGCTAGTATAATATGTTCAGTTTTTGAAAGTAACACTAACTTAAAAATAAAAAAATGATCACCAAAATTTATTGATATGTGGTTCACTTTTACCTTATTGCAATACGAATTCACTGTATTCATACCTCCAATAAATCTCATAAATATAAATTGGTAGTTGTATTCATCCATATGTCACCATAAAATATTAAATATGGATAAAGTGGGAAATGAGTTTTGAGTAGTAGTTATTTTTGAATAGTGACATATAAAGTGGAAATGAGTTTTGAGTAGTAGCATGAGAATCTATACTATATATAATGCAGTAGCTGGCCAAGGCTACAAAGCCAAGCTCCAAATTAATATATTTCCTATTTTACCCTCCTTATAAATTTTTTTATTTTAATTTTCATAGTAACTTATTCATGGTGTAACTAACAATACAATTTCTCCATAAACTATTACTATAAATATTATCTACTACGTAATACTCTGTAATTATCACTCAAGAGAAAATAAAAAGTTGTTTCACAATCCTCTATCTTTATTTTCTTCATGGTAACTTTTTCATCTTATTTCTTTTAGGTTTTTTTTTAAAATTTATTTTTTTTCCATTATAATTTTATTATAAATATTTGCACAGCAAGATCACAGATATATAACTAGTATTTTAAGTAGTTTACTTAAGTATGACATAAATAATGTGGCAATTTTAACCTTAGGCATATATATGACCATAGATTACGCATTCAATACTAATGGTAGTTATTAAACTTTGTTTAATCTAATAATGATAATGATAATGATAATGATAATCCCATTTAAATAGGTTATAGAATATTAGAATCTAACATATCATGAAATTCTCCCAAATTTAAGTGTGTGATTTGACTTTAACTATAAAAATAAATATGATTTTAATAGTCCATTATATATATTTTTAATCTTAGTGATTAACAACAAAACAGTGGTTCCCATGAGGACAGATATGTCATTTTCAACGTCGCACTCAGATTGTGGAAACCTTTATTCAGGTTCCAATTTTCAGATGAACAGAAAGGGCCCAAAAGAAAAGTGAAGATTTGAGTTTGATATCCATATGTTACCACTTCCACTTGCCTTGTTTCAACCCAACTTAGTTTCCCACTGTTTTCACTTGAAATATATTAGTGGTCAGTACAACATTAAAAGCTTCTCGTAATAATTCACCGACACAAGTCACAACTTTAACTACACTCATTACTCACCCCAATTGGCGGAAAAGATAGCTTAAATGTACATCTCACTATTTCAAGAGTGTAAATTAGGATGCTCAGATCATACTCCCTTCATCTTAATGCGTTTCGCTTTTATTTTAAATCAAGATGATCGAATATTATATCATTGGTTGTTAGTGTCGACTCGACTTTCTCGAATTTTACTTGATATCGATTGAATTTGAGCATTTTCGTTAACAAAATTCAATTTTTCATGTATTAATACATATATGGTATTATTAATACATATTACTGAGTGCTATCGTAATATTTATATGTAATGTATATTGAGTATTCCAACATATTATTAATAAATATTTATATTTTAATAATTAATTATTTAATAATTTTATATCTCGAATCGACGAAAGATAAAATTAATAAGACATATTTATATCTCGATATGAAATATCAATTAGACTTTTAGAATCAAAATCCTCAAATTATTCGAGCTTTTCGTTTCCATGGTAGTCAAAGCCCTCCCCTCCCCTCACCTCGGTATCTTTTTTATTTTGTCCTCTCTCTCTCTCTCTCTCTCTCTTCATAACTACTACTACTGCAAGCTTCGAATCTCTCTCTCTCTCTCTCTCTCTCATTTCCATGTATATTCCCTACATTTCCAATGGTGAAACCTACCACACCTGATCACACCTATTCTCTACTTCTTCTTCTATCTTCAATGCCTTCTCTATTTATCGAACCGATCAATTCGTTAATCGCTCGTTAATTAAAATGCTCTTTATCTCAGCTAAAATACCGACAACTAAAAAACCTTAATGAAGATTATGAAGAACACTGCCAGCTCAGCACCACATTATTATTATTATTTATTTTCTCATATTTTTATTATTATTCAGCTTTTTGTGATCGTTTCCGTATTTTTTGCTGCTTCAGTTGTTCATGGAAATACTGATGCTAATCACTGTAAGTATTTATTTATTTTCTGATTTTTTTTTGATTTTTTATTTTTTTTTAATGGTCAAATGTAACAACCTTTGGTGCATTAGATGATTTATAGTATTCTTTTGAATTAATGCTGATGCTAATCATTGTAACTTTTTTATTTTTATTTTTGTGGAATATTTTTTTATTTTTTATTACTTCAAAGTCAATGTTAAGTCAAAGAGTACTGGATTTACTAGAGTTTTATTTTGATTTTTGATGGTCGAGCTTTAAATTAATATTTATCTGTAATGTATGGTGAAAAATATATCAAAAGATTGTATTTTTAATGTACTTTACACGATAATTTTGATTCAAATCAAACAAAGTTCGTTAATTTTGTCATGAAACCAACTGAACAAGCTTTTCGAAATGGAGGGAGTATACATTGTTGGTTGAGTTTTGTTTTATAAGTGAATAGTGTTTAACAGAAAATGGATTAGTGATTTCCTTGTTGGTTGAATTTTCTTTTATGATCTCGTTCTTTTATTGAATCGAGTAAATATAATATTGTATGATGTTTGCAGTACAAGCACTTCAGGTGCTGTATACTTCATTGAATAGTCCTTCTGAACTTTCTGGTTGGAAAGCCAGTGGCGGTGATCCATGTGGTGAATCATGGAAAGGGGTTACTTGTGATGGTTCATCTGTTGTGTCTATGTAAGGAAATACTGAATCGTGTTACTATATTTGCAAATGCATACTTAATGATGTTTTTGGCCATTAGCTGGTGTTGTTTGTTTTCGATAAAATTTGTTCTTTTTTGTTGTAACAGTCAACTTGCTGACTTGGGACTTACTGGAACAATGGGATACATGTTAAACAGTCTTGCTTCATTGAAAACGTTGTAAGATTTTTTTCCTCCGTTCATTTATGAGATTGAATTCATCAGTTAGAGATTGATGAGTGATAATTGAATGTTTGTGTTCGTGTTTGTTCTATTACAGGGATTTGAGTGGCAATAAGATTCATGACACAATTCCATTTCAACTGCCGCCCAATCTTACAAGCTTGTAAACTCCACTTATAAAAAATGTAGCTCGAGGAGGAATCCTCTTTCTCTTAGTTTATTTAACTGTTAACTTAAGTAAATCATTTCGCCTTGCAGAAACTTAGGGAACAACAACTTGAGTGGAAACTTTCCATATTCCATTGCTAATATGATTTCACTGAATTACATGTGAGTGTCATTTACTCTCTAAGTTGCTATTTTGTTCACTGAATAACATATTGTGAGGTACTAAGTTTTGATCCCTGCCGTTTTTCTCTATGATAGCAATATTAGTCATAATTCACTTTCTCAATCCGTTGGAGACATGTTCGCTAATCATTCTGATCTCGGAACCTTGTAAGTTTTATGAGTATTTCATGCCTTATGTATTTTGTGATCTTATTTTCTCAAGCTATCTGCTATTTCCTATCTATATAACAGTTTTTCTTCAGAGATTCTACAAAAAATGTAGTGCTGGTGTTAGTTTTTCATCATTTATGTTCTTTTGCTTTTAATGCTAATAATGTGAGTATGACGATGTAGTAGTATTCAGTGATCTATAGTCCTTCCAATAAGAATTTTTTTTTCAATAAATCTTTTTCTACCCCCACTTGATGGGACAAGGCTTGGTTTGGTTAATCTCCTTTTACCTAATTGCCACAAACCTACAACTATATACTGTATCATTTTAGTTCTTTTAACCTTCTAATGCTTGTCAATAACACGAGGAAAAGGTGACACGTGAGAAAGCAAAAATATGATCAAGTTGAAGGCTTTAAAGCAACCACTGATCCAAACTCCTTACGCGCTTTTAGTTTGACGTGGTTTAGTTTTTTCTCAGGCTGGTGGTTAAAGTTATTGATTATAAGTGATCAATAAGAAACACTTAACTTCATTCAAAGTTGGGTTACTTCTTTGATGAAATTTGTCGATTGGTTCCTTCTTCTATATTGATGATTACTCCGTCATTGCAGAGATCTATCTTTCAATAATTTCACTGGAGATCTCCCTCCTTCATTCAGCACATTGTCCAATCTTTCATCATTGTAAGCATGTTAAGTTGCACCGTTCCCCCTTTCAGCCATTCCATATCTCCGCCTCATGATATCCTTGTTCCTTGCAGATATGTACAAAATAATCAATTTACTGGATCTCTTAATGTTTTGGTTGGCTTGCCATTGGATAATCTGTAAGTTAAAGTGCAAGTAAGATGCTTTCAGATTTTTTTGTTTTCTAATTGGTCGATGTACTTTCTGCAGGAATGTTGCAAACAACCAGTTCAATGGATGGATTCCAAATGAGCTCAGCTCTGTCCCTAATTTTATGTAAGCAACTTCATGCCTTATATACTCCGTTATTGCATTCATATCTATATGTCTTCTTATGACTCTTCCGACTGGAACAGACGTGATGGGAATTCATTCTTCAATTCTCCTGCTCCTCCACCGCCACCATACACCCCACCACCGCCTGGTAGATCTCGGAACAACCGCACCCATTTGCGTACACCCCCAAGTTCTAATAATCATCCATCAAGCCCCAATGGTGATGATGAAAAGAAGGGCTTGACAGCTGGACCAATTATAGGCATTGCTGTAGGGTCCGCATTTGTGGTTCTCGTCGTGCTTCTCGGATGTGCATTTTGTTTTAGGAAGTGCAAGGGAAAGGAGATTGTTGCAACTCCTTCTGGAAATCATCAAGTTAGCCGAGATGAAGGTATATTCTCACATCCTTCATAGAAGAGAATAAATGGAAGGAAATAGACATTATTAATTAAGAGGAAAACGATGCACATAAGGTGCATCAACAGTAAATCTAGCAAGGATCATATATATATATAATTTTGAAGGGAGATTTTTTTTTTCTAAGGCAATCTCTCCATCACTAAGTCCATATCGTATCCATTGTCTATTAGCTATTCAGAGAAACCAACGTGAAGTTACCCTTACTACTGATTTATCTCATGATAATTTAGACTGGAAAATTGTAGTATTAAGTTCTGTGATATTTTCCACTACTTGCATGTATCCTCAATGCTGTTTGCTTTTAAGTTGACTATTTACTTATTCTTGTTTTTCTATTCTGTTGACCTATATCTCTAGTTACAGATTTTGTCATGAAGTTCTGGTTAGATACTCTGCATTTGTAGAATATTAAAATATCTTGATTACATGTAATGATTCAGGATGCAAGCTTTTTTCCATTTAAAATCTGGAGAATCTAAAAGTGAGAATTTGATATGAAACTCTTTACAACACAGTATCTTACTGAAAATATTTAAATGACAAAAGAATTAAGAGGTATTTATATCCTCGTAGTTAGGAAGTTACATGAAAGAATTTGAAAGCATTTTATAGAAAGTAACTAAGTTGTTTTTACTATCTATAGAAAGAAAAATCTTGAAGTAAGTGTAATAATGTCAGTTTCTTTGAACTTCTTTCTTTAAGATTGGTGTCTTACAATTTTCCACCAGAATATCTTAACTGAATTGGAATTTACTTGGCATAAAGGGAATATGGAGATGCAAAGGGCGGAGGCTACATCTGTAGTAGCTGATCTGAAGCCTCCTCCTGCAGAGAAAGTGATAGTTGAAAGGATTCAGGGGAATAATGGATCTCTGAGGAGAGCGAAATCCCCTATAACTGCTACATCATATACTGTTGCTGCACTCCAAACATCAACAAACAGCTTTAGTCAAGAAAATCTCATTGGTGAAGGCTCCCTTGGTCGTGTTTATAAAGCGGATTTTCCCAATGGGAAGGTAACTTCTTTCAGGTTTTGGCTTCTAGTATACTTGTTTGCATTTGGGGGGGTGCATTTGTTTTTTAATGAGTAATAAATTTCAGATATAAGATTTTTAATCAGGGATTATTTGAACACTAATAAAGTGTAGGGTAACGGATAGATTTTAGGTTCTCCACCTCATTTCTATATTATCCAAAAACTTTGATGATTTCAACTAAGGGATTCAGAATCCTTCTCTCGAATCCATCCATCCAAATGCATCATCAAGAGTTTCTCAGAGAAGCTCATTGTCTATCATGCGTCACATATGAGTTGTAATTAAAGAAGCTCTAGTACCAATCTCAAACGGAAAACTTACACCTGCTCTCAATATACTGTTTTCTGTAACAGGAACATGCTGATTTGAATTAGTATTGTATTTCATGGGATCTGTATGGAGATGAACTAGTGATCTTTATTTGTCTTAAATCATTTCATATTGCTTGAGCTGCATTACTTGCACTGAATCACTCCACTCTGTTTGTTGCAACTATTGTAGGTTATGGCGATAAAAAAGATTGACAATGCAGCGCTGTCACTACAGGAAGAAGATAATTTTGAAGAAGCCGTCTCAAATATGGCACGCCTTAGGCACCCAAACGTTGTTCCATTAGCTGGATACTGTGCGGAGTATGGTCAACGCCTTTTGGTTTATGACCATATTGGAAATGGCAGCTTGCATGAGATGCTCCACTTTGCTGATGAGAGGAGCAAGTTGCTGACATGGAATGCACGGGTTAGAGTAGCACTTGGCACTGCTCGAGCATTAGAGTATGTCGATAATTTCTTGTCACACAGTTTGTGGACGCTATTTCTCTTTCTTTTCATTCCTGAAGTTTGCCTAATCTGCTCAGGTACTTGCATGAAGTATGTCTGCCATCTGTTGTACATAGAAATTTAAAGTCAGCCAACATTTTACTGGATGAAGAGCTGAATCCCCACCTATCAGATTGTGGGTTAGCTGCTTTGACACCTAACACTGAGCGACAAGTAAGTTATGAAGCATATTATGAACTCAGAAGATGCTACAAGGCTAAAAAGTCGATAACAAATAAAAACTCACTCATACTGCTTCTAAAATAACTGCTTGCCATGTTCTTTGTTAGGTTTCATCAACACAAATGGTAGGTTCATTTGGATATAGTGCTCCTGAGTTTGCCCTATCTGGAATTTACACTGTTAAGAGCGATGTATATAGCTTTGGCGTGGTAATGTTGGAGCTTTTGACAGGACGGAAACCCCTTGATAGGTAAGCGTTTCTTTGTTTCTTAATTTTGTCTTTTCTGTTTGATAGGTAAGTTGATAGTGCAACTCTTGGTTTTAGCCATTCATGATTATTTTATACTCTTTTCCAAAGATTATTTACTTCATCACTCGTATATCCCATCCCATCTACCTTTCAGCTCCAGGGTAAGATCAGAGCAATCCCTTGTGAGGTGGGCTACTCCTCAACTCCACGATATAGATGCATTGGCAAGAATGGTCGACCTGAATCTAAATGGCATGTACCCTGCAAAGTCTTTGTCCCGCTTTGCTGACATCATTGCCCTCTGCGTTCAGGTAGTGTATCTGATATTAGCTTTAGCTTTTATTTCCCAAACATATGCCCATTCATTTCCAGATGACATGTGAACAATCAGTTACTTTGGTTATTTTTCCTTGAACTGCCAATAATTTATGCCACTTGATATTATCGGCTTATTTTCATGGCATCCTTGTCGCAAGCAAATGGTGTTCAACAAATTCTTGCCGACTTTATTATGTTGCCTCTAAAGAATTTGTTGATTTTTTTTTACTTGGCATCATGAAATCAATCAATATGATGAGATACGTCGTGTTCTTTTGCAAGCATTTAACTATTTGTTCAAGAGCACGAACCTGAATTTCTTCCTTAAATTCTTCACTTTTCAGCCTGAACCTGAATTTCGGCCTCCCATGTCCGAAGTTGTGCAAGCACTAGTACGATTGGTTCAGAGGGCAAGTGTGATCAAGAGGGGCTCGAACGATGAGACAGGGTTCTCATACAGGACTCCTGATTATGAAGCTTTTGATATGTCATATTAGGAATACATCATCACCAGCCTTGATAGTTTTTTTTCTTTTTTCTTTCTTTCATTGCAATTTTGTATATTATGAGAAACGATTGCGACTACCATTAGAAAGAGGGTCTTTCCTTGAAATCGACCCTCTTTCCAGCAGCGAAAGGAGGCAGGGAGTGCCCCTCGTAAATTATTTTCTCCACATAATTGTATATTGAACATTTCTTTCTCGATTCCATTCGCCCCATAGCACCTTCATTTTCTATTAAAATGATATACGAAGGCCTCAGGATTCATATAATCGTAAATGTGATCATTTGCCAATTGATTTTCAAAAGGAAATCAACTAGAGCATTTTACTTTTCTTGCATTTACCGACTACTTCCTGATGTTTATCCGGTAGAGGCAAAAATGATCACTAGGTTCAGGGATGGGTTGACGTGGGAGATACGTCACCAGATCTCACTAATGGTTTTTACTAGTAGTGGTACATAAATTGTTGAACTCCAAAAAATAAATATTATTTTTCATATGACTAACTTGTTCTTGAATGACTATTTAAAAGTCAACCAACTCAAAAAGACTATTTTTTTCAAAAATATGTCTCACATGTCTATCTGAAAGTTTGAAATGTTTAAATACTTATTTGAAATGTTCCAAATAGGTCAGGTGACTAAATGAAATTTAACCAATATTAATTAGGCATTGGTTTGACATTTGCATTATATTCAAGAATGTTGCATGAACAGATCAATCACATGAGCCGCGTAGGAACTTTACTACAGTCCCTCCAAGCAATGCTAAGAATATCAATGGGATAGGGTTAGTCCAACAAAATCTAAATCTAAAAGTCTATGTATATAAAAAACCATGACAAAATTTCAACCATATAAATGCACTCTCTCTCTGGGAAGATGAAGAAAAATTGGTATTTTGGAACTCAGACGATAAAGCATCTGTTTCGGACTGAGTTTTTCATGTTTGGAGTCGATTTCTGCACAACAAAGTCACCTAAAACGAGCACACTCACATCACGTCATGTGACTCGATGATGAACCACATCAATGTCTAAGAAAACACTAGGCTAAGCAGAGAACCGATGGTTTTGCTATTTGTACAACAAGCCAAAGTACACGCAGAAGCATCTTAATGTTCCAATGCATTTTGACAACATGCTTCATGACCTCGAGCTAACAATTATTACCTCTTCTGCCGCTTTGGAAGCATCTGAAAGGAACCCAAAAGGAGAATCAGAGGGCATAAAACTATGCATGCAGATGAACAGAAACCAACCTAAGCCTTTTCTCGCTATGACCGAGGGCTTAGAGTTGAGATACAGATACGGAAATCATAATTACTAGCGGGGGGGAGGGAATTACAGGCATTAATTAAAAGGAGTCATGAGTAAAATTGTGCTGAAGGTCGTAGAGGATAAACACTAACAAGTGTTGACATGAGAGGGAGAGAGAGTTACACAGGATGAAGTAGCTCTGTAGTTGGTAGTACTATTATTTGAAAAGATCACTTCCTACATATGAGAGAAAGTTACACCAGAAAACTTATTACCTTGCCATTGCTCATTGGAGATGATGATAGAGGCTTTTTCGGGTAATCAGATGCACAGTCAGAGCAAGTGAAATGCTCTAGGACCTTTGCTTGATCAATTGTCATATCCATACAAGCTGGATGATACCTACAAAAACGATGGAAATTCCCTCTTTAAAGGTATTTATAACTACATCTCTGAAAAAACTAATACATAAAATATATGTAATAAATAACCTAAGATAATGAAATATACGGAACAAAACTAAATACACTAGTCTATAAACTGAGCTAATAAAGTTTTACAATGCCCTTGTTTTAACCTTCCCCTTTACAAAAGGGAACTACATTCCACCCACAACCATTACGAGATACATGGCCTATAATTAACACAATAGTAACTAGTGCAGTAAACATGCTATAGAGTTGTAGACCTGTCACACTATTTATAGCCCAGCACATCAATAAAAGAACCTCCTCACTTTTCCTTTTGTCAGCTGTAATTTTTCTGTCAACTGAAATATTGGACTAATCTAAATGCATAAATAATAAAAAATACGTTCTTATTAACCTACATCGGTGCAGATGTTACACAACTTGTTGAGACAATGTGAGTAACACTTGTAACCTAGCAGATTTCCAAGAACTAAACAGTCGACAAAAATAAACACAACACACCAAAGTTGTTTACCTAGTATGGTCTGACCACACCTACATCTGAGGCCAACTTGCCCAATGAAAATGATATCACAAAATAATGGAACTATTACCAAAATGGACATCACTGAATGATCCCCTTTCAAAATCACTTTCCTACAACTACCCCAAACAGTTCAGGCTCCCCTAAATCTATAAACCCCTCATTTTGCACTCAACACTCTCCCAATGTTTGACTCGTACAAGATTGACACCGTGAATGTATGACTCTCAAATTCATTACTAATGGTTTAATAAGGCAAAAGGGAAGATGCCACATAGTGGATTTGTAATCCAATATATGGGATTCATCCCTCCTTCAATCAAAAGGTACACAACACCCCATAAACTTAGTTAAAAATAAGTAAATCTTTTGCTATTTACAAAATCATCCCTATGTTCCAAAATGAAGTAAAATAATAAATAACAGAGAAGATCATGATACCAGTCTTTGCACTCCTCGCATTGTACCATCAAATCATCTGGATTGTATGGCATCTCACATTTGCAATACCTTCACATATATCCAAAAGAGAAAACCGGCTTGATTACTCATAGCGATAATAGAAACCCAGAACAATCACTGCAAAACACTCACACTGCAACACGGTCAGGAATAAAAGCACCAGTCGCCGCTTTGTACTCAAATCTGCAGTAGTAATCTTCAGGCCCGACATTTTCTAGCTTGGTGTAATTCTTGAAGGAGTGAACAATGCATTTTCCCTCAATGGTGTTAGCACTCTGAACGTCAAAATGGTCAGATAGGAATAGTTCCTTCACCCCATGGAACTGTCTCCTGCCTCCAATGGACTCCTCAGGCCTGTAATACCACCTCACACGTACCTTCACATTATTCCTATTGTCTGCCTCAATCTTCTCAACATGGGCCACATATGGTGCCTTGTCATTTTCAGAAGGTTTCATTAAAACGCAATCACCGGCTTCAGGTGTCAGACATACATCCAGAAACAAGTCAGTCACTTAAGAGAATAAGAGAATTAGTTCCATAATAACACTTTCTTAATCAACTCAGTGAACAAACTACAAAAAAGAAAGCCAACTTCTAGAGTACAGAAACAATAGCCAATCTAATCTGGTAAATCGGCTGAAATTTTCTCCCACTTCTTCCACACCTCTTGATATTCATATATATACTGCCATCGAAAGAAGGTATAAGTTCTCGTGGACTAAAAATCAACAACAACAACACCATGGTAAGAAATTTAACTCTCAAAACCAAGTGCTGATCATACTAGATAAAATTGATGTAACTCAAATAACGAACTTCGACATCGCTAAGTATGCATAGAAACATTCTAACTCCTTAATAGAAGCATTAAATTCTTCTCTTCAAATCCCTAATTAAAGAAACAGAACAAACAACAACATTAAGGAAATCTATTAGCTAGATCCTCAAAAAGCAACCCATATAAGCAAATGCCTCAACATGCACACCCACATTAACTCAAACCCCAGAGTATCAAATACCATATTCCAAGAAACAAATTAACAACTGAAAAAAGATTACATTTTTGCTACTCCCTCCATCCCAAAAGATTGTCCACTTTTAACTTTTTGTTAATTTTTGTTTGTATTGTATAATATTTGATGAAAACTATATTTCAAACTCTTTCCATTGATATATTTTTTTAAAAATATTATACAACACAAACTGACTGATATATTTAAGGTTAAAATTTGAAAGTTACAATTATAAAAAAAAAGTGGACAATCTTTGTGGGATGGAGGAAGTATTAATCAACACTCCCATAAATAATCCTACATAAAGGGCATCTAAGGAACATAATCAAAAACCCAAAAAACAAAATATATATACAAACCCCAGCACCAAATACCATGTTCCAAGAAACACATCAACAACTCAAAAAAGATAACATTTTGACAAATAATCAACACTAACATATATATAATTCTGCATAAAAGGGCATTTCAGGAACACAATCAAGAACCCAAAAATCAATATATATATATATATACACCTCTGACAATCTTATTGGTCCCTTTGATGGTATATGTATCCAAGTCCCTTTTGCCAGGTCTGGTCTTAGCCATAAAAAATCAATCAAAAAACAATAAATTTCAGTAGTTTTTTTATTCTTGTCTGATATAGATGGAGTGAATAATGAGAGAAGTGGATTATCTAAATGTATAAACACAAACAAATACAGAAATAGATTGGGATGATGTGTATAAATGTTGGGCTTAGCTAAGTAAAATAGTTGAGGAAAATAAGGAATCGAAAATCTAGGTACATTGCTAGAGGACTCTTCTAGATTTTAAGGATTAATACTTGTGTTTTGGTACAATGGAATGATTTTACTCATACTGTCTTCGGATCGAGATTTAATTTGCATGAGTGAAAAGATTCGAAAATAATTTAACCGGCTATAATCTGACCGTGAATAATATATATTATTTGGAATATCATAATTTCAAGTATGATAAATCATACTTTGGACACAGAACGGGGCGAGTAATATATTAAATCGCATTATATATATATCATTTCTCACCATTCTCCACTTTTATAGAGGGACCCGCAAGAGTTACTTTTCGTCATATTAATTCTAAGAAACTACGTCAGCAGATACACCATTGCATAAAGCCTCATGCGACAAATCACAAGAAAGTTGGCTTCTAAGAAGAATCGAATTCATGTAATTATACACAGTTCTCACCTACTTCATCAATGAAATTGGTTTAAGAGGCAGTGATTTTAGTGTCTAATTACAGTGGTATAGAGCATTCTTTATAAATTTATGTGTTAATTGATAAAATTTGTTACTCTGTATTTAAGAATAATTAACTGGACGGAGACACAGAGTAAGTACTAAATACTATGTTGAAATTGTAAAGTTAGACTTATTGCATATAAAACTCTCATTTTTATTATATTCAAATAGTGGATATTTAATAATGAATTTTGATGAATACTAGCTCAATCGTTAAACCATTCAATTATCTCAATTGAAATAGTATATAATGAGCAATAGGGTCTATAATAATCACTTGCGTTGTTCCAAGTTTGCATAGAATACTAAACATCAGTACATCATATAGTGTGATGAATAATAACAAAGAGGCCAACTAGCATATCCACTAGAAGTGGATGCATATAATAAACATAATTCACCATAATATTACTTCTAGTTAATCAAAGAAGAGCTGGAGAGATATCCATTGGAAAGGGATTGATCATAACATTGTTGTCCAAATAATATGTGGGATGATGATGAGCAGCATCCATCACAACAAATTGCATATCTTCTGAAGGCTTCCAGTGCCGTTTCCTTTGATTGATGAACCAGTTATTGATTTGTTTTTGGTCCAACCCCGTCGCCTCGGCTAGTGCCAGTTTCTGGGATTCCTGTTGTCATATTTCATAACATCAACTGAATATTATTAACATACCTAATGTAGATTAAAGCTTAACTGTTTACCAGAATGATTGAATAGATTTCGTTTTGATGCTCCATACACAAGGTTTAATCACAAGTTCTAGTGTACATACCTCAAAGGGATCAAAGTCGCTTACTTCTGCAATTTTGAATACAAACATAATGCAAGAACGAGATGAAAAACAGAGTGAATCTAGGAGTAGAACGTCGAAATTTACAAGCAGATTCATGATTTTATATAGTGGAAGATGTTCAATCACGAATATCTATATCTAGCATAGAATGTCAAATGGTATAAACATGATACCTTATCGATTGATAAAATACATTATTATATCACTAATATATATAAAAGTCATGAAAATGATTGTGTTTTCCATTTTCACACTATTACTAAATAATAATATGTTTTATGTAGAACTATTATTATTATCAATACTATATATAATGCCAGAAGCATGGCTTGCTACAAAGTCAAGTTCCAAATTAATGTATTTCCTATTTTACCTCTCGATAAATTTTTTTTATTTTAATTTTTATAAGACTTCTTCATACAGAACTACCTAACAAAGATAAATCTCCATAAACTACTACTATAATATTATCTACTACGAATAATTGCATTCATCACTCAAGACAAAATAAAAAAAGCTGCTTTTACGCCTTTCATCTTTATTTTCTCCATTTATAACTTTTTCATCTTATTTCTTTAGTTTTTTAATTCTTTTTTCATTATAATTTATTTATAAAAATAATAAAATAATTTACATGCATAAAGACTGTGATACATATAACTAGTTATTATTATTATAATATGTTTTAGCAATAATTATATATTTTTTGCAAAATTATTATTATCATTATTTATTATTATGTATAACTATTTGTTATTATTATTATAATAGGTATTAATTAAATAATCATATGTTTTGGGTAGAATTATTATTATTAATAATAATATTGTTATTTAATTCCATGCAGATATGAATTTTATATATTGTGATCCACAAAAATTTAAATTATACTTTTTAAATCATATCAATTTAATCGACATAAAATCAAATAATTCGATGATACAATATTGATGATCAATTTGTCAATATATTTAGTAGAAGACATCAAACTGTTAAATTAATATTTGTATCTCTACGAGATCTCAGCTTCATTCAGATTTCTACGAACATCGTATTTTATTGTAATTTTTTATATTATATTTGAAAATTTATTTGTGATCAAAGTATCCCTCAAAAAATAAATATATTAATTAGACAAAAGTTCAAAGAAGTGTAAGTTTTTACACAGTTTTAAAATGATTTCGATTTAACCATAAAAAATATATCAAATATTTGAGAAATCAATCAGACAAGCCGCAGATCGCAGCTTCTTTTTACTAGTAGGGTAAAAAGGATACTCCAATAACATTCGACATAAATAAAATATCCAAGACTCTAAATCTAGACATAGGATTTAGGACATTAAAAGAGCATTCATGACGTTATGAGGTAACAAATGAAACATTTAACTAAAGATAATTATCAACATTAGTACTCCATCTCAAAATGATTGTCAATAGCAAGTTTCAATTAATATATTAAAATAAATTGAAATTTGATCATCTTTTTGTAATGGAGATAGTATGATTTAACGAGAATTACCGATGGATAAGGCCATTTGTAATGCCTGCTCCACCAATCAAGCAATTGTTGCCTAGCTTCCTTTGGCAGCTTTCCTTTCTTTCTCTTCTTCATGAACTCTTGCTTGAGACTTCCCAAGTATCCACTATACTTGCGCAAGAGTTGGCCTTTCAATTCGCGATCTTCTGCCTGAGGATCGATTAGGCTGTTGTGAATCACATCAACGTCCTCTTCTGAGGATGCAGCCCGATCCATTTGCTCAACGCCGACTGCTGCAAAAGTATGTTCAATTTGATCATCAACATTTCAAGGGTATTCAAATAAAAGTCACATTTTTATCATAGTGTAACCATGGTTTAGAAAATTGATTTGTTGAACATCACAATTTAAATGAGAATTTAGCATATCTATTGGCCATGCAGTACATGATTTTTATAATACTACATAATAGAGAAATAGCACCAAGTCAGCTGTTGGGCCCACAAAAAGCTCACAAGTCAGAATTGACCTCCATGTTTAGCATGAGTTCCACGAGGTAACGCTTTCAAATGGTCCCAAAGAATCGTGACGCTTGCAATTTGTCCTCGAAGTGGTACCTAATGAGCAAATAGTCCCCTCAGAAATGTGTTTAATGCCAGAAATTGGCCTTGCAAATTAACACCTCCATTAAATGTTAACCGAAAAAATAAATTGAGGTCTAATTTCCTATTTTTTAGAAGGTTTTAAGTTTAGGTTGAAGTTTCCCACCATTTAACACCTCCGTTAAATACTTCTAGACCTCAATTTTTTTTCCGTTAACATTTAATGGAGGTATTAATTTAGAGATCATTTACGCACATGAGACACACAATTACAGGAGACCATTTCTCTGCGCATCGCTAGCATTTTATGGGAACCAAACTACAACCGCCCCAATTATTGGAATCATTTTAATAATTACTTAAGTTCCACATTCATGCTAAATTTGGGTTAAATTACTAGTATAGCTTATGATAAATTAGGTGTACTAAACGTCAACTCTTGATAAATTAATGTGTACTAAACTCTTAAGCCTTTAAATTTGTTTGGAAATTATCACATATATTTTAATTGTTTTCATCCCTAACATTAATTTCGTCAAGTTTTTAAATTTATTCCCACACCCTTATTAGAGTTTTAAATTTTGCCACTTGCATTTTCGATCTTCATTTCGTTCTTGAAATCTAGTTCGAATGTTCTGTTATATTTTATGTGACACACTCTATAATATTTTGTCAAGTTCATGTAATTAGCTCTCATGTTAGTTTTCAAAGTGGGTTACATTTAGATTATTCTCAAAACCAAACATGGGGATAATTTGATGGTATGTTTACACTACCATAGCTCATTGCTTATGGTCTACACTCTACGTTCTTGCCCAATCTAAGGTTTTATAGACCATTGACATTCTGCATCTTTGTCTTTACTTGTGGATTAAATCATGCATGCATGTAGACTAACTGGCGAAAATATCAGAGGTATCATTGAGCTGCAATTATTGATAACAAGTTGAACAATCCCGCTCATGCTTGCAATTATGAACAATATCATACTCTACAAAAAAGCTTATTCTTTTTCTTTTTATGGAAGGATACAAGAAATATGATCGATCATAGCCATTTTGATACTTACTCCGTACAAATTATACAATGTGAAAAATGTACTGATTGAGAAAAAAAGGGGTTACTTGTAAAAATTAAGTAAATGAATAATTAGTCCCAATAATATCCAAGGTTGAAATTACTGCCCAATAATAGACAAAGGTTGCAAATTATTTGAACCCTAAACACAGAATTTAGGGATTACTTGAGCAACATTTAAACTATTAAAACATACTTTCATAGAACTTTTTCTAACTTTTTGCACTGTTTAGAGACCTATTCAACTTTCACTCATCACTCTCCAAGATTAATTCTTAACTCGATTACATTTATAAGAACCATATTTTCAATTTCCTCTATATAAAAACCAATAATAATTGATCTATATGTTTCTGTACTTGGTTACAGGAACTTCATAGTGTAATTAAAAGACGTGATTTTATCAACCTAGCTTAGTCAAGAACAGGAACTTCTTTTTAATTAATTAATTGTTGGGGAGTCCAAACAATATAAAAGACGTCTACACATCTGAAAAGTAGATATTCTGTTTAATGTCAAACTGTGGACAAGTTATTAATGTCTTAATCAAGTGTCATTCATATAAAAAGTACATCGCTTTACACAACAAGTTCAAACTTATTTATTTATTGTAATCACTCATCTTTTTTTTAATGACCATTTATTTATGTATAAAATTTTAAAAAAATTTAAATCTATCTCACAAACATAATTTTTTCTCCAATTTTATTAACTAATTTAATAAAATGAAACCCTAAAAAAGGATTTTTATATTAGAAAAAAAATTATCATATAAAGGGATGGAGAGAATACTAATAATTTCTTTAGCTCTAGAACCTAACCTAAGATCTAACTGAAAAGATCATTCATCATTTCAGCTTATCAGGTTAACTTCAAAATTGATGGATAATTGAAATTGGAGCAATTACATGTCAAATAATAGACTGTTAGCTAGGGAAGAACAATCATATATAGTACATCGATTATGGTGAGATTTGACTTATATACTTTCCAGCTTTCAAGCATCCAAATACTTTAATTAACCATCATTATGGAACAGTACTGGAACTTGATGGATTTGCATTACAAAATTCCATTATTTTGATTATATTTAAATTATTTTACGAAGTAATTCTGTGTCATTATATATTTGGTACTTTAAGCTAATGTCGCCTTATTAAATGGGTGCAACTATTTTGATTACTAGTATTGTCTAATTTAGAAATTAAATGTAATCATTATATATGATGTGTCAATAAGTTTTCAATGTACTTCAAAAAATAGATTGTTTTTTACTAGAGATCAAACAAGAAAGATGATGAAAATTTCGCAATGAAATTTTGTACCAAGTACAATTCAATATTTTTTTTTTTAATAACCCGTTCCGGTCAATTCAAGAATTTTTAACAAAAACAAAAGTACAAATCAACATTTTTTTAACAAAAACAAAAGTGTAAATCAAGATTGAGAAACAAAAAGGTGTGAAGTCAATGTAGTCACAAATAGGCACAAGGATAACCGAAAACAACAAGGTGAACATAAACTACATAAAAAAAAACCTAAATTTTACACTTCAGAACAGAGATCCCAAATTCCCTATATAGAGCCGAATAGTGATATCATATTTTGTTTGATATGGCTTCATTTGATTTAGTTTATTTATGACCACTATATATATACAGAATATCATATACATGCATTTCTTGATGCACAATCAATTACGAAAACAATGCAAAGTCATAAAAGGCATAAATAAGATCAACTACTACTTAAAATCAAATTTTATGTTCATAGAATTATTGTATGCAGCTAAAAATTGATATCAATGGCAAAATTAGGGTTATCGGATCCTTTCAATGCTGTCAACAACTGATCAGTATATTAACCCCCTCCAGTACCACCAGATGCACAAAGCCAATAAAGTAATCATTCAAGATCTGATAATTAATCACGTTTAAGCCAAAAAAAAAAAAGTGTCCATGATAAGACCTTTTAAAGTGTTCATTTACTTTAAGAAAAAAAAAAGAACCATGAAGAAAATCTTTTACTACTGTTTCCCAGTCAAGAAATTCTCACAGAACACAACAAATTACGGAGTATAAACCAAAAGAGAAAGTCAGACCGTGAGACCAAGCTTTATCCTAAATTCATCTATCTTAATCCACTAATAATAAGCTAATTAATTTAATCACTTCCTACAAAGTGATCTAAAAAGTAAATCATTGAAGGAGAGAAGGAAACCAAAGAATCAAACCACAAAAAATGAAGTTATAGGGTTTAGATAAAGTTTTTCGCTGGTTATCAAGGTCTAACGCAACCCTCCTCCAAAATTGATTTATTGGGAGAACCTCAAGAAATGATTTATTGGGAGAACAATGAATAAGTGAACATTGAAATCCATAAAAGTAAACTTATATATGAAGATGGAGAAAATCTCACCAGAATCAGAAGCTATAGCGAGAGCTTTGAACTGACATTCAATTCTGGAGAGGAAAAGCATGGCTTCATTGAAGGGTTTGGAGAGTTCTTGCTCATACTTCATAAGCATTTCACAATAAGCTTCCATGAATTGATCTAGAGATGGATCTTCTCCAATACAGCTAATTGCTCCATTCTGATGACCTATTGAT
Source organism: Lithospermum erythrorhizon (assembly GCA_019722365.1). Lineage (NCBI taxonomy): Eukaryota > Viridiplantae > Streptophyta > Magnoliopsida > Boraginales > Boraginaceae > Lithospermum > Lithospermum erythrorhizon. The sequence goes on along the minus strand of JADFUC010001652.1, from coordinate 16,961 downwards.
GCAGCTGAAGCACATGCTTCCTCAAGCCTTACTACCACTTCAGGAGGTGCTCCTATCTGCACACAAAAGACATATGATCATGTTGATGCCTTTCTTCGTTCATAGTTCGTTCATAGTTCGATATTCAGGTGTCCTAGGCTTAGAGTAACCTATCTTCCATGTAAGCCCCTTAATTCAATGAAGCAGAATTACTCACAAAACCACATGTATCGAAGAAAATTATGCTTAGATTTTGACCCAAAATGACTTCTTTACTTGAATTTACCTTACACATGGATTTTGACCCAAAATGACTTCTTTACTTGAATAAAGAGAACAAAGGTTACAGATCAAGGTGAAAAGGGTACCTCCCAATTTGAGTATATCATAAAGGTAATTTCTATGGACAACATGAAGCAAGATTTAACACTTCGATCACAATCAATAATGAAAAGGGTGTCTTAATGTGTTCCCATTTTGAAGTAACAATGCAAGGTCTTGTTTCTATTATACCATAAATACTGCTTTTTATGCTAAAAAATGAATTAAAAATCAATATGAGCAAGGAAGGTGAAGATAAAAAATGAAGAAAAAAGGACTAGGAGGTTATAACCATTTTTTAATTTTTTTTTATAGTGACAAATAAATAAAAGAGGCTTTGATCTATGATGAAAACTCAACCCTAACCACACACTAGACACCCTTTAATTTGTTTCAAAAGTGAAAGAGTGAGAGTTTCCACACTTAGAACTTTGTGAAAGCTAGCAAACTTATTAGAGCCTTCTTTTAATTCTTCACCTTCTGACAATTGACATAGGCAGCCAAGAGGCGGTGGTAGTGAGGATGTGCCATAATCTTTGCCTTCAAAGAGTCATCTCTACTACTAGTGTTGTTACTCTCCATGAAATAGCAACCAGTAGTAGTTGTGCCTATAGTGTTGTTATTTTGATGAGGATCTTGAATCATCATAGAGGAAGAACCAGCATGATGATGATGATTGTTTATGTTGCTGTTTAGGTCTTGCTCAAACTGAGTAGTAGCATTACAAAGATTCCATGAAAGAGTATGATTATTTGTAGAAGAATTATTATTTGTAGTATTGATTGGTGGCATCATCATCATACTATTGTTGTCTCCAAAAGCCATCATGAAACATGAAGCACTCCTACTTGAACCAACTCCTCCTTCCATAATTCACTCCTCTGTTTATTTATTATCTCTCTTTTCTTGATATCTATATACCTATAAAAAAGAAACCCTCCATGTATTTAACTTAGACAGACAAAACAATAGATACAAGGGTGAGTGTACATAAAAACAAAAAAGCTTTCTTTTTCTGAATTTTGTTTCAAAAAAGAAATGATTATTAGCTCTTTTCAGTGCTCTCCCGTGTTTTATGGTGTACTGGTTTTTTTTATGTGTTTTCAGCCTTTTTGCAATATAACACTGTTTAGTAAGTAATCTGCTAAAAAGACTGACAAGTTTTCAACATCTGTTAAATGGGGGTGTTTATCTTTTTGGGAAATACTATTAGCTGCATTTATTCAAAACAGCAAGAGTTGAAACTGGAAGTACTGAGAAAAAAGAAGAAAAAACTGCAGAAAAAGCACTTATTACTTTTTGTTCTTGAGGACTAAATAAGAAAAATACTAATACTGTAATAATAATACAGATGATTTCATGGGGATAAGGCACTCGGGATAAGGGTAGTCATGTTGTTTACATAAAATCATATCTATGATTAAGGAAAATGTTTCTGTGTTTGAGTTTTGAGGAGGCTTTTGGAGCAAAGTTTTTCCCTTCCCAATGAAAATCTTACCTCTTTCTTATGCTTTGGACTATCACTGAAACACTGCCATTTAACTGGCAAAATGTTAAGACAAAATACTGGGAGGGAGGGGGTGTAATAAGGAGAGAGTGAGATGATTGATCAAATCGAAATTTAGGGTAAAGCACCCTAGAGACTAGCTAGAACAATGTTGGTCAAATGATACAAAAGATCACTAATATTTGTTTAACTTACATAACTTCAAAAACTACAAAAATATTCTTACAAAAATTAAAAAAAATGAAGTAAAAACAATTTTGGCCTCAAATCGTCGACCTTTATAAGGAACGTCAATGATCGAAAAGGGTCCAAGTTGAATTAGGGTGGTTGAATGATGATTTTTTAATAAACGGTTTTAGACATGAAAATTAAAAATGTATACATTTTAGGATTAATTGTAATGCAAAGAAGAATTTTTATTATTTATGGTAGGGATACAAAATAAAATTCATTGTAAGGAAAAATTCTTTAAGCGTACCAAGTTTTTATTGAATCAGAGAGGGTCGATTGTCAAAGTATGGATCCTAGCGTTCTTGATGATTTGTGAGATGTCGGGGGCTTGGCTTGACTTGAGCTTGAAGCTTAGCTTGAGCCGATTTGATTTGAGCTTGAGGCAGGCTGGAGTTTGATTTAATTTGAACTTGATTTGAGCTTGAGCTTGAGTTTGACTTGATTTGATTTGATGTGGATAGAAGGTTGAGCTTGAGCTTGATTTGATCTAGATAGAAGCTGCAGGCGAGCTAGATAAGATGTTAGTGCTTTATGGACGAGAGATTTAGTATGGACTTGGATATGATCGAGCGGGAGGCCTTAGCAGCGTATTCCCGAGAGTTGGGCGTATGGACTTGATCTTGGGTCTTGGAGCGATCTCCGACACATACTAGGACTTGATGGACTTCTTGCGCCGTTTGCGTGGGACAAGTAATTTGGATAGGCATTCTGACAACCGGTGGGACTTTGGAACTTGATGCTTTACCGCACCGTGGTGGGACTTGGTGCCTTGACATGACCTTGATTTGGGATGGACTCCGAGGCTTCGAGTTGTATGGGTGTGGTAGCGAGCAAGTGTTGAAGCAATGTTCAACTTGCTGGCATTACTCGGCGGCACTTGCTTGACTTGCTGGCGTAGAGTGGAACTTGAGGATATGACCCACGTAGGACTTAGTGAGATTTGGCCTCACTTGATTTAAGCTTTGAAGTTCGTCACTTACTGGCTTTTCTTCTGGCTGACATGGCAGTTGTTGTAGAGTGATGCTCGGTATGAAGGTGGAGCGTTCGGCACTTGTTGGTAATCTTGATCAACAGAGCCAGGGACCTTAGCAGCGTGTTTCTGTCTAGGAGCATCTAGAATATAGGGAGGCGAGCTTGGCTCGAGATTATTCCTATATGAGTTGATGAATAAAAGGCACGAAATTTACATAAGGTGTTCATCCAAGTTTTGAATGTCCGGAGGAGAGAGCTATATAAGCTTAACCACGAATATTCGAGAAGCATTTTTGAGAATCTTACATCGATTCTCATGATTTTGCTTGAGCTTCGAAGAGTTATTACGTTTGTGCAATAATCCTTAATTTTGAGCACCTAATGGCCACACAGGTGTTTCCGGCCGTCAACGTGGTGTTTTACAACTGGAAATTAAATCGAAGATTTAACTTAGAAATTTTAGAGATCGTTCTCTACGGGTGTTTCTCGGGGGGTTTTGTGTGTGTATTTTTTGGTGGAATTCTTGATTGAATTGATGGTGATTTAATTGACCAAATTTGGAGGCGGGGAGTATTTATAGGTTTACGGAAGGCGCGGAATCTTTAACTGATTGGTAGGTTTGATTTAATTGAATCGCGATCTTGGCCAGAGTCGAATTTTGAGACAAGATGTGGACAGATCGAGATAATTTGGAATGACTTGATGACCAAATGGCTTATTTGATTAAAAAGAAGGTTCGGGTTCTTTTCTAGGTCAACCATGTTTTCTTGTCAGAGCCCCGGACCTGAGTCTTCATTTTAAATCCCGATGGTTTATAGATTCTTCGTTGACGGGTTTGATCGATAAGGTAGGGTTTTCGAGCCCTAATTTTATCGCATTTTAATCTTGAGGAGTTGTTTTTTCGGGAGACACTATTTCGGAGGTTCGAGCTTAGGGTTAATTAATGCTTCAGAAACCTTTATTCTTTGACTTGATTAACTCGAGGCTTGATTCACCGGGAACCCTGGATTCGTCCGAGGTTTGATTTGAATTTATGGTTTGTCGAGAATCTAATCGACTCGTGGCATTTTTAATGATTCGACCCTTAATTAACTTGATTAATTCGTCTTAATCAATTTAAGTATTTCTTATTAATTTTCGATGTCTACACTAACTTAATCTAACTTATACAGAGTAATAAAAACTAATCACTTACTACTTCCTATACAATTTTATACGGAGTGTAATGAAATGATCTTATCGTATCTAAAAATATTGTGATTATATCAAAGTACGATTATAATGCTTCATCATAGGATACAATCATAGTACGATTAAAAACTAATCATTCACGAGTGTATAATTAAATGTGACATCGTATTGATATTTCCTGGATCTTGAAAGACTTAAATTGACTTTATTTTGGTTAAGAAAATTACTATTACTAATCACTATCACCAATTACTAACATATATAAAAGTATAAATAATAGTTGTATTTGTAGACAGAAATTTATCCAAAAATAATTAAATTGATTAAAGGCAGATAATCAAATTGTAAGGTAGAGCCACTAAAAATGTCACGTGGGCGATTAGGGTTGATTAAGCCTAGGAGAATTCAAATCAAACCCTCAGGCTCATAGAACAAGGGTTTCCGGAGAAATCAGCCTGGGAGTAATCAGAGTCAAAATAAGGAGTTTCTACATTGTCTTTACCTAAGTGAACTTCGAAATAAAGGATTCAACATGCGATAAATGTCAAATTAAGTAGGGCTCGAAAACCCTAATTTTATTTATTAAAATCGCCCATATGGAACATTCGAAAGCCACTTGGCTGAAATGAAGAATCTACAAATTACGGGGTTCAAAATCAAGACTCACGAAGTTATGTGGTTGAAAATGGGAATCACGAGAGTTGTGGCCAGTTTATCGGCGCTCAAAGTAATGAATACAAACTCAAACTCAAACTTCCAGGAGTCGATATGAATATTGACACGCGGCGGAGAATCTGGAACCTTTTATATGAAAATAAGCGTCTATTTTATTACTTCGCTACCAAGTAATTCCAAATTATCAGAAGCGGTCAGTCTTTGCCGCAAAGAAATTCAGCCGGTCCAAGATCGCGATCTTTAAACCGTAATCGAACAAACATTTGAGACCGAAGCAATACCCCATTTGACGAAATTTTCATAAAAATTTCGGCAAGTACAACATTCCACCGCCCAACACTTAAAACCCTTGAGAAAATATGGAAAAACCCACTGAAATTTCTACAAGCGCCAAAAAAACACCACGTGGTGGGTACAGGAAAAACACCTCCAAGTGGCCAAAATAGGCGCTGAAATTAAGAATTATTGCACAAACGCAATAATTCTTCAAGAATTAGAACAAAATCGATGAGAATCGTGAAAGTTTCTCGAAGCGACTCACATATTCGGGGATTAAGCTACGTAGCCCCTGATTATTCAAAAACTTGGATGAACACCTGATAAATCTCAGGTTTGATTCATCAAATCCCGGATATAGGAATACGGCGTTAGTCCTATAAATTTGGATTCTAGAGCCGAGGAAGCATCTTCTTCAAAACCACTTGTCTAGTTGATCGGTAATAAATCGAAGCAAGATTGGAAAGCTCCACATTCATCTTGATCATCGTCACTATAACAAGTTGTTAAGGCATTTGTGAAGTAAAGCTAGAAGTAGCAATGCTTCAAAGCTTAAATCAAGTCGAGAAGTGAGGCCCGAATCTCACTAAGTCAGAAGTGAGGCCCAGATACCATTGAAGTCCCAGTGAGGCCCAATCTACATTAAGTCGCGTGGGTCATATGTCACTTAAATCACTTCTGACAACATTGCCCCAGGCAGCAAATGGCGTAAAAATGGCAGCCAGTTGCTTCAAGACTTGCTTCACCCCATCACTCACAATGGGTACTGAAGTTAAGTCTGTCTGGTCGAGGTGTAAATATCGAGGAGGCTAAAAGTACATCGAACAAATAGCTTGTATCGAAGCTCTAAAGTCACATACAAAGGTGAAGCACTAAATCAGAAGTCCCATGGCCGATGCTCAAAGTTAAGAATGCGATACTTCTGATGAGTCCAAATTAAGAATACAAAGTGGTAGGAGATCGGCTTGAGACCGAATCAGTCAATACGACAGATTGCTAAGGCTCCCCGGCTCGAACCATATCCAAGTCGAGACCCGGTCTCAGAGTCCATATATATATATATACTTTATAATTATCGTGCATCCTACTTTTTAATTAACTTTGTTTATTTATCTTCAGTGCATGTTTAATGATTCAAATGTATGCATTGAATAACACAAATATTTTTGCTTAATTTTGCATGTATAACTTTCATGATTTAATTCACAAGAATAATAATTTATTACTCCTTTCATCAATATGGTTTTCTCATCATATGTCATTTTTAATTTTTAGTAATTTAATAATATATTTTATGTAGAACGCTATTATTATTATTATAATGGGTGTTAGTTAAATAATTATATGCTTTGTATAGAATTATTATTATAGAACTATTGTTATTATTATTATTATATGTATTAGTTAAATACTCATAATAGCTTTGTGTGTAGAATTATTACTATTATTATTATTTAAATTTCACAGCAGATCTCAATTTTATATATTGAGATCCAAAAAAATTTAAATTATATCTGTTAAATCATTCCAATTTAACGATATAAAAGTAAATAATTCGATGATATTATATTGATGATCAATTCATCAATATATTTAGTAAGAGGAAATTGAATTGTTAAAAGAATATTTGTATGTCTTCGACATCTCAGTTTGGTGTAATATCCTCTTTATGGACATGGTATTTTATTGTAATATTTTATATTATATTTAAAGAGTTATTCGTTATCAAAGTATCCCTTCAAAAAATAAAAATATTAATTAAAAAAAATCGAATGAGTGTAAGTTTTTTACACTGTTTTAGAATGATTTTGAATTAAAATAAAAAATGTATCAAAGATTTAAGAAATGGATTGCATGTCGTGCATTGCATATCTCCTTTTCTAGTATAATAAAAAAATTAAAAAATTGCAATTTTTAACGAAAAACTAGCTTACTAAACAATGAAAATAGGACGAAATCATACGATAAAGTGAAATAATTTAATAAAAGAAAATCTAAAGAATTATATACAAAAGTAAGTGATCAACTAAAAATAAAAAGAATTTTTTTATAAATAATTACATTTTTCAAGAGGGATTGAGTATTTTTAAATGTCTCATCAATATTTGATAAATATAGACATGAATGCATGATAACATGAATGATTAGCAGAGTTATTTTTTAATTGACGATACAAATTATAAAAGGCTAATGTCGCGTTCGATCATATATATTTTACCACATTTACTATTCGATGACACATGTTTCAAAATGACTCATTCAATCATACATGCTTCAAAAACTGTCTCACTTGATCATTCCGTCAAAATGGAAGTTAAGTTTGACTTTTTAGGGCAAATTGATAGGGGTAAAATTGTCCAACACTCGTTTTGAGATAATTTTTCAATTATATTAAAAAATTTAGCCAAATATTTGGATGGGATTATTAATTTCAATAAAATATTTGGATGAGATTAATATTTGGATGCGATAAATATTTTTTCCCAAAATTTATTAAAATTAAAAAATTATCTTACAAATGAGTGTTGGACAGTTTTACTCTAATCAATTAGTCCTAAAAAGTCAAACTTAACATCTATTTTGATGGAATGATCAAGTGTGATACTTTTTAAAACATATGTAATCGAATGAGTCATTTTAAAATATATATGATCGAATGATGAACGTTTTGAAACATATATCATCGAACATGTCATTAATCCAATTATAAATTACATATTACAATAAGAATGGGAATGTTAGGGGTCACGGACTAACCCCACAAGAAACATCTTCTTTAGAGAACGTATGTTGCATTTTCATCATAGGGGGGGGGTCTACCTTGCAACAAACATTTCGTATTTTTTCTAAAATTTGTTGCATTATTACCTTGGATATGAAAGTAATTGTCAATTTAGTTTCATTATACTGTTGCGGATTATTCACTAAAAATGGTATAAGTGTTGCAGTATTGTCATTAGTGATTATACTTACTAAAGACAGTTAGAGCAAGTGTTACAAAGAAAGTAGAATATGTTTAGAGTAAAATTAGGCATATAAACGTGGAAGATTAGTCGAGATGATCTCATTGAATTAGAGTGAAATGATTATTATATCTTTATTAGAAGGAGGTAATTTTAGGTGTTTTTAGTTTTAAATTGTCTAGATTAAAAAGTACTTACTTAAATCCCAAATTGTATGTTCATTTTTTATAAAATGGAAATCCTAAAATTGGTTTCACTTTAATTCAAATTTATAGAGAAAAAATAGAGTAATATGAAATGAATTTGAATTTTTCTAAAATTTTGTGTAAAAATAAATTCACCAAATAATTTGAGATGAAGGGAGTAACTTTTTTTCAACTTTCAATTTGTAAGAGAATTTACAAGACATTCTCATTGTACATATGGACTCATTAATTACTATACTGCATACTCTTAATTATGTGATGGTCTTCAAAATTTATAGTCGTAATAAAGGAGAATATCAGCGTAAATCTACGTGTGGTCGCTAAAAAATTTGTTTGAGAATGTTATGCTGCGCGTTGAAAGGTGCACATTCGAAGTGTATTGAAAATATATTTAAATTTTTATTATAAACCCCAACTTTCTAGATCGCCCTATACTACGATTATGGGGCTCTTCACCAGTGCTAACAGATTTCTGGTGCTAACGGTGCTAACTTTTTTTTCTTTAATTTATTTTAAAGTTTTTAATACATTAAATGCTTCAAATGTACTCTAAATTAAATTTATGAACAAAAATGATTACAAATATATTCCTAACATTGGAAAATTTATATAGTTTTATGTAAAGTACATATGTACTCGGTATGAAACACGAAATGTATTTCAAAATACATTTATGAATTTTTAGCATGTGGGCCGATCCCTATCGGTCACCTCTGATCGATAATGGTCAAGAACCCGATCGGCCCGACCAACTCCAATAATCAACACGATCAACATTTTACTAAGTTAGCACAGCATTGATGTTGTAAGCGAAAAACTGATGCCATTCGCACAACTTCAACTTATATGATTTAATTCAATTAGTTACCGTTCAGCTCTTTTTGTTTCCTTCACTCCTCGTATTCTATTCATTATTGAATTTAAGGATTAAATGTCAAATACGATTTAACCCCGTTTCGTTTAAGTAATTTATTTAACATTTGATGTACGAAATAAATATGAAATTCTTCCTTCATGCCAATCACCGATTGCTCTTTAGGGTCTTAACTTACATTTCTGATTGCTAACTTTTTTTAAATTTATTTTAAAGTTTTCTAATACATTTATGTACAAATGTCTCCCCATAATTAAATTTTTGAACAAAATGATTACAAATATATAACTTTGAGAAATTTTGTATATTTGTATCTACAGGAATAACATATCGTACTCGGTATGAGTGCAAATACTCTTGAATCGTTGTGAATTTTTATGTGGGCCGTCAGCGTTGGTCAAGGTTGGTCGCCTCCAGGTGCGATGATCGAAGTATGATGCAGGTGATCGGCATGCTCGATATTTCTGAAGTTAGCGAATTATTCTTACACATGTGATGTTAGAGCGAGGAGCAAACCCTTAATAATTATAAATCGAATTAAAATTTAACTATTGAACAAGTCATGAAATCTTAAGATTGTTTGACGGGTGCAACTAAACTAGTATGTAGTATAAGTATAATATCTAGTTCTAGATTCTCACGAAACTGCAACTCACAGTGGTAGCCACAATAAATCCTCCTTTCTTGGACCAAAAATCATTTGGCAAAATCATAAATTACTTTCAACTTGCACTATTAGCTAGCCATCTCAATCAATAGCCTAAGTTTCCATTGCTCTATACGTGAAATGTCTATATGGGCTTCATAGTGTGATATACTATTATATGCTTGTGAATTGGAAAAAGTATTTTAATAATTTCAATAATTTCTTTGAGTGAGAGCTAACATATTAAGTCATTGCCTGATGAAAAGGTTTGGTTCTTGGGACACGGAATCACTACTTCATGTTAGTGTGTACTGCAAAATACTGGCCGAGAGCTATTTGTCCACTAATTTATTATTCCTTGCTATATTGTCTCTTTAAATCGTCTATTTACCTTTACTTTCCTTTTCCTCCCCTTGTTGCTGTTTCAGAAATAAGTATTGCCACCAATTTTCACATTTAGCCGAACTTTCATGAGACATTATTATATATGTAGCAAGCCTAGTTGTTTCTCCATAAAAGAGGTAATGAGAAATGAAAAGATGGCTTATTACTGATAGAAATATGTCCTCTTGAAGGGGCAAACTTTATCCGTAAGTTTTGTCTCATTAATTATTCACACAACCATAGGGTTTGGAGATGAATGACTATTCATTCCTTGTATAGGGCATGTTTTTCCTTCACATTTTCCTACATCCGAGTGCATGGAACGTCAAACAGCTGGCTTATTAGATAATGCATAATAGGAAAATAAAAGTTACTTCCCTGATCTTATCAAGTTTTAAATTTTTAATTCAAAGGTAAATTCAAATAAGTTTGAAAATCATGTAGAAAAATAACAATTTAGGCTTTGGAAAAAGCACATTATGAATATTGTCTCATAAGGGAACATATATAACCATTCACTATAAAGGAATTAAGTTTATTATGAATAATTTAAATTTTTCTTGAATAAATAAAATGCAATATGAAACGGAGGAAATATATTTTATTTCAAACAATCATAACTCGTAAGAAGTATTTTCTACAAATACGATTGAGGATATATAAAAATAGTAGTAATAGTACTCCCTAACAAATTGGGATGGAAGGAGTACTTTACTACATAAATTTATTTTTAATTTCCTTCCCTTTTTCTGATAGTTAACTTAATACTAATTGCATCCCTTCGCCCTTTCCTTTTATGTATGATAGGTAATAATACTCCGCCAACATTCTTTGAGCATGACAAGTATTCCTACAAGCAAGTATTCACAACTCAATCTATCAAATAGACATTCAAGTATTATACTACTCTCGATCTTCTAATGTGATCATCAGGCATAAATGTCAAATCTATCTTGTTGATGAAAAATGTCAAATCTATCAATTTTCCCTAATTCTTTTTCTCCTGTCACGGTATAAAATACTCCGTATATATAAGGATGAATTGAAATATACTACTACAAAAAAAAAAAGTACATCAATAAGCCAATAACTAAGTAGAATTGAAAAGTATGGGTTGCCTAGATTCTCACAAACTGTTTCCCTATTTAGAATTGGTTTTTGATTTTATTTCAATTTTAAAAAATTGTGAAATTATCACATTAACGACCCTGCAGATTGGATTTATATTTTGAGATATCATGTAAAAATTAATAAGAACCATAGCACTCTAATTTTTTTACCAACTGAACTATACCTCAAACAATTTTATTTCAATCTCGATTTCGTACAAGTGAAGTTCCAATTTTAACTTGGATTTACAATCAAGCAGGTCATGACTCATGGTATAGTAACCCGGATGAAACTTGTTCGGTATCATTGTATATAGCTCCGTATTCCGTAATTCAATTAAGCAGCAGTATTATGGCAGTAAGAAAGTACTGATTTGCAGGTGAAAAGTTGAGACATTAAGAACTACAGAATTTATTAGTATTTCGATTAGTATATAGGTCTATGATTTGATTTTGTGTTAGAAATCCTATACACTTAATAGCTGAGGTGATATATAGTAAGCGAATCAGTCGTGAACAGAACAAAATCAATGATAACAGGGTTGGGGCATGAGGGACGTGATGGACAAAAATATAACACGGAGTAATATATTTTATTTATAAAAATTGTTAAATTTAAAATTTGAGTAGTAATTATTTCTATGTTTCTTGTATAAGTTTTTGAACAAAATATATCAGACATTAACATTTGAATATATTTTAATATTATCATGATGATCATTTGAATTAAATTACATCTATCAATAATATTTTAATTTTTTTAAATCATATAATCTTCATGGGATAAGAATATATTCTGCTACTTATGACTCTATATATATATTTTTTGAGATAAAATTTAATCCCAATACCTTAATTGATTAGAAATAATATCTTGTCAAGCTTACGAAGAAATTCAATTGGTTGAAGTAGTGATTTAGTCATTTTCAATGTGTATATAGATAATATATTTTTAATGCGTATATATTATGGAATTAAATCTGTATGGAGTTATAAACTAGAATGATCCAAATAATATAAATATAATTTTTTTTAATCAATTATCCACCCTTATTACCTTCGTTCACAACTCCATTCCAACTTTGGGAGTAAATTTGAAGAAAGGGCAGATTGTTTAATTGCTTTACGTCATGTCCAAGAGCAGTGGCCAATGATATTCTTATGGAGAAATGAGAAAGTGAGAAGCAGAATAGATGCTATGCTTTCCCTGGTCTATGACCCTTCTTCAGACTTGCAATCAATCCTAGCTCTTCAATCAACTGAAACCTAAACTTTCTTTAGTTAATTATAGCTAGTAGAACTATCACTTTTTATTTTTCAGTTATATTCTTGAATTATGTATTCTTTTTAATGTGATTAACTGTCTTACATTTTCTTTTTAACATAGTTCTAAATCCGTTTTTTTCATGAAAATAAGGATAAAAAAGAAACTACATAATTATTAGATTTGTGAGGTAGAGTATATTTTAAACTTCTACGATTCCTCTTTTTGTAATAATTAAAAATTATATATAATTTTTAATTTTGTGCCACAACTCCACTTCTACCCCCACCACCGCCACTTCCCCATTGACCGCTTCCCAATCTCCACACCTTACGTCCCATGACATCCACCACCCTTCCTCCTTCTAATAAAAATGCGTCCCATCACATCCCATAGAATGAAATCGAGGACAGCATTAGTTGTAGAAGGAATCCTTCATCACAAATTGACATTTAGACCTCATTATGTTACTTATGTTATTGACTCAATAATTAATTAAGAAAGTCCAAATCAAATATTAAAAGTGGATGATACATTGCACATGAGTACCAATTAGGAATCAGGCTTCCATATTGTTACAATCACATTGCATTGGGATTCAACATTTTACGTACTCGAACTATTCATGGGGCGAAGGGTGGCTGGTTAGGAGTGGGGGCCGATGGTGTGGGAGTAGTTTCTGAGGGAGGAGATGGAGGATGGATGTTGGTGGAAGTTTAGGGGAGGGGTGAAGAGTGGAAGGCTATAGAGGTGGAGTAATTAAAAAAGAAAGGGGTGGGGGTTTTTTATTCTAGTATAAAATATTTTAAATGTGTCCCTATACTTTAATTTAGTGTTAAGGGTAAAGTAAACAATATATCTGGCTAGAATAGTATTAAATTTAGAGAGTAAAATAATGGCATAGTGAAACTTCTTATCATTTACACTTTAGAATAGGGGGACATTATAGTCATTTATAGGATTTAGACCATGCGAAAAGAACAATAGTACGGTGACTAATGCTTGGGGGCATGCTTGGCCGAATCGAGCAGAATATCAAAATTCGAGCTACATTTCATTAGTTCGAACCTAAGGTTCGGTCATTTCGAAATACTTGAATATCGAAAGACAAAGCTGCCTTTCGATGCAGTAAAATCAAGGGTAAGGTTCGATTCAGGTTACATTAGAAATAGATGGAAACGGTTCAAAGCTCTATCCGAATGCCAAAATTAACAAATAATTAAACCAAAAATACAACAAATTGAAACAATTAAACCAAAAAAATATCAAATTAAAATTCCAAAATCAAAACATAATTGATATACTAACTCAAATCTTAAAATCAAAAAATAATTGAACCAAAACAACATCAAATTGAACAAACACAAATCAAATTTGAATATAAACCATACATGCATCATCAAACAAACCTTTATAAATCCATGGTTGTTGATTTTCTGGAAAAATAATATAACAAGGATAAAGAGTTGGGTGAAATTTGGAGGGAGGGAAAGGTGAGGGTGAGGAATTTGCCTGGCGGGGGAGGGGGTGGATTGTGAGATTACCACCATGATAATTTGGGGGTGAGGTGAGATTCAAGCGGCCTAGTGAATCAGCCTCCAAATATAACACAATTAACCATATACCAAAATTTTTGAAACTCCTCAAATGAATCCTAGATTAGATAAAATAATTAAAAGCGATCTAACAATCATTATGTGCAATAAGCCCAAAACTCATATTGATCGGCAGTAACATTAAGCTCGTTTCATGCGTAATACGATTAAGTTCATTCATGGCTGTGTCGATCCTAGTAATATATATAACATATCCGCGATTCAAAACCTGAGATATACTAGGTGAGTTTAAGACATTCTTGATAGAAAGTTTAATTATGATTTGATAGGTGCGAGGAATATAATTGAGTTCATTGATCAAGAGTAAACTATCTAATAATGAATATTAAATTACGATCGATATAGGATATTCAATTTTAGCTCGATTAAACTTGTTCTATCAATACTACAAATTAATTCAATTATATGCCTACATATTCAATTAAGCAGGATAAAAGCAGCATAAATCGAATCTAAACGATTCTAGAAATATATCAATATAGGTAGAAAACAAAAGTAGGGATAGAGATCTGAGCTGGAGCAAGGAAGTATGCCCAGGATTTACATTTAATCTACATCTTCGACCGAACTGCCTTAGGCTTTCTCTAGAATTCCTTTAGATGGTCTTCTTTGGAAATATTGGTGAGAAACTCGAACCAATTCTGACCCTTAGCTCCTTCTTGGGGCAAACCCCATGACCCGGGATTTCAAATCTTAGTACACGAAAGAACCCCGAGGAATCGCGAGTTTCCTCCTTTCAAGTCGAGATGCAACTCCTTTACCCTCGAAGCACCATGTCACATTGTTTGAGGCAGCAGCCTCGGCATTCACGAGCCGATCTCCTCGGGTGCAGCAGGTAAGCCTCGCGGCGCTTTCGGACATGAGCCTCACGAGTAGCAGAAGAAGAACAAATCCCTAAGCAATGGGGACGTCTAACATAGAATAGAGATTGTTGTTTATCCCAATTTAAATGCTCCTCAATGAGATACAATAGGATTACAATTTAAGAACATTTATAACTCCTTTACATTGAGTAGATATGAAGTGAATCTCGTTGAACTCCTTGTTAAGTAGATATTGTTAGCTTATATAGCGTCCTTAGATAGAGTGAACAAGGACTAAGAGGTGGATTGGCAGCTTTTAGAGCTTATCTGAAACTTTAATTCAAGTTTACTGGGTAATACTACTTTAGCAATTTATAAAAAAATCTTTGAGCCAGGCTAAAAGTAGTATTAACACCCTCAAATGAATGCTAGATAAAAAATGAAACAATAAAAGCGATATAGCAATCATTATGTGCAATAAAATCAAAACTTCGTTTTGATCAATATTAACATTAAGCTCACATTCATGCATAATACGATTAAGTCCATTCATGGCTATTGATCAATCCCTACCAATCTATTAAACATACCCTGATTCAATACATAGATATACTAGGTGAGTTTAAGTTATTAACACGATACTTGAGAGTTTAATTATGATTTGATCGGTGCGAATATAACAATTAAAGTTCATTGATCGATTTGTTTTTTGGGGGGAGGGGGTGGGATATGGGCAATGAATGCAAAATGGACTAAAGGGGTTAGGGGCTGGGGGAGGAAGGAAGTAATGGACGCTTTGGTCCATATATTTAATCCAAATAGTTGAACATAGCCGAATAATTTCGCACCGTTCGGTTCGGTTCGACGAATACCGAAAATAAATGTTCAACTCTACGTTTGAACTTCCGAGCCGAGCCTCGAGCCAAACTATTTCAAGTCGAATATCCCGAATCGAATCGAGCAGGTTCATTTACGGCCCGAACCGTACCGGGGAAAACGCGTAGTTCGAGACCTAGGCGAAAAATTAATCGATAGTTCAGGGGGCAACCGGCTAATTATCCTTAATTATACTACCATAGTTTAATAAAATACTTCCTCCATTCCTTTTTGTTGTTCCCATTTTCCTATTTTAAAAATCTCAAATTATGTTCCCATTTTACCAAAAATAGAAAGTTAAAGTGGAGGAAAATTTGGATATGTGAAATGTGTTTGAATTTCTCTTAAAAGTTTGTGCCATAACAAATGAGAATATCTTGTAGGGATGGAGAGAGTATTTATCACGTTTAATTACAAATGAAAAAAATGTGAAATCGTTACACTAACGGCTCATCGAGGTCCCTGTAATGAAATATCACGAAATAATTAATTACGGAATGTGCCTTAGTTCATCAAGATCAATTGATAACCAGTTGAGCCATCCTTTCCTTGACTTATGAGTTATGACCCCTGGCCTATTCTAGTAGTAATATTTGTGAAAACGAATACTCCCTCCATCCTTAATTCTCATGACTATTTAGTTTTGGATACGATTTAAGAAAATTTAAATTTGTGGCTTGTATTTAAATTATTCTCCTTCGTCACATCTCACAGATGAGATTTAATTTAGGAATTTCTAAAAAGTAAAAATGTAACTATAAAAATTATTGATGGAAAGAGTATTATATTCAAATGGTCGTATATTATGTAAAAAATGGTTTATGCTTTTTGTAGCTTTTTGTAACATGGATAATCGTATAATTTGACCCCTTGAAAGATGGAGGCATGGACCCCTTACCGATCAAGCCCTAGACGTAGTATATAGGTGCAACCTTTAGGGACGCAAATATTTCATAGAAGAGTGGAATCGGTCTTTTGGCCGACAATATTAATATTGCCTTTTGATCGTCTAATATATCTATGGCACTATGAATGGATGCTAATAGTTGCTAGCAATACGTAACTAGG